>JAZGTH010000022.1:600000-1057500 GCA_036877525.1 Chromobotia macracanthus | reverse complement strand
TGTGCTCTGGGCATTCGCTTATAGACCCTGCCTTAGGCAATGGTCTACCTTCTATAAAGCCCCCGAAGAGATGGCTGAGCAAGCCACAAAGCGAGCCCAGATTACTTACGTTCTCAACCCTGTCCCCTTTGCTGTTGCAGGCGACGGCAAGAATAGTGTGGTTTGTATTTGTTCAACAAGACAAGAAAATCACAAACTCTGTTACCACAGGGCAAAATTCTCTCCTTATACCTCACACAGCTCCCTGCCTGTTATGCATTCACACTATCATAGGTTTTCAGTGCCCTTGTTTACACAGCGGTACAAAACCCTATACTGCATGCACCGCTCTGACTCCAAGCTCTCAGTCACATATAATGAACGCGATCCCATAACAATGCAGCTGTGTTGTTTAAACATCACAGCTGCAGTTAACACCCAGATGCAGAACCAGGCCTCTGAATCTAGATAAGGCTGTTCTACAAACCAAAGGAATGTAGAGTTTATTCATTTTAAGACAAAGAAACCATTTTCACTTGTGTATATATATTCACTTGTGAATGCATAAAGGAACTGTATAAACGTATCCAATTTTCTCCATGTTACATGTCTGTGGTGTTTTATGTTTTACTCTTACAGTAATTTGTGCACATTTAAATTCATGTTTTAGAATTACTTAGTTAATCAAGATCACAGGTATTTTTGGTGTCTTGTTGCGTTTTTGATTTCCTGAGCATTAATGTCCATTATATTTTGATAACTTTGGTTTATTTTAACATAAAACATCTGAAGATTTTCACCTTGACATGTTCGAAGACAAAGAGAATTAACTTTCGCTCTGAGAGGACAACCTCTGATTGGATCACACAACTCCTCAGGGTTTGACATTCTTAAGGGTGTGACATCCTTTAAAGACCAGTGTCCAAGAACACAAGTTGCTTCTTTCTCTTCCATTTCCTCTTCCTCTTGAGAATGCTGAGCTAGACGTCATCTTCAGCAGACTTTTAAGCTTGTGCCAGGCTATAGCCTTGTCTTTCCATTCATCAAAGATCATCTGCATCAAACTGTTTCTCTCTTTCTCATCAACACAACATCCAGTGAAGATTGACTGAAGCCTCAACTAACTACATCAGAACACTTTCTTTCAATGGGCAAGGCATGCAAGTATTATACTTAGTCTTAGTAATTGATGAATTAACTATAATTAACAAGAATTAATATTCTTACTGTAATACAGTACTACTTCAGAGCAGGTAACGAAATCAAGACAGTTTAAGTGACGTTAATATGTGAGCAATAAACACGCGATGAACTCCGATGTGCTGAGGCAAGAGTCCAGGTGTGCGTGAGGGATGTTGCAGGTCCTGATGCGTTCGAAGTGGGCGGCAGTTCGTTGGGTCCTTCCCGACTTCGGATTTGTCAGCGAAGATAGACGAACCGAGCCGAAGTAAACACTGCTGGAAAGGCTGTCTCGGAGAGTGAGGCGAGGCTTGAGAGGATGTGCAGTGAGTGGGTGAGGGAGAAAGCGAGTGAAGTTTGCTCTGCGTAGTGGACTTTTAACCCTGGGTGTACCACACCCCTTGAGGGGCTGATGGGTAACCAATGGGTATACGTCGGCACTTCAGTTGCTACCTGCTAGCGCTGGGATCAAACCAGCAACCTTCTGATTACAAGCCCAACTCACTTACCAGTAGGCCACAACTGCCCCATGTTGTGGCCTTACATAAGAATGGCACCCCACAGGAGCCTGGAAAGCATTTGGTATTGAATAGGCATTTTCTTTGAAAAGGACAATGCAATTCTCTTTTTATAAATCAAAACCATTAAGCAAACAATAATTGTTTTCAACTTCTTCTATGGTGCAAACAAACATTACTGTGTGTGTGTTCTGTTTAGAATACACATATAAATAATGAACAGAGAATCACACTTTTTCTTTTTGACCCGTGTATTCTGTGTACATACATGAGATTTTAAATGCACTTGAATAGCTCTTGCACTACTTTGTTGTTATACTCTGATCAGTCTACACTACTAGGGGGGCACCAGGGGGCCCCAAGCATATTTTGGGGGGGGGCCGTGCCACCTATTTAGATGCCCCTGTATGCAGTCGAATGTTTCCCTGTTTAAAGGAATGTTTTGCACAGTGCTATTGTTAATGTATTGCCATACTTGCTGCTTTTCATATGTTTCTGACTCAGCTGGAATAATTTACAGGTGGCACAGAATCAAATGTACTGCCCTTTTTAGTCAAAAGATTTTGAAATGCTGTTTATGCAGCGTGCTTAATTCATTTTGGTAACAAGGAATTTTTCCCTGTAGCCTTATTCCTGTCTTTCAGGGAATCAAGATTATGACGTAACATTATGGAGTCCAGCGGAACAAGGTTAATTCTGTTACGTGTAAATGTAATAATGTAATAATCCGGGGTAAAAGCACCTCGGGTTATGGTTTTTATGAAAAGTAATTCCAAAGCAGTATGTAGAATTAGTTATACCATAGGTGTTTGGGCTGCTCTTTCTGAGACTTAATTTCCCCAAGCCCTTTCCCCAGTTTTTGCCTGTTTGTTTTAATTTTTTGTTAATTTCTGTTTCAAATACAGCTCATTGTAATTCTATTCTTGCGTCCTTGCCTCTCCATTTACCCCACCCGTCACTGTCATACTGTTTCCTCATTCATTTAGTGTAAAATAAAATTCATTTTTTGTGTGTATGCATAATGCATTTAACTTTGTGTTTATCTTTAGACATGGGAAGACAACAAGCTATTCACTGACCCAGGGGAGGCCACACTTTTCTTGGGTGCTTTAGACTCAATCTTTCTCTTCTCTTATGCTGTGGTAAGTTGCAAACACGTAACGGCTGTAATGGGTGGACAAAGGTTAACAGCTGGAAATGAAAATTGAAGTGTAAAAATATTTATAAAACTACTGTAAAACAACTGAAAAAACGTAACTTGCATGTGTGTTAAAATATACTCTTCAATGCAATTTTTTCACCATTCAACTGTAGAAGCACAACAGTTGTTATAGTACTTGATTATCCACATTGAATTGAATGTGACACTTTAGAATGGTTTAATAAAGAATTTACACAGTTGACTCATTTTTAATGAATGAAGAAAATCTGACCTGAGAGTTTGATTATTGAGAGATTATTGATAGATGGTAGGATATGCTGTTGGTGCACCAATTTTAACCCTAAAATATTTGATTTGTATTTGTCTTACGACACCAGTTTGTTTGCTTTTCTTCCAGGGTTTGTATATCAGTGGGGTGATCGGTGATCGGTTCAATCTGCGCTATGTTCTTTCCTTCGGCCTATGTGGATCAGCTGTCACAGTTGGTATTCTTTTGAAATATGTAACTAGGACTGTTTAGACCAATTTATTAAATTTTTTTAATTGTAATTAATAGTCTTAGTTAAAATGTATGTGCATATATGAAACATAGCCTGACCCTGAATTCTGAATTCCGAGCCACGTTATAGACCATTGTAAATTTAATATAAACACAACCGCTCATTCTGTATTAATACACCAAGTTCATACATTGCCCAGCAACTGCAAACAGCCTTTAGCTGTGTAGTTAAAGATGAACAATAAATGGTACTTTAAAAAGGTTGCAGTAACATCAAATAGTATTTTTTGTTTATATATGAACTCTGTAATATACAAAAATATTTTTTACAGAACCGGAATTGCTGAGGTGCAATTGTTGCTGGAACAAAAATCATTAAAATTGTTTTTTTCTCATTTCCTCTTTACTTTTACACTCTAGGAATTTGTGTTCGGCACTTTGACAGAGTGGCTGCAGTTTTATAATGTGTATTTTTACTGCGTTTTGTGGGTGCTAAATGGACTGCTGCAGTCTGCAGTTTGGCCCTGTGTGGTCGCAATCATGGGCAACTGGTTTGGAAAATCAGGGTAGGTGTCAGAATCTCATCTCATTCAGTATTACACACAAATTAAACTTTTTAAAGGTCAAATGACTTCTTAAGTTTGTGAATTTCAGAGATACAGTTTGCATTAGATTAACATGGATTAACATCCATTTTGGGTGAACTGATAACTAATGGACAGCACTTAAATGTTGGGTAAACAATGTCCAAAATGTTTTTCAATTTAGTCATTCAAAACACATAAGGAGGTAGTCAGAAATCATGTATTTGATTGGTTAAACCCTAATAAGTTTTGATGTTCTGACATTCTGATGATTAGTTGCTTGGTTAAAAGGCATTACTGACGTTTTAGAAATAATTGCATTGTAAAGTTAAAGGTGCACTATAATTTTCCTCTTAAGAGGTTTTTTTCTAAATTGGGGGCTCTATGGCTAAATGCAAATAGCACATTTCTACTTTGACATTTGTAAATGTAACATTTTACTTCATGCTGCTTCAACTCTTCTAGGTGTCAGTATGAGTTCAGGATTATTGCTAGCACTAACATCTTTAGCACTAGCACTAATTCTTTAATACCTTAACAACAGATAAAGTTATGTTAAAGGAATTGTTCACATTCTCAAAATTTACTCCCCTTTATGCCATCCTTGGTGTCTATGACTTTTTTTGAGCTGAACAGAGTTAAATTAAAGGGATCCTGCTATTCCCTTTAATGAAGTGTCGATTAGACTAGAATAGGTTTTCTTGCTTAATTATTTAAAATACATTATTTGTTCACATATTTTACATTATTACAGTACCTCTGTTTCCAGTCTATACTAAACTCTCTGTTTAGTTCAGGATTCTATGAAGACTTCCTTACGAAATGTTTTGATGCAAGCTGATGCGATCTGTTTATTGGTCACCCATTCAGAGCGTGTTCCAGAAATGACCTGCCCCGTACCATAGTCATGAGCTTTAGCTCTCTGGTAAACAATAACAATGGCATCAGTTTTGCCTTATCAATTCAACAGTGGGATCAACTTGTAAATAACAGTGCTCTTGTGTGAAAGCCGTGCATGTGTAAACCTCATGGGAGATATGAGAAGCGTATATCTCCCATGCCGGACAGATTGTTAGTTTACACCCCACTTGTATTACATAAATGGCAAAAACAGCAGCGTCAGTTTTACCTTCGAGTCCAGTTTAGAAAATGAAACGAGCAGATTGACTAGAAGCACCTTGAACAAGACATTTCAGGTAAGTTTTATTTTGTCTTACACATTTTAGATGCAATGTTATAAACATTCAAAAATAAGGTCCACACACACACACCCGATATCCATGTTTTATACAGAATAAGATTAGTAAACAGAGGGAAGGGTGGGGATGGTTAGGGTTTCTGGATGTTGTGACGTCACAGCACCCAGATGTAGTCCAACAAGCCCTTTGTTGTAGTTCATAAAGCAATTTCTGTTAAAGACAATATCTAGCTCCCTTTACATTGAACTTTGAGGGTTGTAATTTTTCAGATCTTTTTTAAGGTGCAAACAGCAACAGCACACTAATCAGCATTGAAAAAGTAAACAGTGCTTGTCACGAGACACTAGCATCTCACTGGTTCTGTCTCGTGACTGTGTTTTGTCAGGACGCATATGACAATATGTTGTGTCTGGCTAAAGAAAAATTGTCATATACACCTAAGATGGCATGAGGATGAGTAAATTATGAGGAAGATTTTTGTTTTAAGGTGACATTCCTTTAAAGACGAAAAGTCTTAAGAGTATGTATGATTTCATTGAATCTTGAGTAACTAATTCCAGCACACATTTGCTGTTTTGACAGTCGAGGATTTGTGTTTGGACTGTGGAGTGCATGTGCCTCAGTGGGGAATATTTTGGGTGCATTTCTTGCATCCAGTGTTCTAAAGTATGGCTATGAGGTAAGAGAGCAGTACAGTAGTATATGTGCTCATGTTTTTAAATTTTTGTGTAATGTTAAAAGCCTGTTCATACCAAGACCCCAGATCTTATAAAATCAATAGATTTCTGTGGGCCTAATAAGACCAGGCACAAACATTAGACTGTAACATACCAAACATGTTGACAAAATTGAAGCAATTTTTTTCCCCTGTGACCAGCAAAATAATCATGACCAAAAACTCATCTCATTTCAGTCATAAAATTTGGTAACTGAAAGTAATTGCAGTTTCTGAATTCTTTGTGCTACATACACAACCCCAATCTTTTGAGAGATGTATGCTTATACCAGAGAAAATGTAATTGTCCATTTCTGTATATTTGTTTCAGGATTGGTATGAATAGATCTTTTGGCTACAATTTGTTTAGCATTTTCACGTTTTGTTTCTCTGAAGACTATCTGTGTGTTTTAGTACGCCTTCCTGGTTACGTCAGTGGTGCAGTTTGCAGGTGGTGTGGTGGTGTTCTTCGGACTACTCACATCCCCAAAGGAAGTTGGTGAGTTAGCAGTGATGCTGCTCCTCTTTTGTTTCAAAAGGCCTGTCATCATTATTTTATTTGCTAAATTTGTGTAGTTTATTTGTAAATATTGATAGGCCTTATTGCTGAATCACTTCAAAAATCACTTTGTCAGATCTGATCATTCAGACATGTGAAAACAAGAGCCTAGACTGACCACATGAAACAGCAGAATTTACTATACCTGACCTTAAACAAGGGAGACATATGACTTAAATACACAAGGAAAAGTACTGTCAGAAATTCCTCCCTGTTCCCCATATAGTGTACTATATTGGGTGTTGGTCATTTTATAAAGGTGTCAGAGTTCTGAGTTAACAGTGGCATTGAACTACATTTGTTTACTTAACTCGCTATTTCCCATAATCCTATTCGGAGTATTCTTGCGCAACGCACAGACAGTTGCAAGCTGAAGCAAAAGAGAGCAAAAGCAACAGATGCAGTTTGCTGCGGTAGTTTCTTTCTTAAATTAAAGTCATTACTTAAATATTCACTCAAATAATCACTCAAAGGTTTCATCTTATAATTACTGCTTTATGGATGTATGAGGGTGCTATGCACTGTTGGAAGCTTTTTCCAGTGAAGACCAGGAGTATGGGATTCCTGCCTAATTTATTGCAATTATAATAAGCACAAATAAAAAAATAAGCACAAGAAACTTAGACATGAATGCTTTTCAAAATGTTTTTAGAATCACATACAGATTTGTTTTCCTTACTTTGTTTTGTGTGTCTGACATTTTTTTTATTTTTAATTTATGTATGCTTTTTCTGTTTTCCCCTCAGTCTTATTTACATGCTCTGCCCTTTTCCAAATGTTGCAGTGTGAGTTTTATGTAAATCAGGGCGGGCACCACCATTTCTCCCCTAGTTCTAAAATGGTAGTCCCTCCGCTAGCCAATTAATCAGTTATCATTACATGGATAAAGATATTCCAACAGCATTTTTAGGTGTAATGTTGACTTCTGTTGAGAAATCTTTGCTGTAAACATCTGAGAAACCTTAAATGTAAATATAGTGTATTCATGAAGTCTTATGCTGAAGTTTACATCCATTTCTACCCTTACCAATCTATGCTTATTGCCATATTATAATGATGTGGTAACAGTTTATATAAATAGTGATAATAGACGTTTTTTGCAAATTTATTGCAAATGTATAAAATATGTAAAACCCTGAAATATCACTAACACAAATATTTAGATGGTGTAATGGTACATATACTCATTTATGGTTACCAGCTAAGAATTGAATTCTCAACATGATTTTGATGCACTGTTGTGGGGAAAAGACACTGATGTCGCTAATGGTGTAGCCATTCCAATGAGTTAAGATTAATACATAATTTCATATTCAGCCTAGTGGAAAATCAGGTCAAGTTATATGCTTAGGATTACGTTATTACAGGTAACATAATTATGCATTCACACCAATCCATATTTTTAAGATATATAGCCAATAACTTTAAATAATGGCTACAATAACCAATACTGCACATACTAAACCCAGCTAACAGATTAAGGTCTACTTGGACCTCATATTACTATATAGTGCTGTAGAGAATAGTCATAACAGACATGAGAAGTATAACTGTCTTCACTAATAATATCATTTAATTACCTTGTATTGGATTTGCCAGCTAGTGATTATCCATGTTCATGTGCTCTTTTTCAATTTTTTTGGTTTTTAATTCAGTAACAGTCAGATGCAATGTACAGAGTGCAAAGGAATACCACACACACACACACACACACACAAACACACACACACACACACACACACACACACACACACACGGCTACAATTAGAAAATAAATCATAGGTAAATAAGGCAGTTGCATAAATTTGAAAAGCTTTAGAATTTTTTGTTTCTATAAGTTTGTTGTTTTGTGTTTCAGTGTTTGAAAAGGTTTTAGTGTACGCAGTAAAATCAGCATTGCATATGATAATATAAAGTGCTTTTTTAAAATTATTTCTGTCTTGTGAGTGTAAAACTTTGGCAAAGAAAGCCTAATATAAGTTTGTTTTTCAGAATAACATGAGTCCCACAAACAAAGTGAATTGTCGTAAAGTTCTAAATTTAAAGGTTTGTGAGACTGCATTTGTGTGTCATGTTCATTTTGTGTCAAGTCAAAAAAAAAAATTGTACGAGTGAGCATCGCCAGCCATCAGAATCACACTGGAGTGAGGTCAGCTCCACTCTTTGATTCATTGGTTAGAGGAGGAGCTGTCAGTCGAGGATTGGTGGACCAGTAGTGGCACTAAAACTTGCCTTGATTTACATAAAACTCAAACTGCAGCATTTGGAAAAGCAAGTGCAGAACGTGGAAACCAAAGGAAGGGGAAAAACAGAAAATGCATACATAAAGTGAAAATATGAGCAGAAAATGTCACCATTTAAAAAATTTGATTCACACTTTTTTTGACCCTTGAATGCTATACTCTAGGCAGAAAATTTTTCCCAGACAGGAGACATGGATTCACTTCAGCAGTATCCTTTACTGTAGATGATCATAAACATCTACACATCAGAGCGTACTGCTTCATGTTTCAGTCATCAAATCTGACTTAAAGTAAACATTTATTGTATTTAATAGGCAGTTGCTTCAAATGGAAACAAAGCACTCAGGTGTTCATCTTAAAGCAGATGAGGGAAGTGAGCAGTTACAACCCACCCCAGATCCTAGAGTTTCATCAACCCTACTGCAATCGACATAACTCTTACTCAATCACTTTATTTTCATAGAAATAAGGAATAGTTACACTCTAGGCTAGGCATTCACTGTTGACTCAGACATTAATTAAATCATGAGCAAATGGCCATCAAATCACAGAATAGCTGTCATTACTTGTTGCGCTCATCGTGAATATACAATGCAATGCATATCACTTCAGCTTTTAATATTAAGATGGGGAAAAAAGAGAACCGTATAATCTTTTTAGGGCCTCTCATGTTTGCATTTCCACAGCACTTACGGGCAGTTTCTGAGCACAAAAATAATTATTGGATAGGACAGTTTCAAAATACTAATTAATATATGTGTGTGTATTTTTGTTGATAGTTATTTTATGAATTATGAACTTTAACCATGACAAAAATCCTATTATTTTAATATGCCATTCATTAAAATTGGCACAGATGTATTTATAATTACAATATATAGTTATTTTTATTTTCAAAAATACTTGTAGTGGTTCATAACTGTAACAGAATTGTGTCATTGTGTCTGTTTATTATTTTTACATTTATTATAGCAACAGATTGAGTAAACTAATAAACATAATAAATTAGGTGCATTCATTCTTTTAGCTTTTTAATGAGTTACTAGGTCAACAAATGTATTTACATTTTCTTTGACTTAATCAGCACTTATGCCCCTTATGGTACAGCTGCACAGACATATACTGTACATAAAGGGTGAGTTAAGTTCAGATATACCCTTTATAACAGATGACATTGATAGACTATAGAATTATCATTTTTTTAAATAAACCTTTGCACAATTGCACAAAGAATGCTGTTGCTACTGATTCACATGAATTCACATTTTATCACATCAAATTTTATCATGATTTATTTTTATTTTCTGATGAAACTTCATTATCAAATCATTATTTTCATTAACAGATAGTTAGACTTGATCTACTTAATGGTTTATCAATTAATCCATTGGTTTCTCAAATGTTTGAATGGCCCAACAATATCTCCCCACTCTTCCACACACACACAGACACTTAACTTAGTATGATTTATTAAGTGCCTGTCTGTCCCCCTCTTTTTAAGGGCTGAGTGATGACTCTGAGACAGATCTGCGATCAGTGATGAGAGACTCAGACAGTCAACGGCCTTTGATGAGTGATGATGAAGATGACTATGATGAGTGTTCTTCTATACAACAGCAAGATGAAGAACCTAGTGCACAGCCTAAAGCAATAGGCTTCCTCCAGGCCTTCTGCCTGCCAGGAGTCATTCCTGTAAGTGTCCATTTAAACGCATCCACAATTACTTGTAGTGTTGTAAATAGGTTGTGTTACTAAATGTAACACCATTAAAAATATATTTTAGATGGTGTTATTTTTAGTAATGTAATCAAATTTAAGCAAATTAGGAAAAATCTAGATTTTTATGCCAGATTAAGTGCATGTTGTCAATAAAGGTTTTTATTTGACAACATATATTTATGGTATATTTTAAGTTCTACAGTTATTTGTAATAAGAACTAACAATTATTTTGAAAACCCCTTTATTTATACTCATGCCTGTTTCACACTAAACCGAGTAAGCAATGCATATTTTTTGTTAAAAGGTTAGAGCATTCACACTGTATGCCTAGGCAGCATGGCCTTACGCAGCAGAGCTGCATTGTTCATAGTCAAGATAAGCATGGGTTGACAGAAAAATAGCAATTTCACCATAAAATGATGTCTACTCTGCATCACACTGTTACCATATGACGTTCAGCACTGTAAAAAGAGAATAAACATCCAAATAAACACTATTACTATAGAGGTTTATCCTCAAACCTCAAAACCAAGTTTAAAAGAATAATTCACCAAGAAATGAAAATAAATCCATAATTTGCTTGCCCTCAAGCCATCTTATATGTATATGACACAATTTAAGTTATTTTAAATAACAGATATCCTGTCTCTTCCCAGCATTGTAATGGCATTGAATTGTGCCAGACTTTGTGAAGCTCTAAAAGCCACATCCATCTATTATAAAAGTAATCTGTCAGACTTTAGTTGGTTAATGAATGACTTCTGAAGCTAAACAATACATTTGTAAAAGAAAACTATTTGAAAGAAATTATTTTTGAGTTTATGAAGCAGTCAGTATGCCTTATATCCATGTAAACAAACAGTGCTAAATTTGAATATGGCAGACTTATTCATACTTTTGAATGTCATCGGTGTTTGGGATGAAACACACATTTGACAACTAGTCACAAGATGCGCAAGAATGATTTAAATTTCAAGTGTGGGTTTAAATGATTTATACTATAATTCTAGCTGGTTATATTAATTTTATCTTGTCCTGCAGTATTCTCTGGCTTATGCATGCTTGAAGCTAGTCAACTATTCATTCTTCTTCTGGCTGCCGTTTTATCTCAGCAACAACTTTGGCTGGAAGGAAGTTCAGGCAGATCGGCTGTCTGTGTGGTATGATGTGGGAGGAATTATTGGTGAGTGACATCAAGCCAGACAGCACATTTTACTGCACTGGAGATTTAGATTTTGAATGAGTTAGAAAACACAATGTCAATACATTTATTTTGCTTCTGTCTGCCTTAAAAGTCTGGCACAGTGTTAATGGTAGCACATGGTTAAGACACTGTATTATACCCTTCATAACATATAAACACATTATTTCTTCTTAAAGGCAGAGTAGGTGTTTTTTGTTCCAGAAATGTTATGCTGCTTGAAAATCTGTACTTTTTATGTACTGCACCTGCTGTATATGGTTGAATGACAATAAACTTCTGACATCCGATACAGCTCTGGAAAAAATTAAGATACCACTGCAAAATGATTTCTCTGGTTTTACCCTTTAATAGGTATGTGATTAATAAAATGAACATGTTTGTTTTATTCTATAAACTACTGTGCAACTCTTGGTACGCAAATTCAAACAGCTCGGCTTTGTTTGATGGCTTGTGACCATCTATCATCCTCTTGATCACGTTCCAGAGGTTTTCAATTGGGTTCAGGTCTGGAGATTGGGCTGGCCATGACAGGGTTTTGATCTGGTGATCCTCCATCCAAACCTTGATTGACCTGGCTGTGTGGCATGGAGCATTGTGCTTCTGGAAAAACAGCATGGCTTGATTAAAAAAAAAAAGAATTTGCTGCACCAGGAACCTGAGATCATCACAGATCCTTCACCAGATTTTACAGTGGATGTGAGACACTGTGACTTGTAGGCCTCTCCTGCTCTCCATCTAACCATTAGATAACCATGTGTTGGGCAAAGCTGAAAATTGAGAGAAGATGACCTTACTCCAGTCCTCTACGAACCAATTATTATGACCTTTTGCAAACTTTAGCCTGGCTCTTGTTAGCTTCTTATTGATGAAGGGCTTTTTCTAGCTTTTTTTAGCCCTACCTCTAGGATCCTGTTTCGAACTGTCCTCGCTGTGCATGTCACCACAGCTGCCGTTTGCCATTCTTTTTGTAGGTCCCTTGATATCAGTTTGACATTCAAATGAGTTGGCGGTCATCTGGTTCAGTGGAGAGTTGTTTTCACCCTCTACTGGTCTGTAGTTTTGTTGTCCCCAGTGTCTGCAGCTTGACCTAGTTCTTATGAATCGCTGTCTTTGAAATTTTAAGGATGGAAGCAACCTGACGCTCACCATCTCTTATCCCTCTGCTAGTAAAGCCAAAATTATTTTTTTTTCCTCACTCAAAACTCAACTCTTTTGATGTGATCAACAGTTATTATTTGATTCCACTTACTTTTAAGGTTCTACTAGCACTTACAGTTACATTTTTATTCATTGTATTTGGTTGTGCATGTTTTTTACAATATTCTGGTCTCTTCCAGGAGGAACAGTGCAGGGACTGATCTCTGATCTTTTGGGAAGGCGAGCTCCGGTTTTAGCAATCAGTTTGTTATCAGCCATGGGAGCTTTAATGGGATACAGCCGTAAGTATTGTCTGTTATAAGTATTGTCTTGCTAACAAAGCAAAAATTAAAACAGAATTGAACATTAGGAAGCTTTCAAAATGTCTGACAAAACCGACAAATGACAGCACAAAACAAAGTATCAGACTGAAGATTGACCAAACATTTCAATACTTAAAAGGAAACTATTCTGTACTTACTACCTGGATTCTGATCAGATGGTTGAGAACTTTGTCAAATACACTATTTTGAAAAAAAACAACTCAACCCAAAAACCCATCATTGCAACAGACCTGTCAGATGCTACATAATCTTTCAGTAATTAGACAGTGCAGAAGATTATTTTTAAGAAAATTAATTTTTCAGAACAATCAAAAGCAATTATGTTGTATTTTAAATTCTGTCATATCCTTCAGTGTAAATATTCTTTAGTTAATTGGGTTATTATATATAAACTCTTCGACTGTAAAGTTAGTAGTTTTAAACGTGCAGTAAATCCATGAAACCTATTTTATTGTTTTATACAATATGCTTATCTTTCTACATTTTCAATCTTTGTTTAGACTCTCCTAGTAATAAGCTGGTGAATGGAGCTCTTCTAGCAACAACAGGTAATGCATAATATTTTGATGAATTGATGTACTGAAATTAAGGATGTACTATATTAAATTTGTGTGCTGATTCTGCAATCTACTTCTTAGAACAATGTCAGATTATTTTAGCAAAGATAATTACTTATCAGTTGTCATTTGATGATTGGTCATTGCGTTGTGCAATGCAAGCTCTGGCCAATAACTATGAACTCGGCACCAGAATTGGATTTTAATATCATGGTAAATTGTAACACTGTTATTATTTTTAATTCGGCATATGCAGATGGTGCATATTCAGATTGTCTTTTTACTGCTGCAGTTGCCATGGCAATATGCCTACACTTGACTGCTAATTATGCATTCTTCATAGCAGTTTATGTATTTATGCATTTGGCAAATGCTTTTATCCAAAGCGACTTACAGTACAATCAAAGTATACTGTTTATCAGTATGTGTGTTCCTTGGTAATCAAACACACACTAAGAAAAAAGGTGTGTTCAGTATCAGCTACCCTCATCTTGGGTTAGATTTGACTGTTTCAGTTGTGAGAAAAATCTAGTTCAATCTGACAATTCATCTTCACGTGAGCAAATTTAGAAACCAAATATTTAATGAATCAGTTTGAATTTTACTTTTAATAATTTATTGGTTTTCCATTTTTTTACCACCTTTTCTCATTATTAAATTTATAATGTTTAAGTAAATTATGGGCGTTTTCTACTATTTGTAGTAGAAACTACAATCATTTATAATGATTATATAGAGTATATAAACAATATGGGCCAAAAAATTCAGGACACTTGACTTGAAAAAATGTTCAGAATCTTCTAAACTAATTAAAAGAGATTTACTCATAGTTACTTTGTAACTCGTCCACGTGCAGCTTTGTAGATGTTTGGCATTCTAGCAGTGGGTTACTTGAGGCATACCGAGTCAGAAGATGATTTGACAAACTGATTTTCCATGGTCTGCCATTTTGGGCGGTGACCATTTTGAATTGTTGTAAGATGCACAATTGTGTAGTTATTAAACTTGGTATGATTTATCATCACTATAATCTGATGACATGCAAAGTTTGGGGCCAGCACAACCTAGTGGTCAAAAAATATAAAAAAATGTATGAAAATGCTTATAGCACATGAATGAAATAACATAGTGTCATGCAACTTTTCTTTAGATTCTTTGGTTTATGCCAAGTCCTACAATACTGAATTTGTCCTATTTAAGCTGCTTTTTGGCCTTTTTGACATCGCCTTTTTCTGTTGTCCTTCATGAAAACCTGGTAGTGCTTGTGGTATTGTTAGTCTTTTTTTAGACGTTTCTTTGGGGGTTAGAGTCGATTTAGAGTCTGCTTTAATGCACACAATATTAGTAAATTTACGTAATCTGTACCATTTTACTGACAATGTTCAACTTTCATTTTGAAAAGTTGATTTGTGATTTAGAGTTCAACGTGTTCTTGAGAATAGTTATACTCTATTAGCAAGCCTACTTTGCAGTCAAGTTCTGCCAGATGTTCTAAATGAGGCCAGTATCCCCATGTGGGTATATGAGATCTATTGACAGGTATGTAGTCTCTAGTATTGGTCATTGGAAATTTTTTTTTCACTTCAGACGTAATGCCTCTTAACTGTAGTCAGTCCAGATGTAGTCCATTCAGTTTGTGACTGGACACAACTTTTGTTTCCATTGAAAAGTTACTGTTGAAATCTTGAGTTTGACTGGTTCTTGAAATGTTTTAGCTGTGTCCTCTAAGATCTCTGGGTATCAAGCAAGGCGTACACTAAAATCACTTTCTTTGGTACAGCTATTCTTGAGACATACTGGAATGATTGATAAAGTATGGGTGTCGTTTCTTTCTTGAACTACTCTGTTTGAAGTAACTGGCTTGGACTCTTGTATCTTCTGCGGTTCAGGTGTTCTTTATGCAGATCCTAGACTGACCTTTGACTGATCTTGATTGGTTCCAACTTCTGGGTGTTTTATTTTCACAATCTTTATGTGACAATCTTATGGATGATGCTTTTCACATTTGTCACATATGTCTAAAAGTGCACCTTTTGGAGTTGACCAGTCTTAAGACAGCCAAAGTACAACTTCTTAGATTGTACAAACGTTAATCTGTAATAAAAAGCAAAATCTCCTAAGACACACACACACACAATACTAGTTTTTTCACTAGAACTATTGGTGAATGTCTTGGCACTTAAGGTGTCGTTGATGCTTGCAGTGAGGTAGGGTTGCATGCAATTTTTGATTCTCTGTTAAGAAATTCAACAAAGTATTTGAACTCAGGGAATCTTTTGCATTCGTTTTGGAACTTTATGACCTCTCTGTTTCAACATGAACTTAATCACTCTGGTAATTTGGCTAATGTCTCTTGATTTTCAACACAATGATTTAGAGCTTATAAACCTTGAACATAAGGCATGATTGATTTAACACTGTCCTGATATGACTTGCCAGCTACAAACAGATTTTCAGATTTGTCATTGAGTATGTTCCAGGCAGCCACATAAGCAGTTTCTGTTCCAGTTCAGGTTGTTGCGATTAATTAAATGTCTGGAAAGACAGCTTCTAGTCATTATACTTCAGAGGGTATCCTAAAAAATAGCAGATTCTGGGATTGGAATCCTTTTGGGTGTAAAAGTACTTTTATAGGGCCTTTTATAGTACTTTTATGAAGTTAATGAGAAACTTCATTAGAAGTAGCAAATGCAGCTGATTAAGAGGCATTGTCTTCTGTGATTTGGAGCCTTTTGAGGAGAACAAAAGGTTGGTTTAAAGGAGCAGTGATTTGAATGAGTATTAATGGATGGGAGAGAGAAATAGGAATGCTTGGTTGAAAAACAACCATCTTGCATTTGTTTAAAGAGAAGAAGCAGAACCCTGATCTCTGTTGTAGTGCCTATTACTTTAAAGCCCCCCCTCCCCAACAAAATAATGAAGCAAAAACAATAAAGCAATTTATCCTAAAACTAACTAACTTGGTAAACTAAAGAATCTGAGATTTGTAATTTTGTTACAGTTTTAGATAAAAACTGGCCCACAATTAAATAGAAAACCAGAACCAAAACAATGTTCATATAGCAAGAGGAGACGTAATGTAAGCCCCATGATCTCTTTGGATGAAAGCATCTGCCAAATGCATAAATGTAAATCACTTTTTCAGTTTTGTTATGTTGCAGCCTGATACTACAATTGTTTAATTTAATTTTTTTCTTATTAATCTGCACTCAGTACCTCATAATGACAAAGTGAAAACAGAATTTTAGAAATGTCTGTACATTTATTTAAAAGAAAAAAAATTCATTGGATGTGATTTGGAAAGGCACATATCTCTATGTAAAAGGTCTCACAGCTGACAATGCATATCTGAGCAAAAACCAAGCCATGAGGTCAAAAGAACTCGGAGCCAGGATTGTTGCAAGGTACAAATCTGGGGAAGGCTACAAAAAAGTTTTTTCTTCCAAAAGCTGGAAAAAGCACCTGAAGGTCTCTGAGAGTGAGGAACAAAATTCTCTGATCTAAAGAAACCAAGACTGGACTGTTTGCCCTCAGTTCTAAACATTATGTCTGTAAGAAACCACGTACTGCTCATCACTTGTCCAATACCATCCCAACAGTGAAGTATAGCTGTGCTGTGCTGTGGGGGTGTTTATCACCATCAGGGTCAGGGGTGGACCCGATGGTCACCCTGAGATCCAGAGATTCTGTCTGGAGATGAGACAAAGTTCCAAAAGGACATCCTCACTGTAGTCCTCCACTGTATTGAAGCATGGTGGTGGCAGCATCATGCTAAGGGGGTGTTTTTCAGCCGCTGGACAGGTCAGGGTAAAGGTAAAGCTGAATGGAGTACAGATATTGTCAATAAAACAGATATTGTCAATAAAAACCTGTTTCACAGTACTCAGGAGCTCAGATTGGGCTGACATTTTAACATGAAAATGACCCTAAGCACACGGCCAAGACAACACAGGAGTGGATTTGGGGACTCTGTGAATGTCCTAGAGTGGCCCAGCCAGAGTCCTAACATAAACACTATCAAACATCTCTGGAGAGACCTGAAAATGGTTGTCCCCATCCAACATGACCGAGCGTGAGAGGATTTGCAAAGACTGGCAGAAAATCCCCCAATCCAGGTGTGTCAGGTGTGTGTGTCAGGTGTGTGTGTCAGGTGTGTGTGTCAGGTGTGTGTGTCAGGTGTGTGTGTCAGGTGTGTGTGTCAGGTGTGTGTGTCAGGTGTGTGTGTCAGGTGTGTGTGTCAGGTGTGTGTGTCAGGTGTGTGTGTCAGGTGTGTGTGTCATACCCAAAAAGAGTTAAGGTAAGTGCTGCCAAAGGTGCTTCAAGTAAAGACTGACTAATGGGTTTAAAAACTAATGTAAATACGATATTTCTTGTTTTTCTTTTTAATAAATTTACAGGCATTTCTAAAATTCTGTTTTCACTTTGTCATTTTATCTTTTCAACTACAGAGTGAAGAGTAATGAAAAATGTTTGTAGTATCAGGCTGCAACATAACAAAAATGGAAAAAGCAAAGGGGGTCTGAATACTTTTTAAAAATTTCATGTTCCACACTAAAGGATTAGTAAAATCAAAAAAGCATACTAGGAGGTCTTTAATGTTTTCTTCTCAAAATGATGTTCAAATGCATTATTTTCAAAAGATAAATACTTGTTTTGAGGCTATATTATGTGTATTGAATGTTTCTGTATTTTGTTTAAGGTTTTCTTATCGGAGGCCCATCAAACATGATTAGTTCTGCGATATCAGCAGATTTGGGCAGACAAGAGGCACTGCACAATTGTCAGGAAGCTCTGGCCACAGTGACAGGAATTGTAGATGGCACGGGCAGCATTGGAGCTGCAGCAGGGCAGGTAATGTGTCAAGACATATGCTTTTATTGAAAACATTAAAGCAAAGCTTTAAAATAATTCAAAGGAATGTTCCAGGTTCAATACGTTTCACTCAGTCTGTAGCATTAAAAAGGTTTTCAGTAGGAGACACAGAAGTGAGCTCAAGCGACTCATAACAGTTTCTGCTTGTGTGTAAACAAAGGCTGCCTGCTGTGGCTTTACTGAAGATTTAAAATAAGATACAGATCTCTGGTGACATCTGTTGGTGATACTCACAAGAGTAAAATCCACCATACACAACAGTAATGCCACAAAATTATATATTTTTTTGATTGAGAGATGAGTCAAAAATATCTGTTGTGGAAATATGTACTGTGCTATTAGCTGAGTTGACTTGCATTCTGTTAATCTAACTAAACTATCAGTGCTGTCCTGGAATCCTTCTGTGGCTTTCTGAGGACAACATGAGATCAAAATAGACTCTAATTACTTTTATTTATAATATATTTATATTATTTTAATCAACATGTTCATTTTCATAATCTTCCATCAAAATGTAAACTTTTCCAACCAAAAAGACTTTGCTTTATATTGGAATGAAATTATATTCTGTAATGGATTGCTTTATTTGTCATTATTTTGCACCTGTTGCACACCATATCTCCAAACATGGACAGAAAAATCAGTGGAACCTTGAGATGTAATGTAAACATGGATACTGAATACAAGTCTTATGTATGTAAACGTGTTTAAAACGTGTATTACGTATGTAAACAGAAAACAGGTAGCACAAAAAAATAGGATATGGTCCAAAAGATTGGATCTGTGCATTAATATTTACATTTAGGCATTTAGACTTTTATCCAAAGCGACTTACAAGGTGATGAAAACAATCAAGCGATATCATCCGAACATCAGCCATACACAGTAAATTTTTACCAAGAGTACAAAAGCATTGATTACATGCATTAAGCACTGCAGTGTAAATGCAGCCCATGATTAAAGAAGTTTTATAGCCTGTGGAATTATTACTGTTATTAGTAGTATTATTTCTGTGCTGCTGTAGATCTATAACATGTTATATACAAATATTACACATCTTTCTCTGTCTTGTAGTACTTGGTTTCACTTATCGAGAGCAAATTAGGATGGATGTGTGTCTTCTATTTCTTCATATTTATGGTAAGTTCATTGTGATGCAAAGTACAAATGTCTTGTGTGTCATTAATTTACCCAGCAAACTAGTTGTCTCACGTCATGTTAACATCACTTTAACATTGCAAAAATAATGACCGTTTTTAATCAGGTTTCCTAAAAATTTCCACATCTTTTATTAGTTCAATATTAAACACAACCTTTAACCTATAAAGCCAACTGTATCATATATGGTGTACAAATTTTTAAGGCCTCTAAACTATAATAAAAATTGCCAAACAACCTATTGTACACAACTTACCAGTGTCAGAAATTACTTTCCAAAAATGGCACCACAATGAACCGAAAAGTCCCATTCATTATTTTAAAATTCAAATTACAAAAATTGAATTATCCAGAATGGGCTTTGGGTGCCAGATCATGCCCTGTCACTGAGAAAGAAGGTTCGAACTCAGAGGAATGTGCCAGGGAGCTTTTGAAAAGAGCATCAGCTCTGAGAACCAGGTCTGACTGGGCCAATAAGGGGCTACCATCAAGACTTGCTCCTCTTTATGTGTGACCAACACACTCAGGGGAACCCTTTGCACTTATCTTTGCCAGCCAAAGACAGACCACTGAAAGGCATTGTATATCCAGTCGAAGGCAGTCAAGCAAAGGAAGACACCGATTCGACTCAGAAGAACAAATCTGAATGAGTGGTGCACACCATCTCCCGTTTATATCCGGATACCCAGGGCACAGATTGGCATGCAAATCCTACATGCTAATTCCTGTTGGTGCTTATTTTTAAGGCCAATTTTCATTGGCATTTTATATAAAAAGCAGAGCAATCAGTCTCCCAAGGTCAAACCCCTAGGGTCACTACATAAACAAAACATTGAGTGAGTGACAGAAAAGGAGCACATATGCAATGTGTTTTCAATATCAATAAACTGCTCCATTTTGAAAAATCTCAATGTTCTGAAAGCTCATTGTTATTTTCCCTACAGACGGGGAGCAGTGTGCTCTTCATCATTCCTCTCATTATCCGGGAAACCTGCTCATTGTGCCGAGACCATCAGGCTCGAACACATCAGCTCTGAGATGCTAATCCCTGTGTCTTTTGTCTGTTTTAAAAATAAATGGGAAGAACAGACACTGAAAATACAGATTTCCTCTTCTAGCCCCTTCCAAGATTTAGTCTTTAGAACGTTACAATTTTAGTAACTTGAAAAACTGAAATATATTTATAATGAAATTTGGTTTGACCAGGCTTTGTTTAGGCAACACTTTTTGGGCTTTCAAGGAGCTTAAAAACCCACAGAAAATGTTTCAAAATAATCTAGTTTTTCATCCTCTTTCCACATTTTCTCAGCTTAATGCTAAAATCATTACTATAAAGAAGGTAACAATTTACAGTTAGTTAACACCAGCTAACATTGGCAGTGAACAATATATTTTACAGCATTTATTAATCTTTGTTAATGTTAGTTAACGTAAGTGCGGTTGTTCCTTGTTCTTAAAACTTTGTTCATTGTGCAGTAACTAATGTAAATTTCGATTAATCAGTGCTGTTTAAGGTTTGTTAATTGTTCGTACGTTAACTAAGGCTGTTAACTAATGTTAAAGGGGTCATAGTATGCTATTTTCAAAGACAATTATTTTGTATATTGAGTATAATAGAATGTTAATATGGTTTAAGTTTCGAAAAACATTTTTTACATACTATACATTATTGTAGCTTCTCTATGTCCCGCCCTTTTAAACATGGAGTTCTACGAAGCCCATCCTTCCAAAGAGCCCAGTGTACTCTTATTGGCCAGCTGACACAGTGCATTGTGACTGGCTGAATATCTCAAGTGTGTGGCATAAATGTTACACTCCTTACCATAACTGCAAATTTCACCTTCCCAAGACATTTTAAAGACCGTTTATAATGAAAAGAGACAGTTATCTGCAGAGTTAGGAAAGTCCATCGTTCATTCTTCACCGGCTTATCAGTGGAAAACTCAGTAGCTACTGCCAATGGTTGAGTGACCTGCAGCAAGTCATTAGTCTTATTTTCGGACCTTTGGGCCTGCCATAAATGGCAACACAACTGTGATAACTAAAGCCACGGCTTCTTTCTTTGCATATACATTGGGTGGCATTATTCAAATATTCCCACGATCTGACGTGGTGAAGAATGTGGGAGAGGAGTTGGCCGAGGTGTTTTTGGCTGGTCTGGATTAGCCTTTTCTTCTTGTTGAAATAAATCATTTTGTTGGACAGTGTGAGCTTTGTATTTTATGCAGCTATTTGTGCATGTATAACGTAAAGGAAAAGAAAAACATGAA
Source organism: Chromobotia macracanthus (assembly GCA_036877525.1). NCBI lineage: Eukaryota > Metazoa > Chordata > Actinopteri > Cypriniformes > Botiidae > Chromobotia > Chromobotia macracanthus. The sequence goes on along the minus strand of JAZGTH010000022.1, from coordinate 1,035,601 downwards.
AACGCATCATATGACCCCTTTCCAATAAGGTTTCAACAAAAGAAACGAAAAAGAAAGTGTTACCATATCACATCAGATTAATTATTTGCAAAATGATAGTGTTAGAGAGTTGGGCCTTTACAATATGATTTAATCAAAATTCCTCAACTCTGTTTAACATTGTTTATTTCTGTTTCTGCACTCTTTTTCATGACTGTTTTAAAATGTAATTTTATAATTGTCTTTAGAGGGCAGGACCCTCTTCAGTAAAAAGCTTTAAGTAATAGTGATTGTAGCCTGAACAGTCTATTGAATGATGGCTTGTACTCAGGAAATGGAAACACAGAATTGTGATCATGTTTTTGAGTTTATGCTCATTTTTGCCACAAATGTTTTAATGTAACTCTAATGTACAGCAGATGGATGTTTTAAATAGTGTTTTAGTGATTTAAAACTTGTACAAATATTACTACAAATGTTTCTGTAATTTTTTGCTTTTATTTGCTTGTCTGTTATTCAAAAATGTCAAAATAAATTTAGGCACTCTTATTCAGCAAACATTATTGCTTTATATATAGTCAAGCAATTGCCTACATTACTACACCAGTACATAAAATCAACCACACTAATATAGTTATCTGCTATTCAGCTATTTATTAGGTGTACTCTGCTGCAGGCACGGGTCAAGTGTTTGAGTGAAAAAACCTGAATCATACAATCGAACATGCTGAAGTTTTTACAGCCCTGAGTAAAAACTTTAGCAAAACTTTGTCATGTCACTGACCCCCCCCAACCACCCAAATTACTTGACAGATGTGCCATTTCACTCCGGAAAGCGCTATCCTCAAATACAAGGACTCTTGTGCACCAGCTAAGGCAATGCAAGTACCCAATCCAGCCACATAGAATAGATGCATATCTTAAGCTTTGAACCTTATGTATACGGTGTTCCATTTGTGTTACAGTCTTCGTGGTGACCACAAATTTAAAGAGCAATTATTATTAAAAATGTATTTTTCTTGCAAATTATATATATATAATCCATGAGATTTATAAATTAATATTTAGTGAAGCATTTATTTAACAGCCTACAAATTTATACACGCACACATAACACATACAAATACACAAATATCACACACAAAAATACACCCACACAAACAAACACACAAAACCATAGACACAAAAACTCACATATACACACACTATATATATATATATATATATATATATGTGTGTGTGTGTGTGTATATATATATATATATATATCACACACACACACACACACTTGTGTTTCAATAATTTGGCAACATCACAGAATTTGTGTGTGTGTGACACACACACGAATGAATCTTTAGTCAAGCATTTTTTAAGGGCCTACAATTTTACACACACACACATACATAAAGATATATATATTTATCATGCTTTCAATAAACAGGTTTATTATGCCCACACACACACAGACAGACACATTCAGCATTCTTGCACGATTGGCATTCAATTTAGTGGCGACCCCTTGCAATGTGGTTCCGGAAGTCTCATTACTGCAGTAATTTCTGTTGGAGACCATTTTCGTTTTGGGTTTCTTCTTGCATCATTCCTTTCAGCAGAATTTTCAAGAATCACTACAAAAGAGAAAAACAGGTTTGTGAAAGCTTGGATGGCCAGAGCTCATCTGACTTTATTGTTGAGGCTAAAATCATGATATAGATTAGTAGTGAAAAGCTTTTGTTTTTTCATAGGCTGTGATGAGCCTTCTAAGGCAGAGTCATGATCTGTGAATGGAAAAAATAAAATACTGTAACAAACAGTAATACTGCTTGTTCTAAATAAAATGAATCAAACAGGTCAATGGACATGCTGGTTGAGAAAGGTAGACAAAATCATGATCCTCGTAAGAGAAGGCGATTTTCAAGTGTTTAATCGTATTAAAAGGCATTCGAAGACATAAACGTGTTTATTTTGTAACTATATTCAATATTTTGAATTCAAGAAACCAACGATTCTGTTAAACAACGTGATTTCCAAGTATCCGCTAAAGCGTTTTGTTATTGCAAAGCCTGGAACATGGCATTTGCAAGGAAATATGTTCGCCTTTGCATTTCTGCGTTGTTAGTAGGGACATGTTCAAAATGAACCAAAACGTGTCAATCAAGTGGTTATAAGTTGATGACGGTTTTATTAAAAATTGCAAAACAAGAAATAGCAGAATGAATTTGGCACAACGTTATTGGTTGTAGGAAAAGAAGGAAACCATTGAGAAAGTGGGTTTTTGTGTTTCCGACTTGGACTGCGTTGATACTCTATACAATAATCCAGTGTTTCTAGCGTAAAAACGCGATTGTTAAACCAATTCAAAGACATGGACATGATTTTAGCACAAATTATTTTTGCAAGATATTTAAAGGAAATCACCGTTTATTTTGATGAAAGACTGTTTGAAAGTGCCTAACATTTCAACTGCTGCAAGGTGCAGAGAGTCATATTTGCAACAAAATGTGTTCTGCAAAGGCATTTAGCTGTTCTTTTGAAATATATTGAATTAAGTGAAATAATACATTAATGAAAATATGTAAGCATGATTCTCGTAAGAAAATACGATTGGCAGGTGTTTAATCGTATTAAAAAACATTCGAAGAGAGAAACATGATTTTTGTAACACACATTTTATTGTAACTTGAATTCAAGATTTTTAACCACTGAATGAAATGAAACCAACGATGCTGTTGTGAACAACGTGATTTTCAAGAATTCTCTAAAACGTTTCGTTACTGCAAAGCAGCGTTGATACACACACACAATAAAACATGATGCTCAGCATTCTTGGCATTCAATTTAGTGGCGACCCCTTGCAATGTGGTTTCATTACTGCAGTAATTTCTGTTGGAGACCATTTTCGGTTTGGGATTCTTGCATCATTCCTTTCAGCAGAATTTTCAAGAATCACTACAAAAGAGAAAAACAGGATTGTGAAAGCTTGGATGGCCAAGAGCGCATCTGACTTTATTGTTGAGGCTAAAATCATGATATAGATTAGTAGTGAAAAGCTTTTGTTTTTGTCATAGGTTGTGATGAGCCTTCTAAGGCAGAGTCATGATCTGTGAATGGAAAAAATAAAATACTGTAACAAACAGTAATACTGCTTGTTCTAAATAAAATGAATCAAACAGGTCAATGGACATGCTGGTTGAGAAAGGTAGACAAAATCATGATCCTCGTAAGAGAAGGCGATTTTCAAGAGTTTAATCGTATTAAAAAGCATTCGAAGACATAAACGTGATTTTAGCAACGTGTTTATTTTGTAACTATATTCAATATTTTGAATTCAAGAAACCAACGATTCTGTTAAACAACGTGATTTCCAAGTATCCGCTAAAGCGTTTTGTTATTGCAAAGCCTGGAACATGGCATTTGCAAGGAAATATGTTCGCCTTTGCATTTCTGCGTTGTTAGTAGGGACATGTTCAAAATGTGTCAATCAAGTGGTTATAAGTTGATGACGGTTTTATTAAAAATTGCAAAACAAGAAATAGCAGAATGAATTTGGCACAACGTTATTGGTTGTAGGAAAAGAAGGAAACCATTGAGAAAGTGGGTTTTTGTGTTTCCGACTTGGACTGCGTTGATACTCTATACAATAATCCAGTGTTTCTAGCGTAAAAACGCGATTGTTAAACCAATTCAAAGACATGGACATGATTTTAGCACAAATTATTTTTGCAAGATATTTAAAGGAAATCACCGTTTATTTTGATGAAAGACTGTTTGAAAGTGCCTAACATTTCAACTGCTGCAAGGTGCAGAGAGTCATATTTGCAACAAAATGTGTTCTGCAAAGGCATTTAGCTGTTCTTTTGAAATATATTGTATTAAGTGAACTAGTACATTAATGAAAATATGTAAGCATGATCCTCGTAAGAAAATACGATTGGCAGGTGTTTAATCGTATTAAAAAACATTCGAAGACAGAAACATGATTTTTGCAACACATATTTTTATTGTAACTTGAATTCAAGATTTTTAACCAGTTGAATGACAAGAAACCAACGATTCTGTTGTGAACAACGTGATTTTCTAGAATTCTCTAAAACGTTTCGTTACTGCAAAGCAGCGTTGATACACACACACACAATAAAACATGATGCTCAGCATTCTTGGCATTCAATTTAGTGGCGACCCCTTGCAATGTGGTTTCATTACTGCAGTAATTTCTGTTGGAGACCATTTTCGTTTTGGGATTCTTGCATCATTCCTTTCAGCAGAATTTTCAAGAATCACTACAAAAGAGAAAAACAGGATTGTGAAAGCTTGGATGGCCAAGAGCGCATCTGACTTTATTGTTGAGGCTAAAATCATGATATAGATTAGTAGTGAAAAGCTTTTGTTTTTGTCATAGGTTGTGATGAGCCTTCTAAGGCAGAGTCATGATCTGTGAATGGAAAATAAAATACTGTAACAAACAGTAATACTGCTTGTTCTAAATAAAATGAATCAAACAGGTCAATGGACATGCTGGTTGAGAAAGGTAGACAAAATCATGATCCTCGTAAGAGAAGGCGATTTTCAAGAGTTTAATCGTATTAAAAAGGCATTCGAAGACATAAACGTGTTTATTTTGTAACTATATTCAATATTTTGAATTCATGAAACCAACGATTCTGTTAAACAACGTGATTTCCAAGTATCCGCTAAAGCGTTTTGTTATTGCAAAGCCTGGAACATGGCATTTGCAAGGAAATATGTTCGCCTTAGCATTTCTGCGTTGTTAGTAGGGACATGTTCAAAATGTGTCAATCAAGTGGTTATAAGTTGATGACGGGTTTATTAAAAATTGCAAAACAAGAAATAGCAGAATGAATTTGGCACAACGTTATTGGTTGTAGGAAAAGAAGGAAACCATTGAGAAAGTGGGTTTTTGTGTTTCCGACTTGGACTGCGTTGATACTCTATACAATAATCCAGTGTTTCTAGCGTAAAAACGCGATTGTTAAACCAATTCAAAGACATGGGCATGATTTCAGCACAAATTATTTTTGCAAGATATTTAAAGGAAATCACCGTTTATTTTGATGAAAGACTGTTTGAAAGTGCCTAACATTTCAACTGCTGCAAGGTGCAGAGAGTCATATTTGCAACAAAATGTGTTCTGCAAAGGCATTTAGCTGTTCTTTTGAAATATATTGAATTAAGTGAAATCATACATTAATGAAAATATGTAAGCATGATTCTCGTAAGAAAATACGATTGGCAGGTGTTTAATCGTATTAAAAAACATTCGAAGAGAGAAACATGATTTTTGTAACACACATTTTATTGTAACTTGAATTCAAGATTTTTTAACCACTTGAATGAAATGAAACCAACGATGCTGTTGTGAACAACGTGATTTTCAAGAATTCTCTAAAACGTTTCGTTACTGCAAAGCAGCGTTGATACACACACACACACAATAAAACATGATGCTCAGCATTCTTGGCATTCAATTTAGTGGCGACCCCTTGCAATGTGGTTTCATTACTGCAGTAATTTCTGTTGGAGACCATTTTCGTTTTGGGATTCTTGCATCATTCCTTTCAGCAGAATTTTCAAGAATCACTACAAAAGAGAAAAACAGGTTTGTGAAAGCTTGGATGGCCAAGAGCGCATCTGACTTTATTGTTGAGGCTAAAATCATGACATAGATTAGCAGTGAAAAGCTTTTGTTTTTGTCATAGGTTGTGATGAGCCTTCTAAGGCAGAGTCATGATCTGTGAATGGAAAAAATAAAATACTGTAACAAACAGTAATACTGCTTGTTCTAAATAAAATGAATCAAACAGGTCAATGGACATGCTGGTTGAGAAAGGTAGACAAAATCATGATCCTCGTAAGAGAAGGCGATTTTCAAGAGTTTAATCGTATTAAAAAGGCATTCGAAGACATAAACGTGTTTATTTTGTAACTATATTCAATATTTTGAATTCAAGAAACCAACGATTCTGTTAAACAACGTGATTTCCAAGTATCCGCTAAAGCGTTTTGTTATTGCAAAGCCTGGAACATGGCATTTGCAAGGAAATATGTTCGCCTTAGCATTTCTGCGTTGTTAGTAGGGACATGTTCAAAATGAACCAAAACGTGTCAATCAAGTGGTTATAAGTTGATGACGGGTTTATTAAAAATTGCAAAACAAGAAATAGCAGAATGAATTTGGCACAACGTTATTGGTTGTAGGAAAAGAAGGAAACCATTGAGAAAGTGGGTTTTTGTGTTTCCGACTTGGACTGCGTTGATACTCTATACAATAATCCAGTGTTTCTAGCGTAAAAACGCGATTGTTAAACCAATTCAAAGACATGGACATGATTTTAGCACAAATTATTTTTGCAAGATATTTAAAGGAAATCACCGTTTATTTTGATGAAAGACTGTTTGAAAGTGCCTAACATTTTAACTGCTGCAAGGTGCAGAGAGTCATATTTGCAACAAAATGTGTTCTGCAAAGGCATTTAGCTGTTCTTTTGAAATATATTGTATTAAGTGAACTAGTACATTAATGAAAATATGTAAGCATGATCCTCGTAAGAAAATGCGATTGGCAGGTGTTTAATCGTATTAAAAAGCATTCGAAGACAGAAACATGATTTTTGCAACACATATTTTTATTGTAACTTGAATTCAAGATTTTTAACCAGTTGAATACAAGAAACCAACGATTATGTTGTGAACAACGTGATTTTCTAGAATTCTCTAAAACGTTTCGTTACTGCAAAGCAGCGTTGATACACACACACACACACACATAAAACATGATGCTCAGCATTCTTGCACGATTGGCATTCAATTTAGTGGCGACCCCTTGCAATGTGGTTTCATTACTGCAGTAATTTCTGTTGGAGACCATTTTCGGTTTGGGATTCTTGCATCATTCCTTTCAGCAGAATTTTCAAGAATCACTACAAAAGAGAAAAACAGGATTGTGAAAGCTTGGATGGCCAGAGCTCATCTGACTTTATTGTTGAGGCTAAAATCATGATATAGATTAGTAGTGAAAAGCTTTTGTTTTTGTCATAGGTTGTGATGAGCCTTCTAAGGCAGAGTCATGATCTGTGAATGGAAATAAAATACTGTAACAAACAGTAATACTGCTTGTTCTAAATAAAATGAATCAAACAGGTCAATGGACATGCTGGTTGAGAAAGGTAGACAAAATCATGATCCTCGTAAGAGAAGGCGATTTTCAAGTGTTTAATCGTATTAAAAAGCATTCGAAGACATAAACGTGATTTTAGCAACGTGTTTATTTTGTAACTATATTCAATATTTTGAATTCAAGAAACCAACGATTCTGTTAAACAACGTGATTTCCAAGTATCCGCTAAAGCGTTTTGTTATTGCAAAGCCTGGAACATGGCATTTGCAAGGAAATATGTTCGCCTTTGCATTTCTGCGTTGTTAGTAGGGACATGTTCAAAATGAACCAAAACGTGTCAATCAAGTGGTTATAAGTTGATGACGGGTTTATTAAAAATTGCAAAACAAGAAATAGCAGAATGAATTTGGCACAACGTTATTGGTTGTAGGAAAAGAAGGAAACCATTGAGAAAGTGGGTTTTTGTGTTTCCGACTTGGACTGCGTTGATACTCTATACAATAATCCAGTGTTTCTAGCGTAAAAACGCGATTGTTAAACCAATTCAAAGACATGGGCATGATTTCAGCACAAATTATTTTTGCAAGATATTTAAAGGAAATCACCGTTTATTTTGATGAAAGACTGTTTGAAAGTGCCTAACATTTCAACTGCTGCAAGGTGCAGAGAGTCATATTTGCAACAAAATGTGTTCTGCAAAGGCATTTAGCTGTTCTTTTGAAATATATTGAATTAAGTGAAATAATACATTAATGAAAATATGTAAGCATGATCCTCGTAAGAAAATACGATTGGCAGGTGTTTAATCGTATTAAAAAACATTCAAGACAGAAACATGATTTTTGTAACAATTATTTTTATTGTAACTTGAATTCAAGATTTTTTAACCATGAATAAAAGAAACCAACGATTATGTTGTGAACAACGTGATTTTCAAGAATTCTCTAAAACGTTTCGTTACTGCAAAGCAGCGTTGATACACACACACAATAAAACATGATGCTCAGCATTCTTGCTGCATTCAATTTAGTGGCGACCCCTTGCAATGTGGTTAAAATTCTCATTACTGCAGTAATTTCTGTTGGAGACCATTTTCGTTTTGGGATTCTTGCATCATTCCTTTCAGCAGAATTTTCAAGAATCACTACAAAAGAGAAAAACAGGATTGTGAAAGCTTGGATGGCCAAGAGCTCATCTGACTTTATTGTTGAGGCTAAAATCATGATATAGATTAGTAGTGAAAAGCTTTTGTTTTTGTCATAGGTTGTGATGAGCCTTCTAAGGCAGAGTCATGATCTGTGAATGGAAAAAAAATACTGTAACAAACAGTAATACTGCTTGTTCTAAATAAAATGAATCAAACAGGTCAATGGACATGCTGGTTGAGAAAGGTAGACAAAATCATGATCCTCGTAAGAGAAGGCGATTTTCAAGAGTTTAATCGTATTAAAAAGGCATTCGAAGACATAAACGTGTTTAATTTTTTGTAACTATATTCAATATTTTGAATTCAAGAAACCAACGATTCTGTTAAACAACGTGATTTCCAAGTATCCGCTAAAGCGTTTTGTTATTGCAAAGCCTGGAACATGGCATTTGCAAGGAAATATGTTCGCCTTAGCATTTCTGCGTTGTTAGTAGGGACATGTTCAAAATGAACCAAAACGTGTCAATCAAGTGGTTATAAGTTGATGACGGGTTTATTAAAAATTGCAAAACAAGAAATAGCAGAATGAATTTGGCACAACGTTATTGGTTGTAGGAAAAGAAGGAAACCATTGAGAAAGTGGGTTTTTGTGTTTCCGACTTGGACTGCGTTGATACTCTATACAATAATCCAGTGTTTCTAGCGTAAAAACGCGATTGTTAAACCAATTCAAAGACATGGACATGATTTTAGCACAAATTATTTTTGCAAGATATTTAAAGGAAATCACCGTTTATTTTGATGAAAGACTGTTTGAAAGTGCCTAACATTTTAACTGCTGCAAGGTGCAGAGAGTCATATTTGCAACAAAATGTGTTCTGCAAAGGCATTTAGCTGTTCTTTTGAAATATATTGTATTAAGTGAACTAGTACATTAATGAAAATATGTAAGCATGATCCTCGTAAGAAAATGCGATTGGCAGGTGTTTAATCGTATTAAAAAGCATTCGAAGACAGAAACATGATTTTTGCAACACATATTTTTATTGTAACTTGAATTCAAGATTTTTAACCAGTTGAATACAAGAAACCAACGATTATGTTGTGAACAACGTGATTTTCTAGAATTCTCTAAAACGTTTCGTTACTGCAAAGCAGCGTTGATACACACACACACACAATAAAACATGATGCTCAGCATTCTTGGCATTCAATTTAGTGGCGACCCCTTGCAATGTGGTTTCATTACTGCAGTAATTTCTGTTGGAGACCATTTTCGGTTTGGGATTCTTGCATCATTCCTTTGAGCAGAATTTTCAAGAATCACTACAAAAGAGAAAAACAGGATTGTGAAAGCTTGGATGGCCAGAGCTCATCTGACTTTATTGTTGAGGCTAAAATCATGATATAGATTAGTAGTGAAAAGCTTTTGTTTTTGTCATAGGTTGTGATGAGCCTTCTAAGGCAGAGTCATGATCTGTGAATGGAAATAAAATACTGTAACAAACAGTAATACTGCTTGTTCTAAATAAAATGAATCAAACAGGTCAATGGACATGCTGGTTGAGAAAGGTAGACAAAATCATGATCCTCGTAAGAGAAGGCGATTTTCAAGTGTTTAATCGTATTAAAAAGCATTCGAAGACATAAACGTGTTTTAGCATTTATTTTGTAACTATATTCAATATTTTGAATTCAAGAAACCAACGATTCTGCTAAACAACGTGATTTCCAAGTATCCGCTAAAGCGTTTTGTTATTGCCTGGAACATGGCATTTGCAAGGAAATATGTTCGCCTTTGCATTTCTGCGTTGTTAGTAGGGACATGTTCAAAATGTGTCAATCAAGTGGTTATAAGTTGATGACGGTTTTATTAAAAATTGCAAAACAAGAAATAGCAGAATGAATTTGGCACAACGTTATTGGTTGTAGGAAAAGAAGGAAACCATTGAGAAAGTGGGTTTTTGTGTTTCCGACTTGGACTGCGTTGATACTCTATACAATAATCCAGTGTTTCTAGCGTAAAAACGCGATTGTTAAACCAATTCAAAGACATGGGCATGATTTCAGCACAAATTATTTTTGCAAGATATTTAAAGGAAATCACCGTTTATTTTGATGAAAGACTGTTTGAAAGTGCCTAACATTTCAACTGCTGCAAGGTGCAGAGAGTCATATTTGCAACAAAATGTGTTCTGCAAAGGCATTTAGCTGTTCTTTTGAAATATATTGAATTAAGTGAAATCATACATTAATGAAAATATGTAAGCATGATTCTCGTAAGAAAATACGATTGGCAGGTGTTTAATCGTATTAAAAAACATTCGAAGAGAGAAACATGATTTTTGTAACACACATTTTATTGTAACTTGAATTCAAGATTTTTTAACCACTTGAATGAAATGAAACCAACGATGCTGTTGTGAACAACGTGATTTTCAAGAATTCTCTAAAACGTTTCGTTACTGCAAAGCAGCGTTGATACACACACACAATAAAACATGATGCTCAGCATTCTTGGCATTCAATTTAGTGGCGACCCCTTGCAATGTGGTTTCATTACTGCAGTAATTTCTGTTGGAGACCATTTTCGTTTTGGGATTCTTGCATCATCCCTTTGAGCAGAATTTTCAAGAATCACTACAAAAGAGAAAAACAGGATTGTGAAAGCTTGGATGGCCAAGAGCGCATCTGACTTTATTGTTGAGGCTAAAATCATGACATAGATTAGCAGTGAAAAGCTTTTGTTTTTGTCATAGGTTGTGATGAGCCTTCTAAGGCAGAGTCATGATCTGTGAATGGAAAAAATAAAATACTGTAACAAACAGTAATACTGCTTGTTCTAAATAAAATGAATCAAACAGGTCAATGGACATGCTGGTTGAGAAAGGTAGACAAAATCATGATCCTCGTAAGAGAAGGCGATTTTCAAGAGTTTAATCGTATTAAAAAGGCATTCGAAGACATAAACGTGTTTATTTTGTAACTATATTCAATATTTTGAATTCAAGAAACCAACGATTCTGTTAAACAACGTGATTTCCAAGTATCCGCTAAAGCGTTTTGTTATTGCAAAGCCTGGAACATGGCATTTGCAAGGAAATATGTTCGCCTTAGCATTTCTGCGTTGTTAGTAGGGACATGTTCAAAATGAACCAAAACGTGTCAATCAAGTGGTTATAAGTTGATGACGGGTTTATTAAAAATTGCAAAACAAGAAATAGCAGAATGAATTTGGCACAACGTTATTGGTTGTAGGAAAAGAAGGAAACCATTGAGAAAGTGGGTTTTTGTGTTTCCGACTTGGACTGCGTTGATACTCTATACAATAATCCAGTGTTTCTAGCGTAAAAACGCGATTGTTAAACCAATTCAAAGACATGGACATGATTTTAGCACAAATTATTTTTGCAAGATATTTAAAGGAAATCACCGTTTATTTTGATGAAAGACTGTTTGAAAGTGCCTAACATTTTAACTGCTGCAAGGTGCAGAGAGTCATATTTGCAACAAAATGTGTTCTGCAAAGGCATTTAGCTGTTCTTTTGAAATATATTGTATTAAGTGAACTAGTACATTAATGAAAATATGTAAGCATGATCCTCGTAAGAAAATGCGATTGGCAGGTGTTTAATCGTATTAAAAAGCATTCGAAGACAGAAACATGATTTTTGCAACACATATTTTTATTGTAACTTGAATTCAAGATTTTTAACCAGTTGAATACAAGAAACCAACGATTATGTTGTGAACAACGTGATTTTCTAGAATTCTCTAAAACGTTTCGTTACTGCAAAGCAGCGTTGATACACACACACACAAAATAAAACATGATGCTCAGCATTCTTGCACGATTGGCATTCAATTTAGTGGCGACCCCTTGCAATGTGGTTTCATTACTGCAGTAATTTCTGTTGGAGACCATTTTCGTTTTGGGATTCTTGCATCATTCCTTTGAGCAGAATTTTCAAGAATCACTACAAAAGAGAAAAACAGGATTGTGAAAGCTTGGATGGCCAGAGCTCATCTGACTTTATTGTTGAGGCTAAAATCATGATATAGATTAGTAGTGAAAAGCTTTTGTTTTTGTCATAGGTTGTGATGAGCCTTCTAAGGCAGAGTCATGATCTGTGAATGGAAATAAAATACTGTAACAAACAGTAATACTGCTTGTTCTAAATAAAATGAATCAAACAGGTCAATGGACATGCTGGTTGAGAAAGGTAGACAAAATCATGATCCTCGTAAGAGAAGGCGATTTTCAAGAGTTTAATCGTATTAAAAAGGCATTCGAAGACATAAACGTGTTTATTTTGTAACTATATTCAATATTTTGAATTCAAGAAACCAACGATTCTGTTAAACAACGTGATTTCCAAGTATCCGCTAAAGCGTTTTGTTATTGCAAAGCCTGGAACATGGCATTTGCAAGGAAATATGTTCGCCTTTGCATTTCTGCGTTGTTAGTAGGGACATGTTCAAAATGAACCAAAACGTGTCAATCAAGTGGTTATAAGTTGATGACGGGTTTATTAAAAATTGCAAAACACGAAATAGCAGAATGAATTTGGCACAACGTTATTGGTTGTAGGAAAAGAAGGAAACCATTGAGAAAGTGGGTTTTTGTGTTTCCGACTTGGACTGCGTTGATACTCTATACAATAATCCAGTGTTTCTAGCGTAAAAACGCGATTGTTAAACCAATTCAAAGACATGGACATGATTTTAGCACAAATTATTTTTGCAAGATATTTAAAGGAAATCACCGTTTATTTTGATGAAAGACTGTTTGAAAGTGCCTAACATTTTAACTGCTGCAAGGTGCAGAGAGTCATATTTGCAACAAAATGTGTTCTGCAAAGGCATTTAGCTGTTCTTTTGAAATATATTGAATTAAGTGAACTAGTACATTAATGAAAATATGTAAGCATGATCCTCGTAAGAAAATACGATTGGCAGGTGTTTAATCGTATTAAAAAGCATTCGAAGACAGAAACGATTTTTGCAACACATTTTTTATTGTAACTTGAATTCAAGATTTTTAACCAGTTGAATACAAGAAACCAACGATTCTGTTGTGAACAACGTGATTTTCTAGAATTCTCTAAAACGTTTCGTTACTGCAAAGCAGCGTTGATACACACACACAATAAAACATGATGCTCAGCATTCTTGGCATTCAATTTAGTGGCGACCCCTTGCAATGTGGTTTCATTACTGCAGTAATTTCTGTTGGAGACCATTTTCGTTTTGGGATTCTTGCATCATTCCTTTGAGCAGAATTTTCAAGAATCACTACAAAAGAGAAAAACAGGATTGTGAAAGCTTGGATGGCCAGAGCTCATCTGACTTTATTGTTGAGGCTAAAATCATGATATAGATTAGTAGTGAAAAGCTTTTGTTTTTGTCATAGGTTGTGATGAGCCTTCTAAGGCAGAGTCATGATCTGTGAATGGAAAAAAAAATACTGTAACAAACAGTAATACTGCTTGTTCTAAATAAAATGAATCAAACAGGTCAATGGACATGCTGGTTGAGAAAGGTAGACAAAATCATGATCCTCGTAAGAGAAGGCGATTTTCAAGTGTTTAATCGTATTAAAAAGGCATTCGAAGACATAAACGTGTTTATTTTGTAACTATATTCAATATTTTGAATTCAAGAAACCAACGATTCTGTTAAACAACGTGATTTCCAAGTATCCGCTAAAGCGTTTTGTTATTGCAAAGCCTGGAACATGGCATTTGCAAGGAAATATGTTCGCCTTAGCATTTCTGCGTTGTTAGTAGGGACATGTTCAAAATGAACCAAAACGTGTCAATCAAGTGGTTATAAGTTGATGACGGGTTTATTAAAAATTGCAAAACACGAAATAGCAGAATGAATTTGGCACAACGTTATTGGTTGTAGGAAAAGAAGGAAACCATTGAGAAAGTGGGTTTTTGTGTTTCCGACTTGGACTGCGTTGATACTCTATACAATAATCCAGTGTTTCTAGCGTAAAAACGCGATTGTTAAACCAATTCAAAGACATGGACATGATTTTAGCACAAATTATTTTTGCAAGATATTTAAAGGAAATCACCGTTTATTTTGATGAAAGACTGTTTGAAAGTGCCTAACATTTTAACTGCTGCAAGGTGCAGAGAGTCATATTTGCAACAAAATGTGTTCTGCAAAGGCATTTAGCTGTTCTTTTGAAATATATTGTATTAAGTGAACTAGTACATTAATGAAAATATGTAAGCATGATCCTCGTAAGAAAATGCGATTGGCAGGTGTTTAATCGTATTAAAAAGCATTCGAAGACAGAAACATGATTTTTGCAACACATATTTTTATTGTAACTTGAATTCAAGATTTTTAACCAGTTGAATACAAGAAACCAACGATTATGTTGTGAACAACGTGATTTTCAAGAATTCTCTAAAACGTTTCGTTACTGCAAAGCAGCGTTGATACACACACACACAATAAAACATGATGCTCAGCATTCTTGGCATTCAATTTAGTGGCGACCCCTTGCAATGTGGTTTCATTACTGCAGTAATTTCTGTTGGAGACCATTTTCGTTTTGGGATTCTTGCATCATTCCTTTCAGCAGAATTTTCAAGAATCACTACAAAAGAGAAAAACAGGATTGTGAAAGCTTGGATGGCCAGAGCTCATCTGACTTTATTGTTGAGGCTAAAATCATGATATAGATTAGTAGTGAAAAGCTTTTGTTTTTGTCATAGGTTGTGATGAGCCTTCTAAGGCAGAGTCATGATCTGTGAATGGAAATAAAATACTGTAACAAACAGTAATACTGCTTGTTCTAAATAAAATGAATCAAACAGGTCAATGGACATGCTGGTTGAGAAAGGTAGACAAAATCATGATCCTCGTAAGAGAAGGCGATTTTCAAGAGTTTAATCGTATTAAAAAGCATTCGAAGACATAAACGTTTTTATTTTGTAACTATATTCAATATTTTGAATTCAAGAAACCAACGATTCTGTTAAACAACGTGATTTCCAAGTATCCGCTAAAGCGTTTTGTTATTGCAAAGCCTGGAACATGGCATTTGCAAGGAAATATGTTCGCCTTTGCATTTCTGCGTTGTTAGTAGGGACATGTTCAAAATGAACCAAAACGTGTCAATCAAGTGGTTATAAGTTGATGACGGGTTTATTAAAAATTGCAAAACACGAAATAGCAGAATGAATTTGGCACAACGTTATTGGTTGTAGGAAAAGAAGGAAACCATTGAGAAAGTGGGTTTTTGTGTTTCCGACTTGGACTGCGTTGATACTCTATACAATAATCCAGTGTTTCTAGCGTAAAAACGCGATTGTTAAACCAATTCAAAGACATGGGCATGATTTCAGCACAAATTATTTTTGCAAGATATTTAAAGGAAATCACCGTTTATTTTGATGAAAGACTGTTTGAAAGTGCCTAACATTTTAACTGCTGCAAGGTGCAGAGAGTCATATTTGCAACAAAATGTGTTCTGCAAAGGCATTTAGCTGTTCTTTTGAAATATATTGTATTAAGTGAACTAGTACATTAATGAAAATATGTAAGCATGATCCTCGTAAGAAAATGCGATTGGCAGGTGTTTAATCGTATTAAAAAGCATTCGAAGACAGAAACGATTTTTGCAACACATTTTTTATTGTAACTTGAATTCAAGATTTTTTAACCAGTTGAATACAAGAAACCCACGATTCTGTTGTGAACAACGTGATTTTCTAGAATTCTCTAAAACGTTTCGTTACTGCAAAGCAGCGTTGATACACACACACAATAAAACATGATGCTCAGCATTCTTGGCATTCAATTTAGTGGCGACCCCTTGCAATGTGGTTTCATTACTGCAGTAATTTCTGTTGGAGACCATTTTCGTTTTGGGATTCTTGCATCATTCCTTTCAGCAGAATTTTCAAGAATCACTACAAAAGAGAAAAACAGGTTTGTGAAAGCTTGGATGGCCAAGAGCGCATCTGACTTTATTGTTGAGGCTAAAATCATGATATAGATTAGTAGTGAAAAGCTTTTGTTTTTGTCATAGGTTGTGATGAGCCTTCTAAGGCAGAGTCATGATCTGTGAATGGAAAAAATAAAATACTGTAACAAACAGTAATACTGCTTGTTCTAAATAAAATGAATCAAACAGGTCAATGGACATGCTGGTTGAGAAAGGTAGACAAAATCATGATCCTCGTAAGAGAAGGCGATTTTCAAGAGTTTAATCGTATTAAAAAGGCATTCGAAGACATAAACGTGTTTATTTTGTAACTATATTCAATATTTTGAATTCAAGAAACCAACGATTCTGTTAAACAACGTGATTTCCAAGTATCCGCTAAAGCGTTTTGTTATTGCAAAGCCTGGAACATGGCATTTGCAAGGAAATATGTTCGCCTTAGCATTTCTGCGTTGTTAGTAGGGACATGTTCAAAATAAACCAAAACGTGTCAATCAAGTGGTTATAAGTTGATGACGGGTTTATTAAAAATTGCAAAACACGAAATAGCAGAATGAATTTGGCACAACGTTATTGGTTGTAGGAAAAGAAGGAAACCATTGAGAAAGTGGGTTTTTGTGTTTCCGACTTGGACTGCGTTGATACTCTATACAATAATCCAGTGTTTCTAGCGTAAAAACGCGATTGTTAAACCAATTCAAAGACATGGGCATGATTTCAGCACAAATTATTTTTGCAAGATATTTAAAGGAAATCACCGTTTATTTTGATGAAAGACTGTTTGAAAGTGCCTAACATTTTAACTGCTGCAAGGTGCAGAGAGTCATATTTGCAACAAAATGTGTTCTGCAAAGGCATTTAGCTGTTCTTTTGAAATATATTGTATTAAGTGAACTAGTACATTAATGAAAATATGTAAGCATGATCCTCGTAAGAAAATGCGATTGGCAGGTGTTTAATCGTATTAAAAAGCATTCGAAGACAGAAACATGATTTTTGCAACACATATTTTTATTGTAACTTGAATTCAAGATTTTTAACCAGTTGAATACAAGAAACCAACGATTATGTTGTGAACAACGTGATTTTCTAGAATTCTCTAAAACGTTTCGTTACTGCAAAGCAGCGTTGATACACACACACACAATAAAACATGATGCTCAGCATTCTTGTGCATTCAATTTAGTGGCGACCCCTTGCAATGTGGTTTCATTACTGCAGTAATTTCTGTTGGAGACCATTTTCGTTTTGGGATTCTTGCATCATTCCTTTCAGCAGAATTTTCAAGAATCACTACAAAAGAGAAAAACAGGATTTGTGAAAGCTTGGATGGCCAGAGCTCATCTGACTTTATTGTTGAGGCTAAAATCATGATATAGATTAGTAGTGAAAAGCTTTTGTTTTTGTCATAGGTTGTGATGAGCCTTCTAAGGCAGAGTCATGATCTGTGAATGGAAATAAAATACTGTAACAAACAGTAATACTGCTTGTTCTAAATAAAATGAATCAAACAGGTCAATGGACATGCTGGTTGAGAAAGGTAGACAAAATCATGATCCTCGTAAGAGAAGGCGATTTTCAAGTGTTTAATCGTATTAAAAAGCATTCGAAGACATAAACGTGTTTATTTTGTAACTATATTCAATATTTTGAATTCAAGAAACCAACGATTCTGTTAAACAACGTGATTTCCAAGTATCCGCTAAAGCGTTTTGTTATTGCAAAGCCTGGAACATGGCATTTGCAAGGAAATATGTTCGCCTTTGCATTTCTGCGTTGTTAGTAGGGACATGTTCAAAATGAACCAAAACGTGTCAATCAAGTGGTTATAAGTTGATGACGGGTTTATTAAAAATTGCAAAACACGAAATAGCAGAATGAATTTGGCACAACGTTATTGGTTGTAGGAAAAGAAGGAAACCATTGAGAAAGTGGGTTTTTGTGTTTCCGACTTGGACTGCGTTGATACTCTATACAATAATCCAGTGTTTCTAGCGTAAAAACGCGATTGTTAAACCAATTCAAAGACATGGGCATGATTTCAGCACAAATTATTTTTGCAAGATATTTAAAGGAAATCACCGTTTATTTTGATGAAAGACTGTTTGAAAGTGCCTAACATTTTAACTGCTGCAAGGTGCAGAGAGTCATATTTGCAACAAAATGTGTTCTGCAAAGGCATTTAGCTGTTCTTTTGAAATATATTGTATTAAGTGAACTAGTACATTAATGAAAATATGTAAGCATGATCCTCGTAAGAAAATGCGATTGGCAGGTGTTTAATCGTATTAAAAAGCATTCGAAGACAGAAACATGATTTTTGCAACACATATTTTTATTGTAACTTGAATTCAAGATTTTTAACCAGTTGAATACAAGAAACCAACGATTCTGTTGTGAACAACGTGATTTTCTAGAATTCTCTAAAACGTTTCGTTACTGCAAAGCAGCGTTGATACACACACACAATAAAACATGATGCTCAGCATTCTTGGCATTCAATTTAGTGGCGACCCCTTGCAATGTGGTTTCATTACTGCAGTAATTTCTGTTGGAGACCATTTTCGTTTTGGGATTCTTGCATCATTCCTTTCAGCAGAATTTTCAAGAATCACTACAAAAGAGAAAAACAGGATTGTGAAAGCTTGGATGGCCAGAGCTCATCTGACTTTATTGTTGAGGCTAAAATCATGATATAGATTAGTAGTGAAAAGCTTTTGTTTTTGTCATAGGTTGTGATGAGCCTTCTAAGGCAGAGTCATGATCTGTGAATGGAAATAAAATACTGTAACAAACAGTAATACTGCTTGTTCTAAATAAAATGAATCAAACAGGTCAATGGACATGCTGGTTGAGAAAGGTAGACAAAATCATGATCCTCGTAAGAGAAGGCGATTTTCAAGAGTTTAATCGTATTAAAAAGCATTCGAAGACATAAACGTGTTTATTTTGTAACTATATTCAATATTTTGAATTCAAGAAACCAACGATTCTGTTAAACAACGTGATTTCCAAGTATCCGCTAAAGCGTTTTGTTATTGCAAAGCCTGGAACATGGCATTTGCAAGGAAATATGTTCGCCTTTGCATTTCTGCGTTGTTAGTAGGGACATGTTCAAAATGAACCAAAACGTGTCAATCAAGTGGTTATAAGTTGATGACGGGTTTATTAAAAATTGCAAAACACGAAATAGCAGAATGAATTTGGCACAACGTTATTGGTTGTAGGAAAAGAAGGAAACCATTGAGAAAGTGGGTTTTTGTGTTTCCGACTTGGACTGCGTTGATACTCTATACAATAATCCAGTGTTTCTAGCGTAAAAACGCGATTGTTAAACCAATTCAAAGACATGGACATGATTTTAGCACAAATTATTTTTGCAAGATATTTAAAGGAAATCACCGTTTATTTTGATGAAAGACTGTTTGAAAGTGCCTAACATTTTAACTGCTGCAAGGTGCAGAGAGTCATATTTGCAACAAAATGTGTTCTGCAAAGGCATTTAGCTGTTCTTTTGAAATATATTGTATTAAGTGAACTAGTACATTAATGAAAATATGTAAGCATGATCCTCGTAAGAAAATGCGATTGGCAGGTGTTTAATCGTATTAAAAAGCATTCGAAGACAGAAACATGATTTTTGCAACACATATTTTTATTGTAACTTGAATTCAAGATTTTTAACCAGTTGAATACAAGAAACCAACGATTCTGTTGTGAACAACGTGATTTTCTAGAATTCTCTAAAACGTTTCGTTACTGCAAAGCAGCGTTGATACACACACACAATAAAACATGATGCTCAGCATTCTTGCCTGCATTCAATTTAGTGGCGACCCCTTGCAATGTGGTTTCATTACTGCAGTAATTTCTGTTGGAGACCATTTTCGTTTTGGGATTCTTGCATCATTCCTTTCAGCAGAATTTTCAAGAATCACTACAAAAGAGAAAAACAGGTTTGTGAAAGCTTGGATGGCCAGAGCTCATCTGACTTTATTGTTGAGGCTAAAATCATGATATAGATTAGTAGTGAAAAGCTTTTGTTTTTGTCATAGGTTGTGATGAGCCTTCTAAGGCAGAGTCATGATCTGTGAATGGAAATAAAATACTGTAACAAACAGTAATACTGCTTGTTCTAAATAAAATGAATCAAACAGGTCAATGGACATGCTGGTTGAGAAAGGTAGACAAAATCATGATCCTCGTAAGAGAAGGCGATTTTCAAGAGTTTAATCGTATTAAAAAGGCATTCGAAGACATAAACGTGTTTATTTTGTAACTATATTCAATATTTTGAATTCAAGAAACCAACGATTCTGTTAAACAACGTGATTTCCAAGTATCCGCTAAAGCGTTTTGTTATTGTTAGTAGGGACATGTTCAAAATGAACCAAAACGTGTCAATCAAGTGGTTATAAGTTGATGACGGGTTTATTAAAAATTGCAAAACACGAAATAGCAGAATGAATTTGGCACAACGTTATTGGTTGTAGGAAAAGAAGGAAACCATTGAGAAAGTGGGTTTTTGTGTTTCCGACTTGGACTGCGTTGATACTCTATACAATAATCCAGTGTTTCTAGCGTAAAAACGCGATTGTTAAACCAATTCAAAGACATGGGCATGATTTCAGCACAAATTATTTTTGCAAGATATTTAAAGGAAATCACCGTTTATTTTGATGAAAGACTGTTTGAAAGTGCCTAACATTTTAACTGCTGCAAGGTGCAGAGAGTCATATTTGCAACAAAATGTGTTCTGCAAAGGCATTTAGCTGTTCTTTTGAAATATATTGTATTAAGTGAACTAGTACATTAATGAAAATATGTAAGCATGATCCTCGTAAGAAAATGCGATTGGCAGGTGTTTAATCGTATTAAAAAGCATTCGAAGACAGAAACATGATTTTTGCAACACATATTTTTATTGTAACTTGAATTCAAGATTTTTAACCAGTTGAATACAAGAAACCAACGATTATGTTGTGAACAACGTGATTTTCAAGAATTCTCTAAAACGTTTCGTTACTGCAAAGCAGCGTTGATACACACACACAATAAAACATGATGCTCAGCATTCTTGGCATTCAATTTAGTGGCGACCCCTTGCAATGTGGTTTCATTACTGCAGTAATTTCTGTTGGAGACCATTTTCGTTTTGGGATTCTTGCATCATTCCTTTCAGCAGAATTTTCAAGAATCACTACAAAAGAGAAAAACAGGATTGTGAAAGCTTGGATGGCCAGAGCTCATCTGACTTTATTGTTGAGGCTAAAATCATGATATAGATTAGTAGTGAAAAGCTTTTGTTTTTGTCATAGGTTGTGATGAGCCTTCTAAGGCAGAGTCATGATCTGTGAATGGAAAATATAAAATACTGTAACAAACAGTAATACTGCTTGTTCTAAATAAAATGAATCAAACAGGTCAATGGACATGCTGGTTGAGAAAGGTAGACAAAATCATGATCCTCGTAAGAGAAGGCGATTTTCAAGTGTTTAATCGTATTAAAAAGCATTCGAAGACATAAACGTGTTTAATTTTGTAACTATATTCAATATTTTGAATTCAAGAAACCAACGATTCTGTTAAACAACGTGATTTCCAAGTATCCGCTAAAGCGTTTTGTTATTGCAAAGCCTGGAACATGGCATTTGCAAGGAAATATGTTCGCCTTTGCATTTCTGCGTTGTTAGTAGGGACATGTTCAAAATGAACCAAAACGTGTCAATCAAGTGGTTATAAGTTGATGACGGGTTTATTAAAAATTGCAAAACACGAAATAGCAGAATGAATTTGGCACAACGTTATTGGTTGTAGGAAAAGAAGGAAACCATTGAGAAAGTGGGTTTTTGTGTTTCCGACTTGGACTGCGTTGATACTCTATACAATAATCCAGTGTTTCTAGCGTAAAAACGCGATTGTTAAACCAATTCAAAGACATGGGCATGATTTCAGCACAAATTATTTTTGCAAGATATTTAAAGGAAATCACCGTTTATTTTGATGAAAGACTGTTTGAAAGTGCCTAACATTTCAACTGCTGCAAGGTGCAGAGAGTCATATTTGCAACAAAATGTGTTCTGCAAAGGCATTTAGCTGTTCTTTTGAAATATATTGTATTAAGTGAACTAGTACATTAATGAAAATATGTAAGCATGATCCTCGTAAGAAAATGCGATTGGCAGGTGTTTAATCGTATTAAAAAGCATTCGAAGACAGAAACATGATTTTTGCAACACATATTTTTATTGTAACTTGAATTCAAGATTTTTAACCAGTTGAATACAAGAAACCAACGATTATGTTGTGAACAACGTGATTTTCTAGAATTCTCTAAAACGTTTCGTTACTGCAAAGCAGCGTTGATACACACACAATAAAACATGATGCTCAGCATTCTTGGCATTCAATTTAGTGGCGACCCCTTGCAATGTGGTTTCATTACTGCAGTAATTTCTGTTGGAGACCATTTTCGGTTTGGGATTCTTGCATCATTCCTTTCAGCAGAATTTTCAAGAATCACTACAAAAGAGAAAAACAGGATTGTGAAAGCTTGGATGGCCAGAGCTCATCTGACTTTATTGTTGAGGCTAAAATCATGATATAGATTAGTAGTGAAAAGCTTTTGTTTTTGTCATAGGTTGTGATGAGCCTTCTAAGGCAGAGTCATGATCTGTGAATGGAAATAAAACACTGTAACAAACAGTAATACTGCTTGTTCTAAATAAAATGAATCAAACAGGTCAATGGACATGCTGGTTGAGAAAGGTAGACAAAATCATGATCCTCGTAAGAGAAGGCGATTTTCAAGAGTTTAATCGTATTAAAAAGGCATTCGAAGACATAAACGTTTTTATTTTGTAACTATATTCAATATTTTGAATTCAAGAAACCAACGATTCTGTTAAACAACGTGATTTCCAAGTATCCGCTAAAGCGTTTTGTTATTGCAAAGCCTGGAACATGGCATTTGCAAGGAAATATGTTCGCCTTTGCATTTCTGCGTTGTTAGTAGGGACATGTTCAAAATGAACCAAAACGTGTCAATCAAGTGGTTATAAGTTGATGACGGGTTTATTAAAAATTGCAAAACACGAAATAGCAGAATGAATTTGGCACAACGTTATTGGTTGTAGGAAAAGAAGGAAACCATTGAGAAAGTGGGTTTTTGTGTTTCCGACTTGGACTGCGTTGATACTCTATACAATAATCCAGTGTTTCTAGCGTAAAAACGCGATTGTTAAACCAATTCAAAGACATGGGCATGATTTTAGCACAAATTATTTTTGCAAGATATTTAAAGGAAATCACCGTTTATTTTGATGAAAGACTGTTTGAAAGTGCCTAACATTTTAACTGCTGCAAGGTGCAGAGAGTCATATTTGCAACAAAATGTGTTCTGCAAAGGCATTTAGCTGTTCTTTTGAAATATATTGTATTAAGTGAACTAGTACATTAATGAAAATATGTAAGCATGATCCTCGTAAGAAAATGCGATTGGCAGGTGTTTAATCGTATTAAAAAGCATTCGAAGACAGAAACATGATTTTTGCAACACATATTTTTATTGTAACTTGAATTCAAGATTTTTAACCAGTTGAATACAAGAAACCAACGATTATGTTGTGAACAACGTGATTTTCTAGAATTCTCTAAAACGTTTCGTTACTGCAAAGCAGCGTTGATACACACACACACAATAAAACATGATGCTCAGCATTCTTGCTGCATTCAATTTAGTGGCGACCCCTTGCAATGTGGTTTCATTACTGCAGTAATTTCTGTTGGAGACCATTTTCGTTTTGGGATTCTTGCATCATTCCTTTGAGCAGAATTTTCAAGAATCACTACAAAAGAGAAAAACAGGATTGTGAAAGCTTGGATGGCCAGAGCTCATCTGACTTTATTGTTGAGGCTAAAATCATGATATAGATTAGTAGTGAAAAGCTTTTGTTTTTGTCATAGGTTGTGATGAGCCTTCTAAGGCAGAGTCATGATCTGTGAATGGAAATAAAATACTGTAACAAACAGTAATACTGCTTGTTCTAAATAAAATGAATCAAACAGGTCAATGGACATGCTGGTTGAGAAAGGTAGACAAAATCATGATCCTCGTAAGAGAAGGCGATTTTCAAGTGTTTAATCGTATTAAAAAGCATTCGAAGACATAAACGTGTTTATTTTGTAACTATATTCAATATTTTGAATTCAAGAAACCAACGATTCTGTTAAACAACGTGATTTCCAAGTATCCGCTAAAGCGTTTTGTTATTGCAAAGCCTGGAACATGGCATTTGCAAGGAAATATGTTCGCCTTTGCATTTCTGCGTTGTTAGTAGGGACATGTTCAAAATGAACCAAAACGTGTCAATCAAGTGGTTATAAGTTGATGACGGGTTTATTAAAAATTGCAAAACACGAAATAGCAGAATGAATTTGGCACAACGTTATTGGTTGTAGGAAAAGAAGGAAACCATTGAGAAAGTGGGTTTTTGTGTTTCCGACTTGGACTGCGTTGATACTCTATACAATAATCCAGTGTTTCTAGCGTAAAAACGCGATTGTTAAACCAATTCAAAGACATGGGCATGATTTCAGCACAAATTATTTTTGCAAGATATTTAAAGGAAATCACCGTTTATTTTGATGAAAGACTGTTTGAAAGTGCCTAACATTTTAACTGCTGCAAGGTGCAGAGAGTCATATTTGCAACAAAATGTGTTCTGCAAAGGCATTTAGCTGTTCTTTTGAAATATATTGAATTAAGTGAAATAATACATTAATGAAAATATGTAAGCATGATTCTCGTAAGAAAATGCGATTGGCAGGTGTTTAATCGTATTAAAAACATTCGAAGACAGAAACATGATTTTTGCAACACATATTTTTATTGTAACTTGAATTCAAGATTTTTAACCACTTGAATGACATGAAACCAACGATTCTGTTGTGAACAACGTGATTTTCAAGAATTCTCTAAAACGTTTCGTTACTGCAAAGCAGCGTTGATACACACACACACATAAAACATGATGCTCAGCATTCTTGGCATTCAATTTAGTGGCGACCCCTTGCAATGTGGTTTCATTACTGCAGTAATTTCTGTTGGAGACCATTTTCGTTTTGGGATTCTTGCATCATTCCTTTCAGCAGAATTTTCAAGAATCACTACAAAAGAGAAAAACAGGTTTGTGAAAGCTTGGATGGCCAAGAGCGCATCTGACTTTATTGTTGAGGCTAAAATCATGATATAGATTAGTAGTGAAAAGCTTTTGTTTTTGTCATAGGTTGTGATGAGCCTTCTAAGGCAGAGTCATGATCTGTGAATGGAAATAAAATACTGTAACAAACAGTAATACTGCTTGTTCTAAATAAAATGAATCAAACAGGTCAATGGACATGCTGGTTGAGAAAGGTAGACAAAATCATGATCCTCGTAAGAGAAGGCGATTTTCAAGAGTTTAATCGTATTAAAAAGGCATTCGAAGACATAAACGTGTTTATTTTGTAACTATATTCAATATTTTGAATTCAAGAAACCAACGATTCTGTTAAACAACGTGATTTCCAAGTATCCGCTAAAGCGTTTTGTTATTGCAAAGCCTGGAACATGGCATTTG
This sequence comes from Chromobotia macracanthus, assembly GCA_036877525.1. Classification (NCBI taxonomy): domain Eukaryota; kingdom Metazoa; phylum Chordata; class Actinopteri; order Cypriniformes; family Botiidae; genus Chromobotia; species Chromobotia macracanthus. The sequence continues at coordinate 1,009,748 of JAZGTH010000022.1, read as the reverse complement.
CAAGGAAATATGTTCGCCTTAGCATTTCTGCGTTGTTAGTAGGGACATGTTCAAAATGAACCAAAACGTGTCAATCAAGTGGTTATAAGTTGATGACGGGTTTATTAAAAATTGCAAAACACGAAATAGCAGAATGAATTTGGCACAACGTTATTGGTTGTAGGAAAAGAAGGAAACCATTGAGAAAGTGGGTTTTTGTGTTTCCGACTTGGACTGCGTTGATACTCTATACAATAATCCAGTGTTTCTAGCGTAAAAACGCGATTGTTAAACCAATTCAAAGACATGGGCATGATTTCAGCACAAATTATTTTTGCAAGATATTTAAAGGAAATCACCGTTTATTTTGATGAAAGACTGTTTGAAAGTGCCTAACATTTTAACTGCTGCAAGGTGCAGAGAGTCATATTTGCAACAAAATGTGTTCTGCAAAGGCATTTAGCTGTTCTTTTGAAATATATTGTATTAAGTGAACTAGTACATTAATGAAAATATGTAAGCATGATCCTCGTAAGAAAATGCGATTGGCAGGTGTTTAATCGTATTAAAAAGCATTCGAAGACAGAAACATGATTTTTGCAACACATATTTTTATTGTAACTTGAATTCAAGATTTTTAACCAGTTGAATACAAGAAACCAACGATTATGTTGTGAACAACGTGATTTTCTAGAATTCTCTAAAACGTTTCGTTACTGCAAAGCAGCGTTGATACACACACACACAATAAAACATGATGCTCAGCATTCTTGCACGGTTGGCATTCAATTTAGTGGCGACCCCTTGCAATGTGGTTTCATTACTGCAGTAATTTCTGTTGGAGACCATTTTCGTTTTGGGATTCTTGCATCATTCCTTTCAGCAGAATTTTCAAGAATCACTACAAAAGAGAAAAACAGGTTTGTGAAAGCTTGGATGGCCAGAGCTCATCTGACTTTATTGTTGAGGCTAAAATCATGATATAGATTAGTAGTGAAAAGCTTTTGTTTTTGTCATAGGTTGTGATGAGCCTTCTAAGGCAGAGTCATGATCTGTGAATGGAAATAAAATACTGTAACAAACAGTAATACTGCTTGTTCTAAATAAAATGAATCAAACAGGTCAATGGACATGCTGGTTGAGAAAGGTAGACAAAATCATGATCCTCGTAAGAGAAGGCGATTTTCAAGTGTTTAATCGTATTAAAAAGCATTCGAAGACATAAACGTGTTTATTTTGTAACTATATTCAATATTTTGAATTCAAGAAACCAACGATTCTGTTAAACAACGTGATTTCCAAGTATCCGCTAAAGCGTTTTGTTATTGCAAAGCCTGGAACATGGCATTTGCAAGGAAATATGTTCGCCTTTGCATTTCTGCGTTGTTAGTAGGGACATGTTCAAAATGAACCAAAACGTGTCAATCAAGTGGTTATAAGTTGATGACGGGTTTATTAAAAATTGCAAAACACGAAATAGCAGAATGAATTTGGCACAACGTTATTGGTTGTAGGAAAAGAAGGAAACCATTGAGAAAGTGGGTTTTTGTGTTTCCGACTTGGACTGCGTTGATACTCTATACAATAATCCAGTGTTTCTAGCGTAAAAACGCGATTGTTAAACCAATTCAAAGACATGGGCATGATTTCAGCACAAATTATTTTTGCAAGATATTTAAAGGAAATCACCGTTTATTTTGATGAAAGACTGTTTGAAAGTGCCTAACATTTTAACTGCTGCAAGGTGCAGAGAGTCATATTTGCAACAAAATGTGTTCTGCAAAGGCATTTAGCTGTTCTTTTGAAATATATTGTATTAAGTGAACTAGTACATTAATGAAAATATGTAAGCATGATCCTCGTAAGAAAATGCGATTGGCAGGTGTTTAATCGTATTAAAAAGCATTCGAAGACAGAAACATGATTTTTGCAACACATATTTTTATTGTAACTTGAATTCAAGATTTTTAACCAGTTGAATACAAGAAACCAACGATTCTGTTGTGAACAACGTGATTTTCTAGAATTCTCTAAAACGTTTCGTTACTGCAAAGCAGCGTTGATACACACACACAAAAAACATGATGCTCAGCATTCTTGTGCATTCAATTTAGTGGCGACCCCTTGCAATGTGGTTTCATTACTGCAGTAATTTCTGTTGGAGACCATTTTCGTTTTGGGATTCTTGCATCATTCCTTTCAGCAGAATTTTCAAGAATCACTACAAAAGAGAAAAACAGGATTGTGAAAGCTTGGATGGCCAGAGCTCATCTGACTTTATTGTTGAGGCTAAAATCATGATATAGATTAGTAGTGAAAAGCTTTTGTTTTTGTCATAGGTTGTGATGAGCCTTCTAAGGCAGAGTCATGATCTGTGAATGGAAATAAAAATACTGTAACAAACAGTAATACTGCTTGTTCTAAATAAAATGAATCAAACAGGTCAATGGACATGCTGGTTGAGAAAGGTAGACAAAATCATGATCCTCGTAAGAGAAGGCGATTTTCAAGAGTTTAATCGTATTAAAAAGCATTCGAAGACATAAACGTGTTTTAAATTTTTTTTTGTAACTATATTCAATATTTTGAATTCAAGAAACCAACGATTCTGTTAAACAACGTGATTTCCAAGTATCCGCTAAAGCGTTTTGTTATTGCAAAGCCTGGAACATGGCATTTGCAAGGAAATATGTTCGCCTTTGCATTTCTGCGTTGTTAGTAGGGACATGTTCAAAATGAACCAAAAGTGTCAATCAAGTGGTTATAAGTTGATGACGGGTTTATTAAAAATTGCAAAACACGAAATAGCAGAATGAATTTGGCACAACGTTATTGGTTGTAGGAAAAGAAGGAAACCATTGAGAAAGTGGGTTTTTGTGTTTCCGACTTGGACTGCGTTGATACTCTATACAATAATCCAGTGTTTCTAGCGTAAAAACGCGATTGTTAAACCAATTCAAAGACATGGGCATGATTTCAGCACAAATTATTTTTGCAAGATATTTAAAGGAAATCACCGTTTATTTTGATGAAAGACTGTTTGAAAGTGCCTAACATTTTAACTGCTGCAAGGTGCAGAGAGTCATATTTGCAACAAAATGTGTTCTGCAAAGGCATTTAGCTGTTCTTTTGAAATATATTGTATTAAGTGAACTAGTACATTAATGAAAATATGTAAGCATGATCCTCGTAAGAAAATGCGATTGGCAGGTGTTTAATCGTATTAAAAAGCATTCGAAGACAGAAACATGATTTTTGCAACACATATTTTTATTGTAACTTGAATTCAAGATTTTTAACCAGTTGAATACAAGAAACCAACGATTATGTTGTGAACAACGTGATTTTCTAGAATTCTCTAAAACGTTTCGTTACTGCAAAGCAGCGTTGATACACACACACACACAATAAAACATGATGCTCAGCATTCTTGGCATTCAATTTAGTGGCGACCCCTTGCAATGTGGTTTCATTACTGCAGTAATTTCTGTTGGAGACCATTTTCGTTTTGGGATTCTTGCATCATTCCTTTCAGCAGAATTTTCAAGAATCACTACAAAAGAGAAAAACAGGATTGTGAAAGCTTGGATGGCCAGAGCTCATCTGACTTTATTGTTGAGGCTAAAATCATGATATAGATTAGTAGTGAAAAGCTTTTGTTTTTGTCATAGGTTGTGATGAGCCTTCTAAGGCAGAGTCATGATCTGTGAATGGAAATAAAATACTGTAACAAACAGTAATACTGCTTGTTCTAAATAAAATGAATCAAACAGGTCAATGGACATGCTGGTTGAGAAAGGTAGACAAAATCATGATCCTCGTAAGAGAAGGCGATTTTCAAGAGTTTAATCGTATTAAAAAGGCATTCGAAGACATAAACGTGTTTATTTTGTAACTATATTCAATATTTTGAATTCAAGAAACCAACGATTCTGTTAAACAACGTGATTTCCAAGTATCCGCTAAAGCGTTTTGTTATTGCAAAGCCTGGAACATGGCATTTGCAAGGAAATATGTTCGCCTTTGCATTTCTGCGTTGTTAGTAGGGACATGTTCAAAATGAACCAAAACGTGTCAATCAAGTGGTTATAAGTTGATGACGGGTTTATTAAAAATTGCAAAACACGAAATAGCAGAATGAATTTGGCACAACGTTATTGGTTGTAGGAAAAGAAGGAAACCATTGAGAAAGTGGGTTTTTGTGTTTCCGACTTGGACTGCGTTGATACTCTATACAATAATCCAGTGTTTCTAGCGTAAAAACGCGATTGTTAAACCAATTCAAAGACATGGGCATGATTTCAGCACAAATTATTTTTGCAAGATATTTAAAGGAAATCACCGTTTATTTTGATGAAAGACTGTTTGAAAGTGCCTAACATTTTAACTGCTGCAAGGTGCAGAGAGTCATATTTGCAACAAAATGTGTTCTGCAAAGGCATTTAGCTGTTCTTTTGAAATATATTGTATTAAGTGAACTAGTACATTAATGAAAATATGTAAGCATGATCCTCGTAAGAAAATGCGATTGGCAGGTGTTTAATCGTATTAAAAAGCATTCGAAGACAGAAACATGATTTTTGCAACACATATTTTTATTGTAACTTGAATTCAAGATTTTTAACCAGTTGAATACAAGAAACCAACGATTCTGTTGTGAACAACGTGATTTTCTAGAATTCTCTAAAACGTTTCGTTACTGCAAAGCAGCGTTGATACACACACACAATAAAACATGATGCTCAGCATTCTTGCACGGTTGGCATTCAATTTAGTGGCGACCCCTTGCAATGTGGTTTCATTACTGCAGTAATTTCTGTTGGAGACCATTTTCGTTTTGGGATTCTTGCATCATTCCTTTCAGCAGAATTTTCAAGAATCACTACAAAAGAGAAAAACAGGTTTGTGAAAGCTTGGATGGCCAAGAGCGCATCTGACTTTATTGTTGAGGCTAAAATCATGATATAGATTAGTAGTGAAAAGCTTTTGTTTTTGTCATAGGTTGTGATGAGCCTTCTAAGGCAGAGTCATGATCTGTGAATGGAAATAAAATACTGTAACAAACAGTAATACTGCTTGTTCTAAATAAAATGAATCAAACAGGTCAATGGACATGCTGGTTGAGAAAGGTAGACAAAATCATGATCCTCGTAAGAGAAGGCGATTTTCAAGTGTTTAATCGTATTAAAAAGCATTCGAAGACATAAACGTGTTTTACGTGTTTTTTTGTAACTATATTCAATATTTTGAATTCAAGAAACCAACGATTCTGTTAAACAACGTGATTTCCAAGTATCCGCTAAAGCGTTTTGTTATTGCAAAGCCTGGAACATGGCATTTGCAAGGAAACATGTTCGCCTTAGCATTTCTGCGTTGTTAGTAGGGACATGTTCAAAATGAACCAAAACGTGGTTATAAGTTGATGACGGGTTTATTAAAAATTGCAAAACACGAAATAGCAGAATGAATTTGGCACAACGTTATTGGTTGTAGGAAAAGAAGGAAACCATTGAGAAAGTGGGTTTTTGTGTTTCCGACTTGGACTGCGTTGATTATACAATAATCCAGTGTTTCTAGCGTAAAAACGCGATTGTTAAACCAATTCAAAGACATGGGCATGATTTCAGCACAAATTATTTTTGCAAGATATTTAAAGGAAATCACCGTTTATTTTGATGAAAGACTGTTTGAAAGTGCCTAACATTTTAACTGCTGCAAGGTGCAGAGAGTCATATTTGCAACAAAATGTGTTCTGCAAAGGCATTTAGCTGTTCTTTTGAAATATATTGTATTAAGTGAACTAGTACATTAATGAAAATATGTAAGCATGATCCTCGTAAGAAAATGCGATTGGCAGGTGTTTAATCGTATTAAAAAGCATTCGAAGACAGAAACATGATTTTTGCAACACATATTTTTATTGTAACTTGAATTCAAGATTTTTAACCAGTTGAATACAAGAAACCAACGATTATGTTGTGAACAACGTGATTTTCTAGAATTCTCTAAAACGTTTCGTTACTGCAAAGCAGCGTTGATACACACACACACACAATAAAACATGATGCTCAGCATTCTTGCACGGTTGGCATTCAATTTAGTGGCGACCCCTTGCAATGTGGTTTCATTACTGCAGTAATTTCTGTTGGAGACCATTTTCGTTTTGGGATTCATGCATCATTCCTTTCAGCAGAATTTTCAAGAATCACTACAATAGAGAAAAACAGGTTTGTGAAAGCTTGGATGGCCAGAGCTCATCTGACTTTATTGTTGAGGCTAAAATCATGATATAGATTAGTAGTGAAAAGCTTTTGTTTTTGTCATAGGTTGTGATGAGCCTTCTAAGGCAGAGTCATGATCTGTGAATGGAAAAAATAAAATACTGTAACAAACAGTAATACTGCTTGTTCTAAATAAAATGAATCAAACAGGTCAATGGACATGCTGGTTGAGAAAGGTAGACAAAATCATGATCCTCGTAAGAGAAGGCGATTTTCAAGAGTTTAATCGTATTAAAAAGGCATTCGAAGACATAAACGTGTTTATTTTGTAACTATATTCAATATTTTGAATTCAAGAAACCAACGATTCTGTTAAACAACGTGATTTCCAAGTATCCGCTAAAGCGTTTTGTTATTGCAAAGCCTGGAACATGGCATTTGCAAGGAAATATGTTCGCCTTTGCATTTCTGCGTTGTTAGTAGGGACATGTTCAAAATGAACCAAAAGTGTAATCAAGTGGTTATAAGTTGATGACGGGTTTATTAAAAATTGCAAAACAAGAAATAGCAGAATGAATTTGGCACAACGTTATTGGTTGTAGGAAAAGAAGGAAACCATTGAGAAAGTGGGTTTTTGTGTTTCCGACTTGGACTGCGTTGATACTCTATACAATAATCCAGTGTTTCTAGCGTAAAAACGCGATTGTTAAACCAATTCAAAGACATGGGCATGATTTCAGCACAAATTATTTTTGCAAGATATTTAAAGGAAATCACCGTTTATTTTGATGAAAGACTGTTTGAAAGTGCCTAACATTTTAACTGCTGCAAGGTGCAGAGAGTCATATTTGCAACAAAATGTGTTCTGCAAAGGCATTTAGCTGTTCTTTTGAAATATATTGTATTAAGTGAACTAGTACATTAATGAAAATATGTAAGCATGATCCTCGTAAGAAAATGCGATTGGCAGGTGTTTAATCGTATTAAAAAGCATTCGAAGACAGAAACATGATTTTTGCAACACATATTTTTATTGTAACTTGAATTCAAGATTTTTAACCAGTTGAATACAAGAAACCAACGATTCTGTTGTGAACAACGTGATTTTCTAGAATTCTCTAAAACGTTTCGTTACTGCAAAGCAGCGTTGATACACACACACACAATAAAACATGATGCTCAGCATTCTTGCAGTGGCATTCAATTTAGTGGCGACCCCTTGCAATGTGGTTTCATTACTGCAGTAATTTCTGTTGGAGACCATTTTCGTTTTGGGATTCTTGCATCATTCCTTTCAGCAGAATTTTCAAGAATCACTACAAAAGAGAAAAACAGGATTGTGAAAGCTTGGATGGCCAGAGCTCATCTGACTTTATTGTTGAGGCTAAAATCATGATATAGATTAGTAGTGAAAAGCTTTTGTTTTTGTCATAGGTTGTGATGAGCCTTCTAAGGCAGAGTCATGATCTGTGAATGGAAATAAAATACTGTAACAAACAGTAATACTGCTTGTTCTAAATAAAATGAATCAAACAGGTCAATGGACATGCTGGTTGAGAAAGGTAGACAAAATCATGATCCTCGTAAGAGAAGGCGATTTTCAAGAGTTTAATCGTATTAAAAGCATTCGAAGACATAAACGTGTTTATTTTGTAACTATATTCAATATTTTGAATTCAAGAAACCAACGATTCTGTTAAACAACGTGATTTCCAAGTATCCGCTAAAGCGTTTTGTTATTGCAAAGCCTGGAACATGGCATTTGCAAGGAAATATGTTCGCCTTTGCATTTCTGCGTTGTTAGTAGGGACATGTTCAAAATGAACCAAAACGTGTCAATCAAGTGGTTATAAGTTGATGACGGGTTTATTAAAAATTGCAAAACACGAAATAGCAGAATGAATTTGGCACAACGTTATTGGTTGTAGGAAAAGAAGGAAACCATTGAGAAAGTGGGTTTTTGTGTTTCCGACTTGGACTGCGTTGATACTCTATACAATAATCCAGTGTTTCTAGCGTAAAAACGCGATTGTTAAACCAATTCAAAGACATGGGCATGATTTCAGCACAAATTATTTTTGCAAGATATTTAAAGGAAATCACCGTTTATTTTGATGAAAGACTGTTTGAAAGTGCCTAACATTTTAACTGCTGCAAGGTGCAGAGAGTCATATTTGCAACAAAATGTGTTCTGCAAAGGCATTTAGCTGTTCTTTTGAAATATATTGTATTAAGTGAACTAGTACATTAATGAAAATATGTAAGCATGATCCTCGTAAGAAAATGCGATTGGCAGGTGTTTAATCGTATTAAAAAGCATTCGAAGACAGAAACATGATTTTTGCAACACATATTTTTATTGTAACTTGAATTCAAGATTTTTAACCAGTTGAATACAAGAAACCAACGATTATGTTGTGAACAACGTGATTTTCTAGAATTCTCTAAAACGTTTCGTTACTGCAAAGCAGCGTTGATACACACACACACAATAAAACATGATGCTCAGCATTCTTGCACGGTTGGCATTCAATTTAGTGGCGACCCCTTGCAATGTGGTTTCATTACTGCAGTAATTTCTGTTGGAGACCATTTTCGTTTTGGGATTCTTGCATCATTCCTTTCAGCAGAATTTTCAAGAATCACTACAAAAGAGAAAAACAGGATTGTGAAAGCTTGGATGGCCAGAGCTCATCTGACTTTATTGTTGAGGCTAAAATCATGATATAGATTAGTAGTGAAAAGCTTTTGTTTTTGTCATAGGTTGTGATGAGCCTTCTAAGGCAGAGTCATGATCTGTGAATGGAAATAAAATACTGTAACAAACAGTAATACTGCTTGTTCTAAATAAAATGAATCAAACAGGTCAATGGACATGCTGGTTGAGAAAGGTAGACAAAATCATGATCCTCGTAAGAGAAGGCGATTTTCAAGAGTTTAATCGTATTAAAAAGGCATTCGAAGACATAAACGTATTTTAGGGTTTATTTTGTAACTATATTCAATATTTTGAATTCAAGAAACCAACGATTCTGTTAAACAACGTGATTTCCAAGTATCCGCTAAAGCGTTTTGTTATTGCAAAGCCTGGAACATGGCATTTGCAAGGAAATATGTTCGCCTTTGCATTTCTGCGTTGTTAGTAGGGACATGTTCAAAATGAACCAAAAGTGTCAATCAAGTGGTTATAAGTTGATGACGGGTTTATTAAAAATTGCAAAACACGAAATAGCAGAATGAATTTGGCACAACGTTATTGGTTGTAGGAAAAGAAGGAAACCATTGAGAAAGTGGGTTTTTGTGTTTCCGACTTGGACTGCGTTGATACTCTATACAATAATCCAGTGTTTCTAGCGTAAAAACGCGATTGTTAAACCAATTCAAAGACATGGGCATGATTTCAGCACAAATTATTTTTGCAAGATATTTAAAGGAAATCACCGTTTATTTTGATGAAAGACTGTTTGAAAGTGCCTAACATTTTAACTGCTGCAAGGTGCAGAGAGTCATATTTGCAACAAAATGTGTTCTGCAAAGGCATTTAGCTGTTCTTTTGAAATATATTGTATTAAGTGAACTAGTACATTAATGAAAATATGTAAGCATGATCCTCGTAAGAAAATGCGATTGGCAGGTGTTTAATCGTATTAAAAAGCATTCGAAGACAGAAACGATTTTTGCAACACATATTTTTATTGTAACTTGAATTCAAGATTTTTAACCAGTTGAATACAAGAAACCAACGATTCTGTTGTGAACAACGTGATTTTCTAGAATTCTCTAAAACGTTTCGTTACTGCAAAGCAGCGTTGATACACACACACACAATAAAACATGATGCTCAGCATTCTTGCACGGTTGGCATTCAATTTAGTGGCGACCCCTTGCAATGTGGTTTCATTACTGCAGTAATTTCTGTTGGAGACCATTTTCGTTTTGGGATTCTTGCATCATTCCTTTCAGCAGAATTTTCAAGAATCACTACAATAGAGAAAAACAGGATTGTGAAAGCTTGGATGGCCAAGAGCGCATCTGACTTTATTGTTGAGGCTAAAATCATGATATAGATTAGTAGTGAAAAGCTTTTGTTTTTGTCATAGGTTGTGATGAGCCTTCTAAGGCAGAGTCATGATCTGTGAATGGAAAAAATAAAATACTGTAACAAACAGTAATACTGCTTGTTCTAAATAAAATGAATCAAACAGGTCAATGGACATGCTGGTTGAGAAAGGTAGACAAAATCATGATCCTCGTAAGAGAAGGCGATTTTCAAGTGTTTAATCGTATTAAAAAGCATTCGAAGACATAAACGTTTTTATTTTGTAACTATATTCAATATTTTGAATTCAAGAAACCAACGATTCTGTTAAACAACGTGATTTCCAAGTATCCGCTAAAGCGTTTTGTTATTGCAAAGCCTGGAACATGGCATTTGCAAGGAAATATGTTCGCCTTTGCATTTCTGCGTTGTTAGTAGGGACATGTTCAAAATAAACCAAAACGTGTCAATCAAGTGGTTATAAGTTGATGACGGGTTTATTAAAAATTGCAAAACAAGAAATAGCAGAATGAATTTGGCACAACGTTATTGGTTGTAGGAAAAGAAGGAAACCATTGAGAAAGTGGGTTTTTGTGTTTCCGACTTGGACTGCGTTGATACTCTATACAATAATCCAGTGTTTCTAGCGTAAAAACGCGATTGTTAAACCAATTCAAAGACATGGGCATGATTTCAGCACAAATTATTTTTGCAAGATATTTAAAGGAAATCACCGTTTATTTTGATGAAAGACTGTTTGAAAGTGCCTAACATTTTAACTGCTGCAAGGTGCAGAGAGTCATATTTGCAACAAAATGTGTTCTGCAAAGGCATTTAGCTGTTCTTTTGAAATATATTGTATTAAGTGAACTAGTACATTAATGAAAATATGTAAGCATGATCCTCGTAAGAAAATGCGATTGGCAGGTGTTTAATCGTATTAAAAAGCATTCGAAGACAGAAACATGATTTTTGCAACACATATTTTTATTGTAACTTGAATTCAAGATTTTTAACCAGTTGAATACAAGAAACCAACGATTATGTTGTGAACAACGTGATTTTCTAGAATTCTCTAAAACGTTTCGTTACTGCAAAGCAGCGTTGATACACACACACACAATAAAACATGATGCTCAGCATTCTTGCACGGTTGGCATTCAATTTAGTGGCGACCCCTTGCAATGTGGTTTCATTACTGCAGTAATTTCTGTTGGAGACCATTTTCGTTTTGGGATTCTTGCATCATTCCTTTCAGCAGAATTTTCAAGAATCACTACAAAAGAGAAAAACAGGTTTGTGAAAGCTTGGATGGCCAAGAGCGCATCTGACTTTATTGTTGAGGCTAAAATCATGATATAGATTAGTAGTGAAAAGCTTTTGTTTTTGTCATAGGTTGTGATGAGCCTTCTAAGGCAGAGTCATGATCTGTGAATGGAAAAATAAAATACTGTAACAAACAGTAATACTGCTTGTTCTAAATAAAATGAATCAAACAGGTCAATGGACATGCTGGTTGAGAAAGGTAGACAAAATCATGATCCTCGTAAGAGAAGGCGATTTTCAAGAATTTAATCGTATTAAAAAGGCATTCGAAGACATAAACGTGTTTATTTTGTAACTATATTCAATATTTTGAATTCAAGAAACCAACGATTCTGTTAAACAACGTGATTTCCAAGTATCCGCTAAAGCGTTTTGTTATTGCAAAGCCTGGAACATGGCATTTGCAAGGAAATATGTTCGCCTTTGCATTTCTGCCTTGTTAGTAGGGACATGTTCAAAATGTGTCAAAAGTGGTTATAAGTTGATGACGGGTTTATTAAAAATTGCAAAACAAGAAATAGCAGAATGAATTTGGCACAACGTTATTGGTTGTAGGAAAAGAAGAAAACCATTGAGAAAGTGGGTTTTTGTGTTTCCGACTTGGACTGCGTTGATACTCTATACAATAATCCAGTGTTTCTAGCGTAAAAACGCGATTGTTAAACCAATTCAAAGACATGGACATGATTTTAGCACAAATTATTTTTGCAAGGTATTTAAAGGAAATCACCGTTTATTTTGATGAAAGACTGTTTGAAAGTGCCTAACATTTCAACTGCTGCAAGGTGCAGAGAGTCATATTTGCAACAAAATGTGTTCTGCAAAGGCATTTAGCTGTTCTTTTGAAATATATTGTATTAAGTGAACTAGTACATTAATGAAAATATGTAAGCATGATCCTCGTAAGAAAATGCGATTGGCAGGTGTTTAATCGTATTAAAAAGCATTCGAAGACAGAAACGATTTTTGCAACACATATTTTTATTGTAACTTGAATTCAAGATTTTTAACCAGTTGAATACAAGAAACCAACGATTATGTTGTGAACAACGTGATTTTCTAGAATTCTCTAAAACGTTTCGTTACTGCAAAGCAGCGTTGATACACACACACACAATAAAACATGATGCTCAGCATTCTTGCACGATTGGCATTCAATTTAGTGGCGACCCCTTGCAATGTGGTTTCATTACTGCAGTAATTTCTGTTGGAGACCATTTTCGGTTTGGGATTCTTGCATCATTCCTTTGAGCAGAATTTTCAAGAATCACTACAAAAGAGAAAAACAGGATTGTGAAAGCTTGGATGGCCAGAGCTCATCTGACTTTATTGTTGAGGCTAAAATCATGATATAGATTAGTTGTGAAAAGCTTTTGTTTTTGTCATAGGTTGTGATGAGCCTTCTAAGGCAGAGTCATGATCTGTGAATGGAAATAAAATACTGTAACAAACAGTAATACTGCTTGTTCTAAATAAAATGAATCAAACAGGTCAATGGACATGCTGGTTGAGAAAGGTAGACAAAATCATGATCCTCGTAAGAGAAGGCGATTTTCAAGAGTTTAATCGTATTAAAAAGCATTCGAAGACATAAACGTGATTTTAGCAACGTATTTTGTCTATTTTGAACTATTTGATTCAAGAAACCAACGATTCTGTTAAACAACGTGATTTCCAAGTATCCGCTAAAGCGTTTTGTTATTGCAAAGCCTGGAACATGGCATTTGCAAGGAAATATGTTCGCCTTTGCATTTCTGCGTTGTTAGTAGGGACATGTTCAAAATGTGTCAATCAAGTGGTTATAAGTTGATGACGGGTTTATTAAAAATTGCAAAACAAGAAATAGCAGAATGAATTTGGCACAACGTTATTGGTTGTAGGAAAAGAAGGAAACCATTGAGAAAGTGGGTTTTTGTGTTTCCGACTTGGACTGCGTTGATACTCTATACAATAATCCAGTGTTTCTACCGTAAAAACGCGATTGTTAAACCAATTCAAAGACATGGGCATGATTTCAGCACAAATTATTTTTGCAAGATATTTAAAGGAAATCACCGTTTATTTTGATGAAAGACTGTTTGAAAGTGCCTAACATTTCAACTGCTGCAAGGTGCAGAGAGTCATATTTGCAACAAAATGTGTTCTGCAAAGGCATTTAGCTGTTCTTTTGAAATATATTGAATTAAGTGAAATAATACATTAATGAAAATATGTAAGCATGATTCTCGTAAGAAAATACGATTGGCAGGTGTTTAATCGTATTAAAAAACATTCGAAGAGAGAAACATGATTTTTGTAACACACATTTTATTGTAAATTTATTGAATTCAAGATTTTTTAACCACTTGAATGAAATGAAACCAACGATGCTGTTGTGAACAACGTGATTTTCAAGAATTCTCTAAAACGTTTCGTTACTGCAAAGCAGCGTTGATACACACACACAATAAAACATGATGCTCAGCATTCTTGCACGGTTGGCATTCAATTTAGTGGCGACCCCTTGCAATGGGTTCCGAAAATGTCTCATAACTGCAGTAATTTCTGTTGGAGACCATTTTCGGTTTGGGATTCTTGCATCATTCCTTTCAGCAGAATTTTCAAGAATCACTACAAAAGAGAAAAACAGGATTGTGAAAGCTTGGATGGCCAGAGCTCATCTGACTTTATTGTTGAGGCTAAAATCATGATATAGATTAGTAGTGAAAAGCTTTTGTTTTTGTCATAGGTTGTGATGAGCCTTCTAAGGCAGAGTCATGATCTGTGAATGGAAATAAAACACTGTAACAAACAGTAATACTGCTTGTTCTAAATAAAATGAATCAAACAGGTCAATGGACATGCTGGTTGAGAAAGGTAGACAAAATCATGATCCTCGTAAGAGAAGGCGATTTTCAAGAGTTTAATCGTATTAAAAAGGCATTCGAAGACATAAACGTGATTTTAGCAACGTGTTTATTTTGTAACTATATTCAAGAAACCAACGATTCTGTTAAACAACGTGATTTCCAAGTATCCGCTAAAGCGTTTTGTTATTGCAAAGCCTGGAACATGGCATTTGCAAGGAAATATGTTCGCCTTTGCATTTCTGCGTTGTTAGTAGGGACATGTTCAAAATGTGTCAATCAAGTGGTTATAAGTTGATGACGGGTTTATTAAAAATTGCAAAACAAGAAATAGCAGAATGAATTTGGCACAACGTTATTGGTTGTAGGAAAAGAAGGAAACCATTGAGAAAGTGGGTTTTTGTGTTTCCGACTTGGACTGCGTTGATACTCTATACAATAATCCAGTGTTTCTAGCGTGAAAAAGCGATTGTTAAACGTGTTGAATGAATTCAGAGACATGAACATGATTTCAGCAAAAACTATTTTTGCAAGTTATTTCAGCGATAATTTAAAAGGAAACGAACGTTTATTTTGGTAGTATTTTGAAAGTGCCTACCATTTTAACTGCTCATGCTGTCTGAAGTGCCTGGATGTTTTTCGAAAGATTGCCTAGCCTAAAACTAGTAGATTGCCTAGCCCCAAAGGTAGGCAATCTTTTGTTTCACCCCAAAGATCATTGTCAAGCACCTCCAGCAACACAGGGCTTGACACACAGTGGGACATCAACTTTGAAATTCCATGGAGTAAATTTCCTGAGGAAGCGATGCAGGCTTTAGAGAGGGGAAAAAGGCCTGGCTAAAACTAAGGAGGCAAATGGTCCAGATTGTTGTGACTGAGATGATGCAAAAATGCGCTCATGTAAGTAAAAAGGATTCAACTGACGCTGTAACAAAAATGGTGGCAAAATATCCCAGTTCTCTCCAAGATGTAATAGAGGGTGAAATTGTTGGAACAGGCTACCATTCCTTTGTCAAACAGAATTGAAAATGTGAGGCACACTTCAACACCCAAAATTAGAAAAAGAAACCATCAGACTGATGACTCGGACCAAACAGATGAGATCCAATTAGAAGACAAAGCAGCAATAAGTGCAGGACACTTATTGTAATACATTACAATAAATGAATGTAAATACATTAAATGGAATGTAAAATTTCTGCCCCTTGAAGAAACTCAAGAAAGCCAGCAGCGAAAGATGGTTGGAACATCACCTTGAGTTTTTCCATCTGATGCCAATCCAGAAGAGATAAAATGTTTAATGAAGTCCAAATTTTACACTTGAACTTGGCATGTCAGTCCACTTTATGGCACTCACTGTGATTGACCTCAAAGAGACATTCACATGAAATTTGGATTTGAAAGGAAAAAGGCTTCTCGGCTACATGACCACAGTTTGTGTCAATAAGAGCAAGAAATTCCTTCAGAATCAAGCAAGGCTTCAGAGGATCCCGGGATTGCAGAGTGGCTGTTCAGATGATGTGATAAAGATCATCCTGCTTCTTCTCATCTACTTTGATGAGAAGGAGTCCATGTTCTTCCATGTTGAAGATACATGGTCTGGCAGAAGCGGTCCAACTGGAGCAAGTGCCTCTGAAACCTGTTGTTATTGTTTGTGGTAAGTCTGTTTCATATCTCTTTTTAAATTGCAAAGCAGGCAAGGGTCGAGGCACGCGGCAAACAATCATAGAACCCAGGACAGTCCAGAAAGCAAGGCAGGCAGCAAACGAGAGTAAACAGTCCAAGAACAAAACACGGGAGAGCCAAAGAGTTGTTGCCAGGACAAAACAAGACCGCCCTGAGCTAGTAAAATCCAGGGGTTTGTATACGCAAGAGTTAATGAGGTTCAGGTGGCAAACAGGATGTAATCAAGGGAAGAGGCATGATGGGAAATGTAGTTCGGAGAAAGCTGCAAGGAAGCCTCCATCTAAACACCTGCACACATGAAAGTTATTTGTAAACAGATTGGCAAGAGGTCATCTGTACAAGACATTTGTGAGGACAGTTTAACAAAGCAATAGCTTTGTAAGATTCTACATCACTTTACCAAAGTTAATGGTAGTTAGACTAACTGTTGAGTATTATATTAATTATATATATAATTTTCTAGTTCTCCTAACCAATATACATTAGCTGTGGGTTCTGAGATCATCATTTGAGGTTCTAGCCCTTGCATATCTATATATACTCCATCTGGAGAACACCAGATTTGCAAGCCTAATTTGCATAATGCATTTCGACCTAATAAATGTACAGGGGTTTGATTTGATACTAGGATAGGTATGGTCACATTTTTGTTTTTGGCTTGTAGATACACTGGAGCAATCATCGGAATCAGCTGCATTTGTCCCGAGAATCCTACTGTCTTAACAAATTTTCCAGACATGGGGAGATGTGAAGCATAATTTGAATTAACACAAGTATTTACTGCTCCTGTATCAATCATCATTATTGTAGATTTACCTTCTATCTTTACTTGCTACATAGGATCTTGATTAGCATTTGATGTTAACATTGGAAACTGATTCTCCCCATAGGATTCTCTGGGCCTCCCTAATACCCCTGTTTTGAGCCTCCCCAATGATTTACTGTGCCATGTGTTGGGCCTCGTGGTGGACCCTGAAAGGGCTGGCGCCAGCCCCTCCTTCGCCTCAGGCTTGGCTGTGTCCATGGATCAAAAGGGCATCTTTTTCTGCTTGACCAATCTAACCACATTTCCAGCATTCTTCTGGAAAATCTTCAGGTCTGTTTTTGTCTGTCTGATTTATTTGGACTATTTTTCTTCCTTCTTGCATCCTTCCTGGTGGTTGAGCCTAGATGTGAAAAATAGGTGTTGGGGTCTGGTATGAATTTAGAGGGATCTTAGAAGGTGGAGTCATCTGTGCAAGTGGTGCTGGCATCATTTGAACTGTTGATGGCAGAGCACTTGTAGTATCCAGCTGTAACGAGACAGAGACGGTAGGATCCATTTGCAGTAGTTTATTAGAGTAGTTGAACAGGCAGGGTCGACAACAGCAAACAGGTATATCAGGGGCTAGGCTAATCAGCAATGATAAACAATCCAAGGTCAGGGCAGGCAGCAAACAATCAGAGAAGACGATAAACAATCCAAATCGGGGCAGGCAGCAAACAATCAGAGAACCGATAAACAGTCCAGGTAATAACGGGTAATCCAAACAACAATAGAAAACCGCTCAGAAATGTTAGCCGGGGAAAAACAAGACTTCGCAATGAGGTAATCAAAGACTGGGGTTTATATACACAAGAGTTAATGGATATCAGGTGAACAGGAAGTAATCAGCCCCAGGAATGTGGCCCTATGGGAAATGTAGTCCAAACATGATCTAATATTCAGGTGACGGCTCCCTCTGGTGGTAACACCAGCATTGTCATTTGTTCCTCTTTGTCTCTTTTTATAGTTGCTTGAATCTTTTTCTTGTTTTTGTTAATTAACTCTTCAAGTTGTAGTTGAGTTCATTTTTTCTGCAGTTTCTTGGTTTTTCAATTTTTGCTCATTTCGTCGATATTTATTGTTCCACTGCATGTGTTACATGGTCACAAAACTCCTCATGTGTTTTGGAGTTCAGACCAACCACATCCTCCAGCTTGCTTTTTACAGGTTGTGGCATGGCATCAATAATGGTATTTCTAAATAATGTAGCCATTAATGGGTCTCCTTCTGGATTCCGTTTAGTCTCTTGTTTCCATCTTTTTAATTGTCTTTGTATGTAGATAATGGGATTTTCTATTTCTCCCAACTGATCTCCCTTTAAGGCTTTAGGGTCCACTCTGGTTCGGTATTCTGCTCGTAAGGCTTGCCACAACGCTGGGCGGTATGTATCGAAAACAGTCCCATCCATATAACAGGAATTCACAGCTCTTTCCAGGTTAGATGCTTGAAGGATTTTTTCCATTTTTGTTCCTCCTAAAATTCTTGCTAGGAGGGCTTTAATGTCACTGTCATTTTCCCCACTCTTTAATAATCTACTTCTAGTTCTAATCAATTTATCTGTATCTTGTATTATTCTTTCAGTTCCTTTAATTTTTTCATCTATGTTTGCTTCTATTACTTGAGTTTGCATTTCTATGTCCTCTTCTCCTTTCCATGACTGGCCTAGAGATTCCTCCTCCCATTCTGATCCCCCCTCGTACTGCGTTTTTATTATTTCCAATGCTTTTCGTGCCTGTGCATAACAATCTAAAGGCAAAACAGGTTTTCCTTTTTTCTTTGTAGCTTCTTTGGTTTTACATCCAATGCGGCTTGTTTTTCCTTTCCTAACTCAACATGTCCCTCCGTTTGAACTTCTCCAATTACTCCTACAGTTCCTTTTAACATGGGGAACTGACCTTCAGTGGACCTATGTGGTGGTGGTGGCATTTAACTACCATTTCTTCTTTTTTCTTTGTTTCTTTATCTGCTTCTTTCAGTATTCAGTATTTTCAGATAATGTACTTTATTTACATTGCTTTTACAATGTGGCATTGTCTCAAAGCCGCTTTACAGGGAGGAAAAAGGAAAAAACAAGGAAATATATACAAGGGTACAAGTAACAATGGTATGTCAATTATCAATCAGTTATCAACAATTAAGTATCAAGTCAGATATTTACTATGGAGTATCAAATATCTATTATCCGCAGTCTCCCAGTGAGCACTCCAACACGGCAACAGTGGCAAGGAACCCAAATTCCAATGATGAATGTGGAGAAAAAACCCAGGCTCACCGGGAGGGTCATAGGAGGGACGCGTTACAGCTGCAATCAGTACTTTGGTGTAAGGGTTTATAGATTTACAGTCAGTTTTCTGATATAAAGTTGTATAGGTTTGCAGCGTAGTAATCAGTGCTGTTATGATTTAAGTATTGAATTATAGTAATGACTAGTTTTAATTTGGGTCTGGTAATTTTATATTCATTTTATGTTAGCCTGATGGCTGACATAATACAATAAGGGATGTTTTGGCGAGGATGCCGATGTTAAACTGAGACTGAGAGCAGCTATAACATCAGACTTCTGGTATAGACAGAATCACGTATTTTACTAAAAATATGAGTATAGATTAACAGTAGCATTAGTGTAATAGGTGATGGTGGCGGTTAGTTTTTCACAGTTCCCATGGTGGTCACCCTCAGAAGAGAGAGAGAGGGAAACAAAACGGGCTTATATTAGCGTAGGGGCCGTTGGCACAGAATGTGAAAGCCATGTAGTAAAGTGGGTAAAAAGTGTGCTCGGTTAGCCATCCATTTTCTGATGTCGTTAATACAGTCTGTCAGCTTAGAAAAACGATGGTTTTTGCCAGGTTCTGAGGAAATGTAAAGCTGAGTATGTCAGCGTAGCAGTGAAAACTGATGTTGTATTTCTTAATAATATCTCCAAGCGGAAGCATATATAATGAGAAAACAATAGGACCAAGAACTGAACCCTGTGGCACGCCATATTTGACCTGCGAGTAACAAGACTTTTCTCGTTAACATAGGCAAAGTGGTAACGGTCAGTTAAATAGGATTTAAACCAGGCTAATGCTTGACCACTAATGACAACAATGTTTTCCAGTCTATCAAGAAGAATTTTATGATCTATGGTATCAAAAGCTGCACTGAGGTCCAGTAATATAAGAAGGGAGGTTTCACCGCAGTCAGATGCTAAAGGAGGTCATTTGTAACTCTGAGCAAGGCTGTTTCTGTGCTGTGATGGGGCCTAAATCCTGATTGAAATTTGTCATATATGCTATTTTTTGCTAAGAATGTCGAATTGTCCAGACACTACTTTTTCCAGTATTTTTCCAGTTGGTCAGCTCTCCCTGGTTGAGATTTTGCTTCTTAATGATTGGCCTAATAACTGCTGTTTTAAAGGCTGCTGGAACAGCCTAATTCTAATGAGGAATTTATAATATTGAGCACTGGTTACGACACAGCAGGAAAAACTGTTTTCAGTACTTTTGTGGGATTGGGATCTAATATACAGGTAGACGATTTTGATGAGTTCCATATTTTTAAGAGCTCGTCCAATGAAATGGCAGTAAATGAGTCTAGTAGTACTTGAGGCATGCTGTAGTACGCAATGCTATTAGACAGAGGCAAGGCTGGTTAAATAGATTCAATATTTTTTCTGATTTTCTCTTTTATTTGCAAAGAATTTCATACAATCATTACTACTGTGCTGTAGTTTAGCATCTCTGTCTGTTGACGCTTTGTCTTTGGTCAAATTTGCAACAACATTAAAAAGAAATCGCGGATTATTCTGATTTTCTCCAATCAGCTTGCTTAGGTAGTTAGAGTTGGCCATTTTAGAGACTGTTTATATTTGTGAACACTCTTTCCATGCATCACACCATACCTCTAAGTTTGTATTCCTCCATCTACACTCCATTTTTCTAGCTGCCTTTTTAAGAGCTGATAAGTCGTTATTATACCATGGTGCTGGCGTATACCATGGTCCTTCATCAACTTTAGTCTAATTGGTGTGACAACTAGGGTACCTGAAAAAGCTTTGTTTAAGGTTTCTGTCACAGCATCGAGATCTTCATTGTTGTTTGTTACATGATGCATTTGAGACAGATCTGGAAGATTGCTAATAAAACTATCTTTAGTAGTAGATTTGATTGTTCTAGTTGGTCTTAGTCGTGGTGTTGGACGAGAGGGCTCATCTAACATTACAGTATAGAAGACGGGGCAGTGATCTGAAATAGCATCGTTCCGAGGTAATATTTCTATATTGTTTATATTGAGTCCAAATGACAGGATTAGGTCCTAGGTCCTATTAGTGTCATAAATTACATTGCTTTATCACAAATGTCATAAATTACATTTTACTGTATATTCACAGTAAACACATTCACTCTGTATTAATTTTGTCATTTTTATTCAATGTTAGTAATTTAGAGAGAAACTCATCAATGGCTTGGTGCAGTTAATGTAACCATGACAACGTCAATTCCACAGCATGGCGCAGAGCTGCCTAACGTTCAGCTGGATGTAATCGATGGTCGATAAGACTCAATCAATCGATTCAATCGTTCTCCCATAGGATTAAAACACTTATTTGAAAATTGACGGCATCAAATTTTTTTAGCGTTCATATTTGATTGCATTTTTTATACTGATAAAAGCTTTGGATAACTAATATTTAGTGTGTAGTGTGATATGCGCGTTTATATATAAATACGCTATATTATCTGCTTAGCAACAGCGTGACTTTAGAAATCAAGCATATTTTTATGTGTGTTTTCTGTTTCGTTTGTGTATCTTTTATATCTAAAGTGATTTAGGCGCGTCTGAAGACACCTAATGGTGACCTCTGGCATTCGCTTGACTCTGTGGCCTTTAGAATACCTGGCCCTTTGTTATGCGCAGTCCTGTCAAGGTCCTCAGTATTATAGCTAAAACTGTGTGTGTGTGTGTGTGTGTGTGTTTGTCATTCATAAATATTCATGACTCACTAAATTCACCTAAACTAGCCTGTCGTAGAACTCGCATCTTAACTTCTTGATAATTAGTACTGTGATTTTACATATCTTACATGTGACTTACATGTTAACGTGTGTATTTGTGTGTGTGTGTGTGTGTGTGTGTACGTGTGTGTATATATATGTGGGTGTATGTATGTGTGTGTGTGTACATGTGTGTGTGTGTGTGTGTGTATGAGGGTGTATGTATGTATTTGTGTGTATACGTGATGGTGTGTGTGTGTGTGTGTGTGTATGTGTACGTGTGTGTATATATATGTGGGTGAATGTATGTGTGTGTGTGTACATGTGTGTACGTGTGTGTGTGTGTGTATGAGGGTGTATGTATGTATTTGTGTGTACGTGATGGTGTGTTTGTGTGTGTTGTGTGTATGTGTGTATATGTGTGTATGTGTTTGTATATGTGTGTGTGTATATGTTTGTGTGTGATTTACTGCCCTTTCTCCAACTTCCCGCACAGGCCATGCCCATCCTCCACGTGGTGGCAGTGCTGGACAGTACAGCAGGTGCTGCTCAGAAGGCCCATCCCACCGCCGTAGCGGCTTTTCGTCCTTTAAAGTAAATGCCATACATTTATAAGAATACGTCTGTGATATTTTCCATGTTTTAAAGTAGAACAGGGCACTGATTATTATTATTATTTTATCGTTTTTATTATTATTGTAATTAGTATTTTTATTGTTGTTATCATTATCATAATGTATTCATTTAAACGTGACACCCCCAAAACAACGTCATTTATGCACACAAGTCTGCAACTATGCACGTTTCTTGGGAAATGCGAACACGTGATGATGACGTCACTTCACTTAGCTACAAAAGACATGTTCCTTTTAAAGAAGGAAAGGTGAGTCCTGACCTGTTTATTAAACCCATGATAAATATATCTCTTTATGTGTTATGTTTCGGTTATTAACTTGCCAAGTGCTATATTTTATCTCATTTGGTGATTTGTTGCAAAAATATTGATTGGTTAACAATTCGTTAAATAATCGTTGAAACGTGTTAGAATCTAAAGACTTATTAAAACTGTCGAGTTGTTTTTTTTCCATTGGTCACATATGTTTAAGCATAATGTATATAACAGTGAGCTATGTTTTTGTCGGTGGGTGCTTATCCTTTCTACACCAAATCAAGCACATACGCAGGCATACAAAAACGGGCCTTTTTTTAATTTAACAAGAAAAACATGATGTGTCCCTAATAAATGCCCCCATTTAAACGTGCTCATTGCTTTCCTGTTTTTAAAAGCTTAAAATAACTTGAAGTTATTTAAATTCTTGAAGAAATTTAAATCGCTTATGACCTAAATGCCACCTTTTGACGTGCTCATTGCTCAGTCAAGTTTTTGCGTGTCTCCCGAACAAACACACACTGATGTCATTACTCAGAATAAGTAATAAACTAATAAAATACATGAAGCGCATATCTGTGGGTGCTCGGCTATTTCCGTGAGTGCTCGGATCCTTCGAGCTCATATGAATTTTAAAATCTTATCAATAAATGATTAAGTGCTTTAAAATGTACCATATATGGTGTTTTTCTCAAAACTACCAAAATGTTGTAATTTTTTGAAAGCAACAATAGGTTTCGTAATTAAAGTTAAAAAAGCTTTATTGTTAAATATCAATAATAAAAGTGATATCAATATTATGCAATAGTTTTTCAGTGGGACGTAAAAGTATCTGTATTTTTTAGTATTGTCTTTGCAGAGTGTTTCTGAGCAATAACAGAAAATATGGAACATTTTATAATTTGTTTCAAGATTCATTGCAGAGAAAAAGAACAAGAATAGTAGTCCATACTAATACTAGCACCCTGTTTGTTTATTAAACCAAACAGTAGTTTTCTTTGATAGATGGAAACAAACTTTCAGATCAAGCATGGACATGAATTGATGTCACTGACATCTGGTCACAAGACAAGAATTAATGGGTTTGGCATCAGTGATGTTGCTATTTTTGTGATCTGTATGACTTTTGTAGACTGGTTACATGTACTGTTATTGTACAGGCTTGTAACAACAAAAGGTTAGGTTAAGAAAATATATATTTTATATTAAAAAAAACTTTTTTTTGGGGTGAGCACTTCTAGTAACTTTAATAAAATGTTCTTGATCTATTTTTTTATTTCTAGTTAGTGCATAAATATTGGCACTTGTAGTCATCATGCTGGGCATTCCACGAAATAAACAACGTAAAAGACCCCTTCATGATGCTAAGCATCACATTACTTGCTGTGATGACCAGCATGGGCTTCAAGAGAAATTTATCAGTGAATATAAAGGCAAGATATTTCAGTGTTTATTACTAGACAATGTACAAGTAATAAAAATGAGAATTTAATATATACATATACATTATATTGTATATAATATATACAGTATTGTGTTTCCGGTGTTTTAAACAACATATAGCTATAATGTTTGTGTTAGAATATGAAATGGCAACCCTATGTTTTTGACCCTATAGTTTATTTATATTTTTATCATTAAAGTATTAAGTATAAGTAAAGTGAAAACAGCACAACATACTTATGCATTTATGCCTGGCTGTTTAATATTTGTCTTAATACTTCATAGTTTTTGAGCAGTTTCCTTTAAAAATAATAATTGTTCCTAATGGAACTGCAAAACTTTATGTATTTTTCTCTTCAGGACGTGGAGTTTTCACCACTGAAGCCTTTTTCAGGGGTGATTTTGTACTTGAATACAGAGGTGAACTTCTGACTTCACAGGAGAGTTGATCGCTCTGAACTCTACAGTGATGCTGAGAACACATTCCTGTTTGATTTTCAGTGGCATGGCAAATACTGGTGGCAAGTATACATAGCTTGATGTAGTAGGGACGCTAAAATATCATATACTTTTAAGGGTAAATTCACCAAAAAGAAAATGTAATTTTATACTCGCCTTATTTAAACCCCATTTAGCTTTAATTGTTCTTCTAAACCAAAACAGAATATTTAAATGTCTTTGTTTTTTCCTTACAGTGGCAGCGTATGTATCTCTTCTCATGAAATCTTTATAAAATAACTGTGTGGCTGTACATGTATATTCCAAGAGTTCTGAAGACATGAACAGTTTGGTGAAAAACAGTGAAAAATGGTCCAGGTATAACTAGGGTTACAGGTATAACTAACTGTCTTGCTTATGTAAAATTACAAATGTTGTCAGTCTTGTCATGCTTATTGGGAATTTCATGTATTTATAGCATGGATGCGTCCAAGGAAGATGAGTCCTTGGGAAGACTTGTGAATGATGAGCACAGATATCCCACTTGCAAAATAAGAACTGTTGAAGTGAACAAAAAACCTCATCTGTGTCTATTTGCTGTACGAGACATTCAACCAGGGGAAGAAATCACCTACAGCTATGCAAATTCAGATTGGCTGTGGAGAAGCAAGGTAGTATCAAGTAAATGCTGAAAATCTTTAACAATATTTCTTAATAACATTGTCCTTTTATGCTACTTAGTTACCATAATATTGTTTTCTCATTTTGCTCGTCTGTGAAGCAGGCATCAACAGAGTCCAGTGACAGAACGCCAGGCAGCAGTTTTGGTTTGCAGAAATCGATAAGTCCACTTCAATAAGTAAGGAGGTCCACTTAAAAATCTATACAGTTCTATTTTTGTACAGTTTTTGCACAAGTATTTGCACAAGCAAACGTTGTATCCCTTTTGAAATATGCCTATTATTAACAAAGTTAATAGGATTTGCCTATTTTTTCACGTGACCATATTTTTTTAACTAAGGGCTACTGACATTTTAAGTAATGTCTAAGGTGTTGTCAGGCAGAAAGGAGTGAGATAAAGTTACTGTAGGACAGCTAGAGAAATAAACCTGTTCATTATTTTCTGTCTATCACAAATATTACTAGTTTTATTATGTATTATTAATTAATCCATTACAGTATACACACGCACATACGCACGCATGCACACACATCAATTCTGGAGCCATAGTAAAATGAGATTTAAGTTCCTCAAAGGAGGCTTGTGCCTCGGGGGACCAGATTAATTTTGAGTTCTTTGACATTCATAAATGACTGAAACACTGAAGGACTGTTAGCAAGACCAAACGACATTACCAGGTACTTGTAGTGGCCACTGGTGGTCGAGAAAGCAGGTTTTCCATTCCTCTCCCCTTCCGGATGCGAACAAGATTGTACGCACTGCAAAGATCCAGCTTGGTGTAGAATCTTGCTCTGCATAGTTGTTCCAAAGTGGCTGGGACTAAGGGAAGAGGATAACGAAACTTGATAGTCACATCATTCGGGCATCGGTAGTCAGTACAAGATCGGAGACCACCATCCTTCTTCTTGATGAAGAAAAACCTGCTGCCACTGGGCAGCTTGAAGGTCAAATGAAACCCTTGGCTAGTTCCTCTTTAATATACTCCTTCATGGGCTCTGATTCCGGCTGAGACAATGGAAAGACTCTACCCTTGGAAAGGACTGCGTTGGGTATTAGATTGATGGCGCAGTCTGTAGTTCTGTGAGGTGGGAGTTGAGAAGCTCCCCTTTTGCTGAACGCCTCTCTAAGATCAGAAATACTCAGGAGGTAGAGTCGACTCTGACTTGGATTCCACTTTCTGGAAAACCTGGCAAGGGGATTGGCGAACCACTTTGGGAAGACAATTATCATAGCACGATGAGCTGGTTATTTGTCCCTCAGCCCAGGAAATTACAGGGTTATGTGCTTGTAACCAGGGTAGACCTAATATCAATGTATGATTTGAAATGACACAGAGATGTATTTTCTTTGAATGTAAAGCTCCAACCTGCAACTCGATCTCTTCAGTAATTTGTTGTACCTTGCTTTTAACGAGTGGTCGACTGTCTAGTCAGAGAGGAATTACAACAGGTTAGTTCAATCTTGTGATGATGAGCAAACTCGTCAGAAATGAAATTTCCAGCCACTCCGGAGTCAACCAAGGCAGAAATAGAGTCGAAATAGTCTCGTTAGCAGTGATAAGTTTTACAGGTACACTGATTATGGTAATTTTTGGTGATGGAATGGAGACTGTACTCACCAGCTT
Source organism: Chromobotia macracanthus (assembly GCA_036877525.1). NCBI lineage: Eukaryota > Metazoa > Chordata > Actinopteri > Cypriniformes > Botiidae > Chromobotia > Chromobotia macracanthus. Next base: position 982,794 of record JAZGTH010000022.1, on the reverse strand, counting down.
GGAATATTTTGTAGGACTGACAGGGCAAGAGGATTTGAGGTGGCCTTTCTGACCACAGTAGAGGCACAGATCTCTGAAGTAAGGCGGGTGAAACCTAATTGCATGGGTTCAGGATGAGCGGCTTTTCTGGACAAGTGGCGAGATATGGGAAGTGTTGGGTGCCGAGAGTGAATGAGATTGTCTAGCTGGATGGTGAGATCTATGTAGTTGGTAAAACTTTTACCTTCATCGTGGCAGGCCAATTCAGCTTGGAGTTCCTGATTCAGACACCTTTGGAACAGCAACTTGAGTGTATTCTCTACCCAATCCGTCTGAGCAGCTAGTGTGCAAAAGGTGAGTGCAAATTCAGCTGCTGTCTGTCCTCCTTGCGAGATGGAGAGAAATTGTTTTCCAGGACACCTTCCCTCAGCTTGATGTTCGAAAACCTCATGGAAATGTTTGAGGAAAAGGTGGGAAATACAGTTCTGTCCACTCTCCAAACTCTCCGATTACCCATTCTAGATTTTTTCCGGTGAGTAAGGAGCTGATGAACGCTATGCAGCCGGTCTCTGTAGGGTAGAGAGTTGGTTGTTGGCTTATGAATAATGAACACTGAAGGATGTTGGACATTGAAAGAAGGACATTTGGATGGGTTACCATCGAACTTCTCTGGGAAGGCCATATGTGGGCTGATAGAGGTGGATGGAGTGGGTGCTACAACACTGGGTGTGGGCATTGAAATAGGAGCAGACATGGTTGAAGCGGGGCGCATGCTCTGGAGGGTTTTTACTAGCTCCTCAGTAAGCGAAGTCCATCAGCTCAGTTGTTGATGGTGAGCTGCCAGTTGTGAGACCTAATTCGATAATTCAGTAGTCAACTGAGTAATGGATCGTTGTTTGTCGAAGTCTTCTGTAATGACGACTGAGACTCACAAGGATCCATTTGCAACATTTATTAGTGTTAAGACAAGCAGGGGTCGAGAAACTGCAAAAAGGGTTATCAGAGGCAAGACAGAGGCAAAACGTTAAACAGGCCGGGGTCATGGCAGGCAGCAAACAATCCAAAACGGGGTAAACAATCTAAGTTTTTAAACAGCAAAGTTTTTTTCAGTGCACAGAATTAAAATTTTAAATATTGTATCAGTAAATTAACATAGATATAATATATTAACATACATAAACTTAACTAATGTATATTAAGAATGCATGTATACATAGAGAAATGTGACTTAAGAAGGGTATACACACACTCAGATTCTGTGCTCCCCCTCCTTGGCTCAGATCAATGGAGCTCACTGAAAATGTATGTGCAACATATAATGCGATGTCATTGAGTTTCCATTTTCATGTTTGGTTAAGGTTATGGTGTGATGGGTAAAAAGGTCTAATTTGCATTATTATTGGATACAGTGTTCTATGGACTTAATGAGTAATAATCTACACCCCTGGTATGGGTGTGTTTTTCCCAGGGAACCTGAACTTTGTAGTGTTAACTCTCCCAGTGGGGTGGCCCTTCAGGTCATGAGAATTCTGTCAGACCAAATCTTGAATTGGTCATAGAACTTATGACTCTTTGTCTTTTCTGAATATATAAGGTGGCTAGGCAAAAGACTCGTGGAAGCATTCTGTAACCAGAAATTCCCAGGAATCAAAATTTTTACTTTGCAGTGAAAACCTCACACAAAACTTCACATTTGGTTGTAATAGAGCTTTGGATAAATGATTAAAGATGTGGGGACTGTGTTAGATCCTGTTGAAGACCTATAAGCTTCCATCAACATCCATAGACTTGTTTTGGTATTCTGATTGACATGTCAAAATGCAAGCTTCTCTCCCTAATGAGAAAGTCCTTAGAATTAGGTGTATAAGTTAATAAGTTAGTTATCAACACTGTATTCAATGTCATACTCTCACTTCTCAGCCATCTCAGTTAGCTCACTCTATGGTTAACTTAAATGAAATTGCTAACAAGCTTTCTCGTTTTCACCCTACAGGCATTTAGACATATCTGCCCAACGGTCAAACTAACACCCTGCTGACTTTATCTGATATTAAAGTCTTCTTTAATAATTTGTTAATAATTTGGTCAGACATTTTCTCACTAGGGGCATAGCACTCATGACTCTGAAAACATGTACTTCTGTATGGGCTTTGTTCAGTATTTTTTCATTTCAGAGTCCCTTATTTCTATTTCAAATTATGATCATTGTTTTTTTCTAATGTATAATTAAGAATCTCTTTTGTGATGAAATGTAAAGATCATCTCAATACGTAAACTGCTTGCTAGTATACAGTTTCACACCAGATATAAGATCTTAATTTTTCCAAGTTTATATTCAGTTCCATTCTTAAAGGCATAGTGAAATCCTCCTAAAAAACAAAAATAGATTTGCTAAACACCTGCCTATCACTACGTCATTATTACAAGGGTTAAATCTTATATAAGGTCTGTTTCCCAAACCATCCTAAATGCTCAGCAGGCTCTTTCAAGTTATGATCAAGGTGTGTTCTCTACTGGTAGTGGTGACATACTTAATTCACAGCCTATGCAGCTTTTGGCACTCTATGGCCTAATGTAGCCCCCCTTTCGCAGCTTACATGGCCTTTTTTGCTCTATGGCCTAACATGGCCATCTTTCACAGCCTGAGACATGCTCAGGAAAGTTTCCTTGCTCTATGGCCTTATGTGGACTTTTTTCACAGTCTATGCTTTTATCTCACTTTATGGCCTAATGTGGTCCTCTTTCTTGCTTGGAGGCACCTCAGTTGTTTCCCGCCAGCTATGTTGCAAGTCCGACTCTCTAGCCATTGGGGCACCACTGCCCCTTGAACGCCTATGCCCTATGGCCTAACGTGGCCTTCTTTCACAGCTTATGCATCTCTGTCTTGCTCTATTCCCTAATGAGACTCTCATTCTATGGCCTAATGTATGGCCTTTCACTGATTTAACACTACAGCCTAACGTGGCCTTTTTAATGATTTTTATATCGATGACTTTATAATGGCCCTCATATACTGGTCTTTGTGGTCTTTCAAGCCCCATAGCTTAACATGACTCTCATACTCCAAACTTCAGTCTTTAATCTTTTTATTTATTACTCACAGCATCTTTAGTCAATTCTCAAATGAACATCAATGAATTTTAAATGATTGTCAATTCATTTTACAATTTTAATTTCTTGTACATGGTTTCATGTTATATGTGTTTTATGCAAACTAGTGGTGGTAGTAGCATATCTCTATACTCTATACTCTAATCTCACTCTTTGGCCTAATGTGGCCTTATTTCACGGCCTATGTGGCCTTACTCTATGGCCTAACATGGCACTCATTCACAGTCCTGCAGGGCCTTTGTCACTGTAGCCTAAGCCACACGGTTTACTTATACAAAGGTGTTTGTCAGCCTTTAGGTTCTGGACAGCTGGTATGACTTTTAACTTATGCCACTACTTCTATTGGTTCTGGGGGGTTTTCAAGGGCAGTGGTCTGCTGAAAAGTGGCCTTGTGAAGAGACAAACCTTCAACCAACTTTATTTTGTACTCCTTATTTTTAGAAAAACAGGAAAACCCTTACAATACTTATTTTCATCATATCAATTGTACATTAGGTAACAAACATTAAAAATATAATTTTACTTCATGAAGTTTACAAAATGTACATCACATTCACAAGGGCAAATTACGTGTTTGAATGATTTCAGTTTCTCTTCAATATTACTTACATATTTACTAACATAAAAAGCAAGGTTATATGGAGCTAAATATGTGCCAAAACTAAACAAGCAACCTCATCTTTTTTTTAAAGAAATGCAATCTACTTTCCAAAGGAAACTCAACTCTCAAACAAACAGAAACCGTTTGCAAATACAAAAGTAGGATACAATCAGTAGTGAATAGTAAGAACCAGCGGTGGATGTAAGGCTGGTAGGTTGCCTGTGGCCTGTTTAATGATTGTAATGTTTATATCGATGACTTTATAATGTGTAAGTACGTTCATTATGCAAGCTACTGGTGGTGGTGACTCACTTATTCCCCTATAACTCAATCACTCCTCCCCTACCTCTTACAGGGCCTAAGCAGTTTTTCTAACACCATGGTTAAAGGGCCCTCCCAACTTGCCTACATGGCATGATGAGCACTATTAATGATGAGCTTAACATTGCACCAACTCACTGGCCTATGTGGCCCTCATATACTGGTCTTTGTGGTCTTTCAAACTCCATAGCTTAACATGACCCTCATACTGCGAACATCAGTCTTTAATCTCTTTATTTATTACTCACAGCATCTTCAGTCAATTCTCAAATGAAGTTTAAATGATTATCAATTCATTTAACAACTTTAATTTCTTGTACATGGTTTCATGTTATATGTGTTTTATGCAAACTAGTGGTGGTAGTAGCATATCTCTATACTCTATACTGTAATCTCACTCTTTGGCCTAATGTGGCCTTCTTCTATGGCCTTACATGGCACTCATTCACAGTCCTGTAGGGCTTTTGTCACTCTGTAGCCTAAGCCACACAGTTTACTTATACAAAGGTGTTTGTCAGCCTTTAGGTTCTGGACAGCTGGTATGACTTTTAACGTATGCCACTACTTCTATTGGTTCTGGGGGGTTTTCAAGGGCAGTGGTCTGCTGAAAAGTGGCCTTGTGAAGGGACAAACTTTCAACCAACTTTATTTTGTACTCCTTATTTTTAGAAAAACAGAAACAAACCCTTACACTTATTTTACTTTTAATTTTCATCGTATCAATTGTACATTAGGTAACAAACATTAATTTATCTTGTTTAAAACTCTCAAATGATCACAATTATTGTTACTTGCACTAGCCACCCCATCCAGCCAGTTGCTATTGAGCTCAGAGTTTGACGCATGCATCCCACTCTCACTCAGAATAATTTAATTTATTATTGTGTATGTTTACATAAGTCTATATTTGATTAATTTAAACAACTTCTGAAAAATGCAGGATGGGTTTTTTAGTCATTTTCCTGTAGACTACAAGTCAAGTTTAAATCACAAAATAGTTTAACTTGCAATAAATGAATGCATTAAATTCATATGTAGAAATATGGTACACTGACAGTAGAGAATTTTACATAAAGATGTGCCACAAAAATCTTCATGGCAATTGTATTACTTAATCGTCTACATGGTTCCTTGCCATTAACATATGCGTAACCTGTTTATAACCTTAAATTTTTACAATGTTGCTCAGTTTATTTCCAGCAAATAGAGAATATTTATGGTTTAAATATAATGTTATAAATGCAACTAAACCGAGAAACATTACAAATTGTGTGCAGTGATTTTTTTTAATGGCAATACAAAAATCTAGCAGTTATTGTGATGTGGCTACTGGTAAAGGAATAATAATAATGTTTGTTTTAAGATTAGTAAAAAAAGTTTTCTCATTGAAAACTATGGTCATTCAAGCCCTTTAAATGTGATAAATCTTCACAAAATGCCAATTATTAAAAAGAAACAAATCATATGGACAGATGCAGAAATATAAATGTAATGCTTTGGAGTGAGAGTGGGAGGGCTTGAGCTGTCTGGTTGGAGCTGCAAGCAGCTAAGAACCAGTTATGTAAATGTAAGTTCAACAATAGTGCCATCTGCTGTTTGGAAGAAAGTTGCACAGCTGCATTTGTGAAAAAATCTACATTGTCATTTGTAAGATAATCAACCTTAGAGAAGTTAATATAAAAGGTGTGTGGTAAAACAGTACATTTATTTGTTGCACTTTTGCAGTTTTTTTTCAAATACCCTTTTTTATTTTCAAAGCACTTTCTTTTTGTTTTAGAGTCCACTTTCCTTTGCAAAAAAGATTTGTTTGTTTTGGCACAATTTTAGCTCCATAAGGTGACAGGAAAATAATATTCTGAGCATTTCCATTAATTGTGTATAATTCATTATTTTTAAACACTATTACATTTGTGAAAAAAAACTAATTAAAAAGTGTCAAGAATTAAAGAATCGAGACATTAAAAAGAATCAAGACACTGATGAGAGGAATGTCAGGGCCCAAAATCCATAATCTTAAGATTATGAAAGGTAGGTGAAGACAATGACCTAAGGTACACAAAAGAATTGCTGAATATAAAAAAAAATGTTTTGGTATGACCAGGTCAGAATCCTGAGCAAGTCTTACAGCAGCTACCAAAAATATGTGTAATGGCACATTTTAATATGTGGAAAATACCCCACCTATGTACCCTGAGGTATCTTTTGTTTGGTCATGATTAAACAATGGAATAAAACGGTAAAGTTCTCTCCTATAGAGTACCTATTATGACCACACCATTTATAAATATGTATACGTGCACACACCCCTATACAGTACATACCCAAAAACATGATCACCATGTCAATATTTACTTATCCTCCTGTTGTTCCAAATCAGTTAATTCAAAAAGTACTTATTTTTCATTTACATAGTTCTTTCCATTTCTAATTCAAATGTGAACATGGGCTAGATGCAAGCTACAGCAGATTTGGGTCTGTTCCTCACATCAGCTTAAAATGTCGTCAAAAGATTTGGAATATAATGCAAATGCTGTTAAACCTAAACTCTAGTCTAAACTATAGTAGGGGCCCTACAAATAAATAAATAAAACAAAAAAGGTTTTGGAACAATATGATGGTGAGTAAATAATGACAGAATATTTCATTTTTAGGTGAACTACCACAAAATTCCATATATTGTATACTGGATAGGAAGGGTTTCAAATCAATACTATTACAGTACAACTTAAGATGGATCTACACTGAGATAGTGTTTACAAATTATTTAGAACTATGTCAACCATTCTTATCAAAATCAGGAAAATGCAACTGTGATAAGTGATGATTTGTTAATGATTGTCCTTTTCTTGCTATGTTTTTACTGCAAAATAAAGTAAAAGTGCATTAAAGTTCAGAAGTGACAAGACAATTGTCACTATAAATGAATACAAACACTGTAGCTCTTTCCACAGCCTGTTCCTATTTGGCAAAACACTGCTTTTTGCTTTTCCTAAATGGTAAGGAACAGGCAGACACGCACTAAAGACAACAGCAGACTTTGATCATTTCTGAGGGTCAATTAAAAAGGTTTAAGTATACCACAAAACATTTCCATCATGCTCTAAACAGAAAAAATACTTGTTCTTGGGTGTTGGTGATCATACTTCCCTTTCTGTCACTCACTCAACGTTGTGTTGATGATGTGACATTAGGGTCTGTCTTTAAGAGCCTTACATCTCTGATCAAAATTGGTGAATGGAATTTGCATGACAGCAGAAAAATCTCCATGTAAGCTGGAACATCTCCATGTAAGATGTAATATGATACCTGTCATCTATGATGTCAATTGACTAAATGTTGCATTTTCTCAGACGTACATACTGTTTAAGTAAGCAGTCTGAATATACAACCCTCTCATAGACCACTGAGAGAGGTATGAGCCTTACACAATAACAGGCATTTCTGTAACATGTACTTTTATATCCTATTTTATATCCTTTTATAATCCTTTTTATTCATAACTTTTTATTCATAAACCAACTACATTCTAAGTATCCTTAATTAGATTTATTAATATACATCTTATAAATTTGCATTAATACCATTAAATATTCTGTTTTTCGTGCATGTTTGAAAATTTATCTGTATTTTATTTTTAATTAAATTCAGGCTCTCTGAACAGCTCTTTGTCTGCTTTGGAGGTCAGCAGAAGGGAAAGGTGTCTCCAAGCAGAGTAAACAGTAAACAGAGCCCACTGTATTGTGGATGCAATTACTACAGCATACCAGTCCCAGGATCTACCGTGCCCGTCGTGTGCAGTCTACTAGAGAAGTGACTTCCTCCTGGGCACCATTCTTCATGGCTCAGACAGGTGATCCTGGGCAGCTGCCAGGGTGTATCGCTTGCACTATGCCATCCCCTCCTCAATTTTGATTGTGCTTTAATATTCAGATCAGAGATAGGCTGTCAAGGGCAGACCCCTAGTGTCACGTTATTGACACACAACGTCTCGTTCCCTCCATCAGGGAAGTGGTTACAGTTGTAACTGAGACGCTATTACATAATGCAGCTGCACATTTACCATATATTGAAAAACAGACCAAAAGGGGATAGAAAGTTTGAACATGTTAGTGTACATGTGATAGCTGCGATGGTCAATACTCTGTTCTATGGCTGTCGGTTACCATACATAATGGGAATTATATAGACAGAGATATCATCTCCTGAACCTAGCCGATCATTGGTGATACGCCAGCCTTGGTCCCTCAGAACTCCTCTGGCTCGCATTACAAGGTCCTGGGCCGCCATGGTGTACCTTTAGTATAAAACACAATGAAACCACAAAAGACATAAATGCGTTTAAATAAGTACTTAAATAAATACTTAAATATTTAAATTGTAACATATATACAGTGCCACTTGTGATGTCAAAGTCATATTTTACATCCAAATCAACATGATAAAGTAAAGAGAATAAGAACAATAAATAAGAAACCATAACCATCAAGCAGTGGTAATAAAGTGGCAATGAAAAGGAGCAACATAAGTGGTATGTGTGATCAGTTGATCTACTCAAGCTATCAAAGAGGTGCAGATAAATTTGAACCAGCTCTGCAAGTTGACATTCCAGTGTTGTCATGTATGCTCGTATCTTTTCGTAAAAAGAAATTAACCAGAAAAGATTCATGTGTCAATGTAGATGGAGCTACAAAACAGATCCACCTATCACGCAAAGGCCGTGAGCAAATTGGCAAATCCAAAATGTTTCATGTTAACAGTGAACGTTTACAGAAATTTTGATTCTGTGAGCTTTTTCAAACTACTAAAAAGAACTCCAAGACAACTTCGGTTTGGCCAGATATTGTTTGAAATAACGTCACACCAGTTTGTTCTTCGATTTTGATTGACGTATAGCTGTGCCTTTAAACATTTTTATTATGCCTAATTACTGTACAACAATCTTTTTTACTGGACATTATTCTTTCATTACAGGTAAGGTGACCAGATGTCCCCGATTTCAAAAGACAGTCCCCATTTTTGATTGCCTGTCTCTGGCTAAAGATGTCCCCATAAATGTCCCAGAATTTAGCCCTTTAAGTGATAGCTAATGAGGCAAAACAAATACAGCTTCCATCTTTAGGGTGTTTGTCATGAACAACAGATGGTGCTGCTCGATAAAGCAGCCTGAAATCATGTTATCAATCGCTTTGTCTACCAATTAGTCACTTTATACTTAACTTCATGTGTAAATTGTGCTTTACACTTCAGTTGGCTGCTTTTATCTCTGCTGGTGTATTTTGTGCAGTTTGTTTTTCAGGGCCTTGCAACACAAGCCAAGTGTGTCCCTAATTTTGTTCATTTTATCTTATCTTTTATTTTAAAGTATACCATTTTCATCACAGCATTAGGCCTACATGTGTAGTTGTCAAAACACAATACTAGAATTGTTGATACTATACCTGAAATATTATAGATAGCATCATGAATACTAATATATTTACAGGTAGACATTAAATGTCCCTGATTTTCATTTAAAACATCTGGTCACTTTAATCCCAGGCAGAGTGCTCTCAAAGCCTGTGCAGTCTTCACCAATATTTTCAACTCTCATAGGACTATGTACTAGACATACTGCTGCAGTGTTCCTTAACAACTTCTGCCCTGTCGTTCTTACTTCCATCATCAAAAAGTGTTTGGAGAGTCCTCTCCCACCTGAAACACTGCACAGCCCCAAAGGTCAACTGATGTCATCACCTCAGCTGTCCACTCTGCCCTGACTCACATTGACAAAAGTAACATTGATGCCAGGATGTTATTCATTGATTTCAGTTCTGCCTTCAACTACCATTCATCACAGACATTTATCACAAACTTTAAACACAGGAGCTGAACATAACATTACTGTCTGTCTCCAGCCGTAGTGAGGAAGACCCTGTCTAGGATTAACCCACGCAAGGCTACGGGTCCTGACAACATACCTGGCCGTGTACTGAGAGACTGTGCTGCACAGCTGACAGATGTCCTAACAGATATCTTCAACATCTCGCTGAGCCAAGCAGTCGTCCCCATGTGTCTCAAGTCCACAACCATCATACCGGTACCTAAGAAATCACCTGTGTCCTGTCTGAATGACTATCGTCCCATAGCACTGACTCCAATCATGATGAAGTGCTTTGAGAGATTAGTCATGAATCACATAAAAACCAGCCTCCCTATCACACTCGACCCGCTCCAGTTTGCATACCGTCCAAACTGCTCTACGGATGATGCAATTTCCTCCAACCTCCACCTGGCTCTTACCCACTTAGACCAGAAGAACACTTATGTAAGAATGCTGTTCATTGACTTCAGCTCAGCATTCAACACAATAATCCCACAACAGCTCATTAATAAATTACACCTGCTGGGCCTTAACAACTCTCTCTGTAACTGGATTCTGGACTTTTTACCTGAAAGACCCCAGTCAGTCCGTGTCGGCCACAACACCTCGAGCACTACCACACTGAGCACAGGTGCCCCACAAGGCTGTGTGCTCAGCCCGCTGCTCTTCACACTGCTGACCCAGGACTGCACTGCCAAGTTCAGCTCCAACCACATCATCAAGTTCGCTGGTGACAAAACGGTGGTAGGTCTCATCAGCAACAACGATGAAACGCACTACAGAGAGGAAGTGGCACAGCTAGCGGCATGGTGTGGCACTAACAACCTGTCCCTCAATGTGGAGAAGACAAAGGAGGTTGTGATGGAGCTCAGGAGAAACTCCACTGACCACCCCCCACTGACCATCGACAGCTCGACTGTGGAGAGAGTCAGCAGCACTAAATTCCTGGGGGTGCACATCACAGAGGATCTCACCTGGACCACCAACACCACGTCACTTCTCCAAAAAGGCACAACAGCGCAAGAGCAAGTCTCCCTCCACCAATCCTCACCATGTTCTACAGGGGAACCATTGAGAGTGTGCTGACCAGCTGCATCACTGTCTGGTATGGGAACTGCAGCGCCGCAGACCGCAAGACCCTCCAGCGGACAGTGAACACAGCTGCAAAGATCATCAGTGCCCCTCTCCCCTCCATCCTGGACATTTTCTTTCACGATGCTCCAACAAAGCCACCAGCATCGTAAAGGACCCCATCCATCCCTCACACAGTCTCTTCCAGCTCCTGCCGTCAGGAAAACGGTACCGGAGCATCAGAGCCCGCACTGCCAGACTGCTCAACAGCTTTTTCCCCCAGGCTGTGAGAGCCCTGAACTCAAGCACGGCCCCCCTCTGAAAAACCCCATACCTCTTGAATATATATATATATATGAGTTAGATTATAAATATACTATATATAAAGTTGCCTATACATAAACTAGAAAATACAAACTATACAAATGTTTCACATAAATACTGGACATGAGGAAAAAGAAAGTCAAGCACTGTTCCTGGCTGGAGAACAGTGCAAGATGATCTGTAGTGCATGGGCTTGTAAACATACACATACATATGTTATGAGTCTTTTTTGTGGGATTATGTACCCTCGGTTGTAAAAAGTGTCTAGTGCACATAGAGGAGAGTGTGTTACTACAGGTGGTCTGTGCGGCCTACCTGTGTGTCGCACACTCAGAATTGCACAAGGGAGAAAAAAGAATATATATATTTATGCACTACAGATCATCTTGCACTGTTCTCCAGCCAGGAACAGTGCTTGACTTTCTATTTCCTCATGTACAGTATTTATGTGAAACATTTGTATAGTTTGTATTTTCTAGTTTATGTATAGGCAACTTTATATTAGATATTATAGTATATTTATAATCTAACTCCGTTAGTATTTGTGTTTAGATTTATACTGTTTCACGTCATTGTTGTATGTCTGTATTTATGTAGCACCGTGGTCCTGTGAGGCACAACATTTCGTTCCACTGTATGTCCCCACATGTAGCGGAATGACAATAAAGCTCAACTTGACTTGACTTGACTTAAACATTATATAAAGATGCAATCAATATCTTTATGCCTCCATCGCCAAATCTGAAACAAAGTTGCAGGTTACTAACGTACTTATAGACCTGGCAGCCCAGAATATAAGTTATTTTATATAAATTATAAGCTTAATTGTTGCGAATCAGGGTAAGGTAAGGAGACAGGTGTGAACACTGATCCATTATGTATTTGCTCAATAACTGTTTTTTGTTAATTATTAGCAGAAATAATTACTGCATCTTGAAGAGTAAATAAGTTAACTGCAACCCACATACCTATCTGAGATGACTACATCAATACTATACATCAGAATAGAGCTGTAACTGACTTATACAGCTTAAACTGAACAGTTCTATACCCAGTAACCAGTTCCTCTGAAACCTTTAATAAAAAGTGAAGATTTTAGATAATTTTATAGATAAGATAATTTTCAGATTCAAATTCTGTTGAAAAGTAATCACATTTAAAAACCTTTTAAAGGCTGATTACCTAAGAAATGTGTCAGCCATGTCAATCTGTGAGTCTTAGAACAATTAATGATACATTATTAATGCCTAATGCCAATACAAATTAAAAACACAAACAAACAATAATATATAAGAACACAGAATAAAAAGGACATAAAAACCTGTGCAGGTCATCAGGATCACAGTTGGCCAGAAATGAGCTGACAGCCTCTGCTACTTCCTCATTAGACAGAACATCCCACAGGCCATCTGTTCCCATCACTAACACATCATCTGCACCATGCTCAAACTGAGTCAAATTATACACTTTCACCTGCAGAGAAAGTTCAGTGTCATTCAATGTGACCAAGTAACAAGTGTGGTCATTCAGAATCAAGGGACAAAAAAAGCATTAAATTAATTGTAAATTGTACATTGACATTTTTGTCATATAGTAAATTTATTTTGTAACTCCTTTTGATTTGTACCACAAAGAGACTTGTGTATTTGTTGCAGTACTATTGTACTACAGTATGGTGCAACCACTAGAAGTTTAAAATCTGAGGTAGATGGACTATTGAGATGGACTATTGTTTTTTTTTGTTTTGATTACTTGACTTTACATACACTAACACGCAAAAGTTTAGGATAACTTGACAAATGATTCTTATGATTTAAAAATCTTTTAATCCGCAGGTGTGTTTGAACTTACTTTTGTAGACAAAAATCTAATTGTGCCAACAATATATTAATTATTAATATAACCAATATTAATTTCTTTCATTAGAAAAATACATTTTTATTAAAAAACATTTTTGAAATGGATTACTTGGACTAAATAATCAATAAAAAGTAGCCAAGAAGAGTATATGGATGGAATAGATGGATGGAATAGATGGATATCCTGTACAATACTGTTTTAAAGCTTCCCATGTTGAGAAGTCAAGGTGCTGGATGATAGAATTCCAAATGTATGATTTTGCACATTCAAGACAAAGGACGACTACATTGAAGATACTAAAACGTAACAGTTCATTTATTTTGGATGCTTTTAGCTGCAACACAACTCCCGCAGTTACAACTGTGTTATTTCATAGTCCTGATGGGTTTACTATTTTTCTAAAGGGTGGAAAAAGTATAAATAAACAAGAAAATGAGTAAACAGTCCTAAACTTTTGACTGGTTGTATACAACTTGGGACTCAATATCTAATTTTTTTTATATTAAACCATGTTGTTTGTGGTGTTGAATTGAAAACAGATAATTGTGCATTCATTTAAATTGTGGGCATTGCTTATTCAGTTACTTTTTGTGTAATTACAATAAGTTAAATTTTAAATAAATTTTGACTTGATTAAATATAATTTGGCCCAAACCTTTATTTTTCCCAAAACCTTTAGTCTTCCTAGAGCTGAGCTAAGTCCCTGTTTAAACTCTATTGAGTATAATACACTAAATACTTATATTATTCCATATTACAATTGTAAACTTAATAACTTTAATAACTAAACAAAGAAGCATGAACAATATGTATTAGCCAGTATCTACACTTACGTTACATACACACGTTTTTGTCCAGTTACTGAGTTATAAATCAAAAGGCATTTATTGACGCCCAAACCCCACATGCTGTTATTTTTAGCGTTACGTATAGTTGAAATCCTTATACTTAAACATGAACAGTGAGCAAATTTTTAACAGGAGACTTGCTCTGACTGGATCGACAGTATGTCAGTCACTAGGTGTGTTTACACACAGTAGGTTTGTTTACACCTTTTTTGTCAGTCCAAATTAATTCAATCTGATTTCACATTACAAAGGTACTGTTTATACAGTGCTTTTAGAATGTATTTAGACCCCCTTCACTTTTTAAATTTTATGTTGCAGCCCAACACTGCAATCATTTTAATTTTTTTCTTATTAATCTACATTCAATACCCCATAATGACAAAGTTAAAACATTATTAAACAAAATTTGTTTGGGGGATTTTCGGTAAGGAGTGAACATACTGCAAGTCGTGAACACACCCGGAGCAGTGGGCAGCACTGCTGAGCCCAGGGAGCAGTCGGGGGTTAGCCTTGCTCAAGGGCACTTCACTTGCTACCTGCCTGCACTGGAATCAAACCAGAAACCTTCTGATTACAAGCCTGACTCACTAATCAGTATCAAACATCTCTCCATCAAACCTCTCTCCTAAGCCAATACCGTGTTGTCTTGACTGTGTGCTCAGGGTAATTGTCATGTTGAAAGGTGAACCTTTGGCTCAGTCTGAGGTTCGGAGTGCTATGGAACAGGTTTTCATTGAGGATATCTATGTACTTTGCTCCATTCAGCTTTCCCTTAACTCTGCACAGTCTCCGAAGTCCCTGCTGCTGAAAAACATCCCCACAGCATGATACACCATGTTTCACTGTTGGTATGGTATTGGGCAGGTGATGAGTCGTGCCTGGATTCCTCCAGACATAATGTTTAGAATTGAGGCAAACAGTTGAATCTTGGTTTCATCAGACCAGAGAATCTTGTTCCTCATAGTCTGAGAGTCCATCGTTCTTTTTTGCAACTCCAAGTGGACTTTCATTTGTTTTGCGAAGGAGAGGACAGGCTTCCATCTAGCCAATCTATCATAAAGCCCAGATCGGTGGAGAGTTGCAGTGATGGTTGCCCTTTTAGAACTTTGTCCCATCTCCACACAGGATGTCACACAGTCAGCGTGGCCATCTGGTTCTTGGTCACTTCTCTTACTCAATCAAATCAAGTTTATTGTCACATCACCTCAACACGTGTAGAGGTGAGTGAAAATCTTGAGTGCGGCTCCAGACAGTGCAAAACAGTATGTAAAAAAAAAAAAAAAACATGTATTGGTACAAAAAAATATACATTTAACAGTATGTAGTGTATGCAGTGACAAAATAGACAGAATATACATAATTGTGTACAAAATTACAAATTTACAATATACAATATATGCACATGGACATGTTGTAGTGTACTTAATATGTAAATTGTTACATACATATATTGTACATTTGTACACACACAATATGTGCGTTTACATATGTGTATACACACACACAGAGTAATATATTGTGTAAAGTGTGCATACAAGACCAAGTGAACAGGAACTTGTAATAAAATCTTGTTATGTGATGTGTGAGGTAGTTAAAGTGCAGTGTATGGAGAAGGGTGGGGGTGGGTTGAGATTATGTCAGTTCACATTTAGTAATCGGACAGTTTGAGGAAAGCAGCTGTCCCTTAGTCGGTTTGTGCGTGTCCAGATGCAGCGGTACCGTCTGCTTGAGGGCAGTAGGGAGAGCAGACCGTGGCTAGAGTCGCTGATAATCCTGATAAGTGCCTTTCTCAGACACCGCCTGTTGTAAATATCCTTGACGAAGGGAAGCTCACCTCCTGTGACGTAGCTGGCAGTTCGCACCACCCTCTGCAGGCCTTGCGGTTAAGGGCGGTGGAGTTCCCGTACCAGGCTGTGATGCAACCAGACAGAATGCTCTCCACCAAACTTCCTCAGACGCCTGAGGTAGAAGAGGCGCTGGTGAGCCTTCTTCACCACTGCATCTGTGTGAGCGGACCATGTGAGTTCCTCAGTGATATGAACACCAAGGAACTTGAAGCTGTTGACCTGCTCCACTGGTGACCCATTGATGGTGATCGGAGTGTGTTCTCTTTCCTGTTGCCTGAAGTCCACAACAATCTCTTTGGTCTTGTCGATGTTGAGTGAGAGAACGCAGCCCTGAGGGGCTCCAGTGTTGAGGATCAGCGGGGAGATGTTATTGCCCATTCTGACCACCTGACGCCTGCCTGCCTGATAGGAAGTCCAGGATCCAGCTGCACTGGGAGCTGTTGAGACCCAGAGCCTGTAGTTTCGTATCAAGCTTTAAGGGCACTATGGTGTTGAATGCTGAGTTGTAGTCCACAAACAGCATTCTCACATAAGTGTTCTTTTTTCTTTTTCTTTTTTTGTTCTTTTTTTTCTAGGTGGGAGAGAGCAGTGTGTAGGGTAAGTGCAGTCTAAGGCCCTTCTCCCCTGATTGCTCAGTTGGGCTGGGTGACCAGCCCTTGGAAAAATCCTGGTTCTGCCTAAATTCTTCTGTTTGATAATTATTGCCACTGTGCCTTCAGGAAACTTCAGTGCAGCAGAATTTTTTTTTTTTGCTCTATGCCTAAATTTAAAGTGTTGTTGCAAAGGGTTTGAAAACTTATTCCAATTTGTTATTTCAGTTTTTTCTTTTTAATAAATTTACAGCCCTTTCTTAAAATTCTGTTTTCACGTTGTCATTATAGGGTACTAAGTGTAGATTGAGAAGGAAAGAAATGCAAGCACATGTCGTTGAGTTCACACCAAACAGAGAATAGCAGAGAAAGCCATGCACATGACACCAAATGAGCTAGTAACTGTTTTTGCGTTATTGGTATATATGAAAATGTCAGTAACGTTTTTTAAATGTTACTCATTATACTAGAAGTTAAAAGCAGTTTCCTTTCTGTCAGTCACTTGACGTGTCAATGACAACACTAGGGGTTCGTTCTTGGGAGCCCAATAGCCTCTGATCTTTGTATAAAAGACAAATTAAAATTGGTGAGTGGAATTTGTGATATATCCGGGTATATAAGCGGGCTGGTGTGCAACACTCAGATTTTGTTCTTTTGAGTAGCAAATGCTGTGGTCCAGATATGTTGAAATTATTGACGGAAATTGAAATATTTCTTCTTCCTGCTGCGGAGGTATGGTGCATTCAATGTGCCCTGGGCACTTCAACAGGTCAGCTCTAGAACTTAAAAAAGACATTTTTTCTTCTTTGCTCCCACAGGGGTCTTTTTAAAGATGGCCTTCTGACCCTGTGGTACCCTTGTTACATTCCTCCTCCGACGGTCATGATAGGTGCCTTGAATGTCTCAGGCTCGAGCATGCTCAAATGCCTGTTGTGGATGGATCATGTTCTCACTGTGAGAGCATGACCATGAGAAGAAGCATGAGTCCTCCCTTTTCGTTTCCCTTTCCAGAACCTCTATGAGTACTGGGTTGGTAAACGCTGAGGGGGGCGATATGGGGGACACACTGGGAAATAATCTGCTGGGTCCATCCCCACAAACCTCCCAGCCCCCATACACGATGGTACTTGACAAGCTTACAAAGTTGTGGAGTGCGCCGTTCACAGGCTCGTCTGCTCTCACTTCCCTCGACGGTAGGGCGGCTAAGGGGTACGTCAAGATTACCCAGGTGAAACGTACGATTGCCCACAGAACGCTGCCACCTGGAGGAACCAACCTAGATACATCTCCGGCGCCTGTAAGTTTTTCTCATCCCTGTTGGCAAGGGCTTACGTGACCAAGGAACAGAACCATCAACCATCTATAGGGACCTGCCCATGGCCGGTCTGCTACGAACGTCGTGCTGTGCAGCTCCCACTCTTGGAATGGTGAAGCAGGTTGTACCTCTGGTCCCTTAATGTGGTTCCTTGGAGCATGGGCAACACTCTCCAACCCATCATGTTGGCTCCTCAGGACAATCCCTCTTGGCTATGCTGGCCTAATCCTATCCTTCTTTGGCAGCAGGGTGTTCGCCTTCTGAACTCTCTTAGTGACTGAATTCTACTGGGCCACTCACAAGATTTGTTGTGCGAGCATAGGGATTTAGTGCCACGGTAACTAGGCTGGGACTTCAGGTCAGATGGGAAAAACAAGCTCTCCCTTGTGTAAAGCATCTGTTTTCTTGCCATGGAGAGACTCGGTCAGCATGGCGGCTCATCTCACAGAAGATGGGCACAGTCAGTGCTTGCCTGCTTGTGTTTGTTCAGTAGTCAGTCTAAAAATCTTTCAGAGGCTCTTGGGGCATATGGCATCCTCTGCGGCGGTAGTTCTGCATGGGTTGATTCATATGAGACCGCTCCAGCACTGGCTTCAGGATTGAGTTTAGAGATGTGCCTGGCGCCTTGGTGTACACCGGGTGGTTCTCACCCTGAAGAGTCGCCGAACCTTCAGTCTGTGGTCTCACCTGGCTTTTTTACAAGCAAGTGTTCCCCTATGACAGGTGTCCAGATGTGTAGTTATTACAACCGACGCATTGAACATGAGCTGGGGTGCTGTATGAAATACAGAATACAGTATCAAGGCTCTGGTCAGGGCACCGCCTGCACTGGCACATACATTTCCTGGAGCTGTTGGCAGTCCTGTTTGTCCTGCAAAGATCCCTACCTTTGATCTGGTCAGGCCTTTTCTGTGGCCAGTGACTGCATGGAGTTCTGGCCGGGCTTCTCCCATGTGGTTCTGAGACCCTGGCCTGGTTACGTGCCCATGGTTCCCACTACTCCCTTCTGGCACCAAATGGTGAGCCAGCAAGCCCCCCCAGCTGGGGGAGGAAGACGCAGCCTTATCCGTGCTGTGTCAAGTGCGTGCACTATGGAATGCAGGAACAGCCTTGGGCGCTCTGACCAGCTTTTTATCTGCTTTGGAGGTTAGCAGAAGGGGAAAGCTGTTTCCAAACAGAGATTAGCCTATTGGATTGTGGAGGTCATTCCCATGACCAATCGCAAGGTTGACTTCCCCTTGGTAGTGTAGCACTCGTGATGAGGTACGCTACAGCTTGCCTGTGTTTGCTCCGCTTAGCTCATAGCACAGTTCAGCTCCTGTGACACTTAGGGACCCCTAGTGTCATTATCGACACAGCATTGAGTGACCAACAGAAAGGGAACGCCTTGGTTACGTATGTAACCTTTGTTCCCTGATATATCTGATTGAGTGCTGCATGCCAGCCCGCTTATATACCCAGATATCTGGGGCGGAGACTGCCATGCAAATTTCAATCCCCAATTTTCATTGGCCTTTTATACAAAGATCAGAGGTGATTGGGCTCCCTCTATCAGGGAATAAGGGTTACATATGTAACGAGACGTTTTGTATCATCATATACACCTAGGATGGGCATGAGTTAATATGACTTTCTTCTGTCAGTGAACAGGATCAGAATTATATTAAATAATATCCTTGGTTAAATAATGCCCTGCATGTTTTAGAGCTTCAAAATTTCAGTCTCATTCACTGCCATTATAAAGCTTTGACCGAAAAAAGAGTCATTTACACCAAGGATGCCTTGAGGATGAATAATTTATAGGCTTATTTTCATTTTGGGTTTCATTTAACATGGATGGCCAGTCTAAATTCTAAACTGCTGTAATACCGTATACTGTATGCACCTACACGTGATATAGTAATTGGGTCTCCTTTGTGTTTACAGAAGGACATTTCCTGTGAAATTGTGCCTTACAACTCAAATTATAAACATAATTATAAAGTTACCATTGTGAATTGAGGTAGGTAAGATAACCCATATGAACACCGATCTGTTACTTTTGTTCATTTAATTTATTAAATTGACAGTATAAATCAGTTTTGTCTGTGAGTGTGATTGTTAAATCAGAAGTACAGTTTATAAAACTGGATGCTTGAATATAGTTGGAACAGATCAGTGTTTCCCAAAAATATTTCTCACATGTAATCCCAGGAGGGCTCTGTACATAATCATCATGTATAAAAAGCCAAGTACTTCATACAATTTCCAAATGAGTTTCATTGGTTTTAGTTTGGCTTGCTGGACAATGTCTGGATGTTGTTGGATTTTTTATATATACATATTTATTTTATATATAATATTTACATTAACATTTGTAACATTTACATTAAAACTATCTTCAAAGAAATTGTTAACTTACCTCTGGACAGCAGGACAGAAAAGGTTTAATGTAAATATTGGAGTCATGGACTTTAAGGTCATGGTCTCCTAAACCACGCGTTACTCCTATAGTTGCCATCACTCGTGCCTGTGTAAAGATAACATTTATCTCATTAAATTTATTCCCCCGACAGAAAAATGAATCTTTAATGCAGTGGTTCTCAAACTCTACAGGTCAAATACCACCTTCAATCAGAAGATCTGAATACCACTTGAGTACCACTCAGTTTATAAGCTTGTTGTTTATAAATTTGCTGATCCATTACCTGTTCCCCCCATTTACTTTTTAGTATTAGGCAAATTGCAAAGGTCAAGCTTATAAACCGTTTAATTACATACACAGAGCAATATTTCTGTGGATCTATAAAAGGCCTCAGCATAAACAATAAAATCATATATACCGCAATAGTAACATTTATAATAGATGTTAACATTGAATTCCTAAAACCATTACCATCCTCATCTGTGTTTTTAGGGTGTACAAAAGTGGGCAAAAAAGTCCTTTGCCTTAACATTGTGCTGAATTTTGTGACGTTATAGCTCCGCATCATAATGCCGTAGAGACTTGGAGGTGGACTCAAATCACTTGGCTTAGTAAGCAGCAACACATGGTGACATTTAAACTTCATAGCCACACCCTAGCAACCAGTTACAGTACCCTAGCAACCACACTGACTTCCATTTTAAAAGATGAGAGGCATCAGAACAACGTAGAGACAAGTGAGTGCCCTTTTTTTTACTCAGACTGCCAAGTAGTCTTTAATTACTACCATAGAAACTGTCCAGCCATGCCCTAGCAACCATTTAGAGCGCCCTAGCAACCAAAATGAATTAGCTATATCTCAGCACCAGAACATCAGAGAGACATGGGAATTGGCTCTTTTGATTCACACACATCTGTCTATTGATTTTACCCTGTTAACTGTCTAGCTACACCCTAGCAAAGATTTACTGTACCCTAGCAACCATATAATAAAATGAATAAGCCATATCTCAGCATTACAACACTGTAGAGACATGTGGGTGGGCTTATTTGACTTGGGCTGTCAGTGGGCTTTATGTATTGCCCTGGTAACTTCCTGACCACACCCTAGCAACCATTTATATCACCATAGCAACCTCCTAACATTATAAATAAACCATATTTTAGTATATCTATCATGCTAGCATCATGCTAATTCATGCTAAGTCATGCTAGCATCCTGCCATTTCATGCTAAAACATGCTAACATCATACTAAATCATACTAGGATCATGCTAACATCATGCCATTTCATGTTAAAACATGTTAACATTGTTTAAATATTCCAGAGTTTTGCCATGGCAAGTACCTTATCTAGTTATAGACACCATGCTCAAAACGGAGTGCCGAATGCAATGTTTGTGTGTAAATACTAAGACAAGCTTTTTAGGTTTTACTCGTTTTTTTTCGCACCCAGCATTGCAAATGTAAAAATGTAGGTTGCGCATGTGTCCAATAGATACTTAAAAGTGAGTTAGGTAATTTTTTAAAACATTTTTTGTTATGTTGGTTAAAGGTCTCTTTACATACTGAAAGCAATCACTTCTTGCATCATCTTACAAATCTTACATCATCAGTGTGTTCATGTGTTATGAAGGAGGCGTGGCTCTCAAGAGCGCTCTGAGAGGAGGGTGGGATCTCATGCTTCAAAGCTCACTTGCTATTGCTAACCTCTCTGAAATTGCCTAACCTACCTTTAAAGATACACAAAAATTCATTTGTTTCTATTTAGTAATGCCATGAACAATCTAATTCACATGAAAGATGTTTACATATATATAGTCCACAAAACACAAAAATAAATGAATTTACAATAATAAAACAGTTTAAAACTTTAAATGCACTTGATTATTATTGATTAATAGTGTAGATTAGGAGGTTGTCCCATAGAAAAGTGATGCGCCAGGCACAGAAGTTCAGAGCTACAAGGGCGCTTGGCACCTCCGCAACTGCAGCCACCCCATTTCCACTCCACAGAGGACACCCAGCCCAGGTACATAAAAATCAATTGTTCCCCCGTTACCACTGGTCCAGAGTTTAGGACTGTAGGAGTTTAGATTTACACTCTCCAGCCTGTTGAGCTGAGTCATCAGGACAATTCAACTCAGCTATGCAATTCATTATCTTGTGTCCTGTTTAACACATAAACATGTAGTTGCAATACAGTGGCTAAATTAACAATTAACTGCTTCTGACAGTTGTGAATATTATAGCAATAATGATTTTATGAATTTCTTTAATAACAAAAATAGATACTGTCAGAGAAAATCATAAACATGCAATTCCCTGCTACACAATCACACCAGACAATGCATTATAGTTTTCCTAAGTCATTGTTGAGATATGTTCCAAAAAAGAGCAGACCTCTTAAAAAAACACAACTTGGTCCCAAAGAACTAGTAAATTACAGGTCTCAAATTTACCTTTATTTAAAAAAAACTTTAAAAAGGTGGTGTCCTCTAGGATATGTATTTTCCTGAAATAAAACTGTATCTGCGGTTTCCAGGCAGGATTTAGACAATATCATAATACAGAGACTGCTCTCATCAGAGTGACAAATGATTTGCTCTTGTTGGCTGATTGTGGTTGCATCTCTCTTCTAGTGCTACTCAACCTTAATGCAGCCTTTAAAACTATTGACCACGGCATTCTTTTAAATAGGCTTAAAAATTATGCTGGCATTTATGGAACTGCACTGGCATAGTTTAAATCATATTTATCTGACTGATTTCAGTTTGCTGCTGTGAGTGAAAGGGTGTCATATCGTTTACAAGTTCAGTATGCAGTACTGCAAGGTTCAGTGCTTGGTCCTCTGTATTTCACCCTGTATATGCTACCTCTGGGACTAAAATTGAGTTAGTTTTCATTGCTATGCTGAAAATACTCAGCTGCATATTTCTTTATTATTAAACTTTTATTACCTATTTACCTAGCTCCCCACAATAGTGTGACGTTATAGCTGCAATTAGTAACATTATGCTTCTGCCGCCATCTCTGTTGGTAACATTTCTCAGTGCCTGACATTTGTCACAAAATCAGAGCCACCAGGTTTTAAATCAATATAAAATTATACATCAGTATTATAACCTCTCCATTTTTTAACACAAAAGTTATGAATTGCATCTTTTTTTAATGTACCAGAGAATAACTGACCCCCCTGGTTGAGCCTTCTCTCACCCTGTTGGCTTTCCTGTTGGGAGGCTGCTGACATTTAACTTGTCTTAGGGTTTTGTAAATTGTTAATATTGCTTTTAGCATAATGATCTAACTACAGTCCTAAATACTTGCTATTTTTTTCTCCCTTTCTCTGTCATTATGCAATGTTCAGATATTTTATGGTATTATTACAAATACCTTATATTATCCCTTAATCTCCTGTCCTATAAAAATTTTATCTTCTTTCTAAGCATCATCATGTAAGCTGGAATGGCATATCTTGCTTAATATAACAGCTGTCAAAATAGTAATTTTTTCTTCACAAACATATTGTTTAGTTTCAGAAGGCATTTATTAACTCCCTTGTGTCGTATGGATTGCTTTTATGAATGATGGATGTGCTTCTTAGAACTTCAAAATAATAAGTAACATTCACTACCATTTTAAAGCTGCGAAGAGGCAGGATATCATTTAATATAACTCCAACTGTGTTTGACTGCAAGAAGAAAGTCATATCCTTCTAGGATGCCTTGAGGATGTGTAATTTATAGGCTACATTTTTGGGTGGACTGCTTTTTATCTGTTTTCTCCTTGCTGTCTTACCTTTTTACCTTCCCCGTATATTAAAGGAAATCTGAGGTCCTCATCCGCTATGGTTTTATAAGCCCTGTTAAGACAGAAGAAAAAAGAGAAATAGATAATTAATTGTAACTGAAATGTGTGTACAAAACAAAAAAAGTGTTTCAATTAGTAGTTTTTTTTGTTTTCCAGTAAAACACACAATGCTTAGCATATAGGTTAGTTAGCTCATTTAGTTTCATTTATAAAATATTATGATATTACGTAAAGGAATAGTTTAAAGTTTAAGTCCTTCATAATTTACTCATCCTCACGCCACCCTAGGTGTATATGGCTTTTTTCATTAGCCAAACACAATCAGATATTAAATAATATTCTGGCTTTTCCCAGCTTTGTATTAAATATAGAAAATTGCCAAGGTGGGTACAGGCTGGCTAAGGGGAAATCATGTACACTCTCTAAATTGTCCAGGAGTCTTGCAGTCACTTTCTTCAATCTGACAGCATTTTATTAACAAATGTATACAATTTTTTTTTCTTAATTCAGAATCGGTTTGAGTCGGATGAAGACTTAATCATGATTCAAATGTGAATAAAGTATTTCCCCCACCCCTACAACTGACAAATTGTTAATCAAACAAAACAAAATAATAAATGTAGCTGCAAGCGGCAATTTTCGGGTCCAATCAGGTTTGTAAAAATGGGGAAACAGGCAAGTGATGAGATGGTAACCTTTCAAGCATAATGCTGTAGCTTTATTTTTATTAGATTTTTAGAAGTGAATGCAAATGAACTTTATATAAAAGTCAGAAGACAATGTCAGTGTAACATGGTAACGTAAATTAATTTTTATGAATTAAAACTGATGACAGCATTGGACTTCATCCGTTTTTCCTGTTACTGTCTACTCTCCTCTCTAGTGGACAAAATTAGGAACTACAGCCTTCATCTGGGAGTTGAAATGATTGATCATTAAACCTTGATTTTTGTGTACACAAGAAATAGGCATTTTGAGGGTGATGCATGCCAAGTTTCATGTGAATCACATCAACAGCTTGGCGTGACTATGGAAAACTATAGAAACTGTAAAAAAAACTAAAGCTAAACATAAAAATAAGATATACACTAATGTTTAAAGCAAGGACTCTGAAGAAACAGAAAGTTGAAGTCTTAACATACAATTGCAGCGTTATTAGCAAAAATGCTAAATTCCTATTATAGCACCACCATGTGGCCAATTTTCACAAAATTTGGAACACATTTTGATGGCAAATTGACAGCTGTCCATTTTTGTAATGGTAGGCTGTTAGCTGCTGAAATTTGACTGGCTGCTGGCAACCATTTTTGACATGTTTGACCTATTAAAATTATTTTATAATATATTAATAATATTTTGCTATGAGAGTCTGTACATAATGCATGCCAAGTTTCGGCCAAATCTGACAAATGAATGTAATCTGAGATGAGCGTTTTGTAGGATAAGTATTCTGGATTCCAGCCCACCCAGCTTCAGAGATATTGACCAAAATAGCTTACTACATTGCTAATTTACCTAGTGTCAGACAGGTGTGTGCTAAACACCTGAGTAGTGGGTGGGATTTCTGACCATCCCACCAAGTTTGGTCTTTCTGCGACTAACAGTCTTACAACTCCCAATGATCAGGTATTTTTCTCACCACAGCTAATGTGAGGAAAACTATGCAGAGTCATCCCACGAAATGCTGCTGGACCAGACAAAATTCCTTACAGAGTGCTCAGGAAATTATAGACCTGCTAGCAGATGTCTTCACTGACATCTTCAACATTTTCCTGAACAGTGTTGTTGTTCAAACATGCCTCAAGACCATCATCCCCATGCCGAAGAAGTGTTCAGTGTCAGGCTTAAGTGACTACCATCCCATTGCACTTATCCCCATTTTTATGAAGTGCTTCAGGAGGCTTATCATGAGGCATATTAAAATCCTGCTGCCACTTTCACTGGACCCTGTGCAGTTTGCGTATCATCCGAACTTCTCTATAGACGATACCATCGCCACAACCCTCCATCTGGCCCTCACACCCCTGGACAAGAAGAACACTACCATATGAATGCTGTACATTGACTTCAGTTCAGCATTCAAACCATGAGCCCTCACCACCTGTTTGGAAAACTGAGTCTGCTGTATGTGAACACCTCCCTCTGCAACTGGATATTGGACTTTCTAACTGGGAGACCTCAGCCAGTCCAAATCGGGAACAGCATCACCAACACCACCATACTAAGCACTGATGCCCCTCACGGTTGTGTGCTTAGTCCACTACTGTTCACTCTGTCTGACTCATGACTGTGCAGCAATGTACAGCTCAAACCACATCATCTAGTTGATCTGACAAGTCGCAATGACACGACTGTGGGTCAATTTGCGTCTGAATGCTACTCACCATTACATTACAGACTGATAACACAACTTCAGATGAGTCTTACGTGGTTTCATTTTTTCAAACCTTGACTGTCATACAGTATGACATTAATGACAAATGATATCCCGGCTTACAGCTGGGATCATGTTTGTACAGTCTACCAAGCAACAATCGTAAAGGACTTAAAAATCCTACAGTGTGTGTCCTTGGCCACCATGTATCAAGTTTTGTCAATACACACAAGTTTTGTGAAGATGCATCCTCATATTCATTTTGGCATGTTTGCCGCCAAATTCGTTGACACACTATTCCATTTTTAAGATGGAAAATTACGTTGTAGGATCTCTTGGAATTGGCGTGAGACAAGGAATCAGGAAAAAAAAATTCTAGGACTTTAAATTTATGTCTAAGATTTAAGACTGTGTGCCAAATTTACTCTTTTTCCTATGTACCATTCAATGGCCTGCCATAGACTCCCATGGCGGAAGAAGAAGAGAGGAAGAAATACAGCTGCAAGAGCAGTTAAGCCCCCTAAGAGGAGCAACGGAAATGTTTGTGGACATCACTGATGATGAGTTTAGAAATATAGGCCTAAAAACATGAGTAAAGCAACATAAGCCAGGGAATCTAAAAAGATAAGTTAATCAAAATTTATAAGCTGTTTAGTTAATTAAGTATTTTTTTTTATTTTTAAGTTTTGTAAATTTTGTTTGGCCACAGTTTTGACCACTAGAGAGCACAGGCTCCAAACTTTGTAAGCACTTTCTCAGACAGTGAGGATGATGGACCATACCAAGTTTTGTAATGATACATAATTGTGTTTGAAGGACATTTTTGAACAAAATTCAAAATGGCTGATGACCAAAATGGCTAACCAAAAAATAGTATCAATTGACTCTGTATGCCCCAGGGGGTCTAAAGAGACCACTTTCATGATTTAAAGCCCAATTGTTCAAAATATATAAGCAAAAAAACTGACCATCATTTTCAAAATATCAAAAGCAAGGAAAAAGCAAGGAAACAAGACAACTGGGATATTAAAGCTGAGATCTCAAATGTAATGTCCTTACCAGCCAGTCATGGTGAAGTCTCGGTACAGCATCTTCTTGCCAACCTCCTTCCTTTGCACCCTCCGGGGAAACTCCAGGTGTGTGAATTCTCCTCCTAATAAATGGGGCTGCATGAAACCCTACAAAAGCAATAGACAATAAAACAAACAAAAAATAAGCAAGATAACTTCAAAATATTAATTAAATACAGTAACAGTACCAATGCTTTACAGTTCAATGAAAGTTCAACTGAAAACCTTAAATTATGCTAACCATTGTGAAGGAATTTTAAATTATAACTAACATTTATTTTTCTTAAAGGTTTACCATTTGTACACTTTAGCCAAAGTTAGTGTTCTGAAATAATGGAGCCATATGGTTAGATTGTTGCTATATTTAATAACCCCATCACTCGAGTAACAAGCTAAAGTAATAAAAAACACTTGCTCTGCCAAGCATTTTGCGATAAGGTCTTCCTGGCACAGAGAAAAGCATATTCAAAGGCATTGTCTAAAGTCTGTCTGGTTACTGCTGTGCAGCAGGTAAGTTAAACACTAAAGACCTCATTTTACAAGTGATAGTATCCATAAGGGGCAAGGCGTTGTCCCACTTGACAAGGTGTTGAAGGGAGATGCTTAGGTGTCAGTTAATTTAAGTAAGGCACAGAGGGAAAATCTACCATACCACAACCTGAAACGCAGCTGTAAATATTTTTTGAACAGTAAATTTTTATCAGTGTAATGTGCAGATACTTTGTGGTGCTTTTAAAGTATTGCTTTGTATGCTTGGGTGGCCAGACATCAGCCTTAGGTTAACATCTCCAAACTGTTCTCTTAATTTCCTGTTCTTTAGATCTTACACTGATCAGCCACAACATCAAAACCACTGACAGGTGAAGTCAATATTGATTTTATCGTTACAATGGCACCTCCTTGGAGTGGGATATATATATACACATGGCTTAAAGTGAACAGTCATTTCTTGACTTTTATGTGTTGGAAGCAAGAAATATGGGCAAACAAAAATATCTGGAAACCTCTCATGAGTCTGCCCTTCCTTCCTGATCTGCATGGCAAGGGGGAGAGATTGTTGAAGAAGCCATACTCTTAATATGCTTGTTTCTTTCTGGGTTTGCAGGGAAATTACATGAATGTGGAGGGAACAAGAGAAAACATTTAAGTGGGGATTCCTCCTATTGATGAGACGTTTACAGGCTATCTCTCATTACGTGGGGGCATCATCCCTGCAGACTCCTACTCTGCCAACTGGGTTCCAGGTCACATCACGGCTTAACAGGATGGTGTATGCAGCAGTGGGTCAGGCGGGTGCAGTGCTGCACACCATGGCAGTGTTGCAGGTGTACCAGGCTGATCTGCTCAAGGACCTGGAGGGAACCAGAGGGAGGGGCTTTCCCCGGACATGGAGGCTGAGCTGCACCACTCCACAAATCTAGCTTTCAGGGCCACTAGGCAAACAGCTGCTGCCATAGGTTGTTCTATGGCGTCGATGGTGGCCCAGAGAAACATGGCTGTCTGGCTGATATTGGGAAGTAGGAGGGGAAGTTTCTCCTCGATTCCCAATCTCGCCCACTGAGCTTTTTGGAATGTCTGTATAGACATTCCAAAAACAATGCCAGACAGAGGAGGCAGGGGGCAAGGGACAGGCAGGCTGAGGCTTGGGTGACTTGATGAAGCAATAGCTTCATCTTACACCCTCCCGCGCCATATCTTCTTGTCTTCTAAAGTAACACAAGCACCCACAATAGGCCATCACTGCTGGGACCGGTGATGATTATGGCGGCCTTTTAGCTTCCTATAATTCTGATGGTCCAGCTAGGGCTTATTTAGCTCAAGCCCCACCTCGGACTACTCTAGTACAGGCCATCCCAGGTCCATGCAGACCTGGGAATCACCATGTGTTTGGTTCAAACTACCCTTGAGGATTGGTTTGGTGTCTGTGTACAACCATCTTTGTTGTACTACTAGAGTTTCCTGGAAACCTTAATGAGATCACAGGGAGGAACCATCTCTCTGATTCCTTTATTCCCCTCAAGGAAGTGCTTTCTGCAAGTATGGTTCAGCTCTCCTTGTTCTATATTCAGAGTTTTGGTTTTGGTCAGGACCGCAGTTCTGAGTCTCTGTAGCTGGCTTTGTAAACAAGGGAGGACTGCACTCCTGGACACTATAGGTCAGTAAGGTGGATATACAATAGATTTGTGTATTTTAGGTAATGCATAGAGTAATGGAACAACTCAATTAGTAAGACATTTAAATTTCAGTTCTGTTATTCATTTTTAGACAAGGTCTACAATGGATGTTTGGGAGCTGGATTGGCCCTGTAGACTAACTGTTTGATTGCGATCACCTGTTGTTTTTATAACATGATCTATATAAGGGCATAAAAGATTTATAATTTATAATAGTACATAATATAACCCTTTTAATGTATCACTCTGCTGTCTCCTTTCTCAAGTCCAGTTTGAATTTGTTACAAATGAACTAATAAAATATTTAAAATCCAATCATTTACTCATGTGGCAAGTAGCCATGTAACATGTGGGATAATGTACATCCAGCAGGTTGGTATTGGAAAATAAACCCCTTCATGGTGATTTAAGACTTATCACCCTGTCAGTCAGGGTTTGTTTTGCAATAACTGACTGGATATGTATTATCTCTTACTTAAAACATTTTCAGTAGTGAAACTCAAGACGCTGAAACTTACAAGGAACTGAAGTCTTTGTCTTTCTGACTCAGGGGTGAACTCTGTGGACATGGGGATTACTTCTCCATTTCTGATTATAATTGCTCTGAGGGGTACACAAACACACACACAATAAATCAGTGCCTTTATGCTTTTAAAACATTTAAAAAACACTTTTATTAAACACTCATGAAACAGATGAAGGATTTTTAAGGCTTATGAAGATGGATTGTTTGTTTATGTTTACTGTGTTATTTGTTGTCTTCTTTGCACTATTTATTTTGTTACTTTATGCTACTTTATGGTTCAGTTCACACGATGAACTGAACACTAGAGTTAAAAATGTTTGGGTCACATGACTGAAATGTTTTTCATAATCTTAAAAGTTTTGTGAATGTTGGAAATTAGTTTTGACAACAATATGCTATAACTGTGCCAACATATTCTTTCAAAAAAGGACAATAAAAGCTTACTAACGTTTTTGAAATGGGTAATTTTTACCAAATAATGAGGATAAAGCAACCAGGAGTCCAGAACAGATAGGAAATTTGCAATACTGTTTTACAAAGCATCCCAGGTTGAAATCTCAATAAACTCATTAATGAAATGCCAAGAGTACATTTTTGCAAATTTTAGGCAACGTGACTATTTTAAAGATGCTAACAGTTTTAAATAATTTTGATTTTATTCCCCATAGTTACATTTGTGTTATGCAATTAGTTTGTTGAGTTTACTATTACTTTAAAATGTGAAAAAATAAAGAATAAGTTAGCCTAAATGTTTGAACACTACTGTATATGATTTTGAAATCATACATCATGTTTTATTTAATAATTATTTGAAATCATATCATGTTTTATTTAATATTTGCAGCTGCAAGAGTTTCACTCTTAATTTGTTATTGTTAATTTTGTTAACAACAACAAACACTATTTAGCTCTAGTTACACCATTATTTCTGTAGTTACAAAAAGCCTACAGTGGTAATACTGTTAATCAGCCATTATGCGTTTGATGGCCATAGGACTTCTTATGGTTGGGATGGAGTTTGGTTGACAGAGTGAGCAAGACCATCCAAGCTCCCTTGTGCTTTACCTGCTGTCACCAGCATTGGCTACATACAGCTTGCCCAGCAAGAAGGCCACCACAAGTGCAGTACAGCCACCAGTGATATTGTATATTGTTCTTTCCCTCTCAATCTGGGCATCCTGAAATAAACAGTGGCAAACAGACCAAAAAACAAAAAAGAACAGTTATAAAATTAAATTCTGATTAGAACCAAAAGCAGACACAAACGTAACCTGGTTAAAGCATTTCTCCTTGTCATAAATATTTGTAAATATAATTTGTATAAAACTTTGATGTTTTATCGTACTGCTATTTCCCCCGTTTTGTAAAAGCTGTAAGTTGCAGTGACTTTACCACAGTCAATTGAATGAATTGTAGCTTTAACATGCCAGAAGAGAACTGGCCCTCTCAGTTGAGAGTTTTGGTTTCTTGACAGTATTGACACTGCTGACTTGCTTACTTGGAGACTAGTGACATTAAGCTTGGCTTAGGGTTTTGTACATTGTTTATATTGTTTTTAGTGTAATGATCTAACTACAGTTCTAAAGAAAATTTTACTATTTCCTTTTCTCCCTTTCTCTTTCATTATGCAATATTCTGATATTCAATGGTATTATTGAAAATCCCCTAAACTCCTGTCCTATAAAATGCTATCTTCTTTCTAAGATTCATCTCCATGTAAGCTGGAATGGCATGTCTTGCTTAATATAATACCTTCGTGTATCATGTTAATTGACTAAATGTTGCATAGTCTCAAAATTACATACTGTTTTAGTAGGCAGTCTGAATACATTACCTTTTCATAGACTTCTGAGATAGGTATAAGCCTTCACGTGGAATTACAGGTATTTCTAATGTCCATTTATTCAAATGGTCCAAATGTGTTTTAGTTATCATATATACATTAAATTGAATTGAAGTGAACTTGTGAAAACTGTAGATATCAATCCCTCACCATCTCTTTGAATGCGTTTTCAAGGGCACCAATCACTAGGCTTTCTTGCTGGATCTTCTTTTCTGTTAAGAACCGTGTTGGAGGAGTGCTCGGTGAGCCAGGTGCCC
The DNA here is from genome assembly GCA_036877525.1 of Chromobotia macracanthus. Lineage (NCBI taxonomy): Eukaryota > Metazoa > Chordata > Actinopteri > Cypriniformes > Botiidae > Chromobotia > Chromobotia macracanthus. Next base: position 950,609 of record JAZGTH010000022.1, on the reverse strand, counting down.
CTGTGGGCCCACGGAGAGAGGCAGCCCGGGTGAGGGCCCGGTGTGTGCCTGGGCTTGGGTGGTGGTTGGGTTCTTCCCCCAAGACAGTTGGTGGAAAAGATGCGTGGTTACGAATAACCTCAAGTACACCTTGGAGATGCTCCACAATGTGGTGGTGTAACAGTTTAGAAGCCATTACTGCTGCACCCCAGCCAGCATGACCATCAAACAAAGCCCAGTAATGGAAGACCAGCCCTTCTGAGTCCTGTGAACAAACAAAAAACAAATCTAGCAGCTTCCTCCTGTCATATACATATCCTGTCATGAGCTCTGGCTGCATGTAGTTAAACTTCAGTAGGTGTCCTGCATTCACAGTTGCATTTTAGCAAAATATGTCCATGTTTCACTTTTGTAATTTCCAGTAAAATTGATTGAACCGTGTGAAGAATAATGCCATCTTGTCTGATGTTGGTAATATACTAAAGATTCTTATGGTTGGTATGACGAATGAATTGCCCCCTCTAACCAGTGACTCCATCGTCCAATGCTGCTTTTATAAATAATAGTTCTGTTTCATTTTCTTGAAATGAATACAGAGGTATAACTTGCTTGGTGTACTACTGAAAGGGGACTGCTCCAATACCGCCACCAGAAGCGTCAACTTTAACCACAAACAGGAGATTGGGGTCTGGATTTCCAAACAGGGCAGTAGTGAACCTTGTTTTGAAAAGACAAGGGCTTGTTGCTGCATCGTGCATCGTTCCATAGTAGCTTAAATGTGTTTCTCTTGAACAATGATAAATGAGGTGCTGGTATGATGCTACAGTTTCTGATGAGTTGGCGGTGACAATTAAAGGAAAGTTTTGCAATAAAGGCAAGATAAAGATTCTTGCATAAAGGGGCACTTTAAAACAGTCGATCACATCTACAAGAATAGCAGCTTTATGTCAAGGCAAAGAACTGTTTCATACTCCCAACACTACATTTCTGGGTTACAACATAAACCATTAAGATGTTGAAATTGGTGCTTCTAAGTGGCATCACTGCTGTCACTGAATAGCTTAGACTACAGTCAAAGAACTACAAAGATTAAGATTTGCTAATTGTCACTATCACTTCATTAGTTAACTTTATTATTTATTAATTATTATTTTATTATTTATTAATTTATCAACATTATTACATTTATTAACAAATTGAAATTGAAGGTATGGATTAGTAATGGTGGATGGATGCCCTTTTTGCAGCTTCAAAATCTCTGGCACTATTCAATGTCATTACAAAGCTGTGAAAAGCCAGGATATTATTTAACATAACTAATAAAAAAGTCATATACACTTAGTATCCCCTGAGGGTGAGTACATTATAAATTTTTATTTTGGGGTAAACTAGCTTTAAAAACTTTATAATAATAAAATTAAAATATCTACAGTAAAATTCATTAAATTACAATACAATTAAATGGAATTGTAAATGGCAATTTAATGACATTTAGAATACCATTAAATTACAATTAATGGCAAAAAGAATGTTTGGAAATGTAAACTTGTAATTCCTACTAACGCTACAACAAAAGATATAAATAACCTGCTAAAAAAACATTTTTGGTGGTGAAAATACTAATGTGCCTAAGACTTTTGCACAGTACTGTATCTCCAACTAAACACCAACTAAACACCACAACTGGTAACTGAGCTTTCCCCGAGCTGTGGGAATTGAACATGTGACCTTTGATTTACAAGTTAGACTAACTACTCTAACCATTAGGCCACAACTGCCCTAGGTGGACTTTATCAGTCCTTTGCTGTAATCAGAACTTCCTACACCATTTCTGTGTCTCTATTGCCAGGGAAACATTCTGTAACCAGAACTTCCCACACAATTAATTATGTGTGTACAGGTATGATATTGACTCTGTGACTTATACTTTTGTATTGTTTATCATTTATTATTTCCTAAATTCGAATTCATATTCCATCTTTATTGCTTTTATTGATGTTTTAACCTGCCTATCATAATAAATTGTTATTCCAGATATATTTGAAGTTCTTCACAAATTGTTATTTCCAGCAGGTTAGGAGGAGTCCGATATTAAATATAAAATATATATAAAATAAGTATGTTAGGATAAGATCAGATTGAGACCTTGTAGTTGAATGGAGCAGGGAACACATCAAATTTTTGTTTTAATAGTTATTTACAGATAAAACCATTACCGTATCCGAACTCATGAGAAAAGTATACTATACACCATCTTATTCTGACTCTTTGGAGGGGGAAAACTCAGTTAAAACAGGGTGTGTTACATTTACATTGCAGAGACATTGAATCAGTAGCTGACGCGCTCTTTTTCAGCGGAATGCTAAAGCATTATTGAATAGCTCTAATGCAAAAGCAAATCCACACTGGTCAATGGGGTTCAAAACAGCAAATAGTTTGCAGGTCTGCCACTATATAATTAGCCATCTTGATGCCATTGCTCAGAATCTTTAAACTAAACAAAAAAGAGCTAATCTGAGCCAGAAAACAGGAGCGTACGCAGACTCTTGTTCCCGTCTCTCAAGGAACTGAGGTTATGAGATGTTCCCTTGCAAAAATGGTTCACTTGGCATTGCGTCAGCAGCTGACGCTATGTGGACCGTGTAAAGTTACACTATGTGAAGCAACACAGTATAAATAAAGGGCAGAAGCCAAGCACAATATATTCTACTGAGAGACTGGGAAGAGAGAGTTCTCGACAGGAACCAATCAAAGAAGTGACACTTGGTCTAGAAAATTTGCATACCTGGAGCTTTGTGTGCGGTAACTAAGCCCAGATGCGCCACACAGAGCAGGACAACAGTTAGGCTTAGTAAGGAAATTTTACTCAGCTGTGTAGAAATAAAATCATAAACTAAGACAGCATGCATGAGGAAGTAAATAAAGAGAGAATTTTCATTTTGTGGTGAACATTTACTGTCTAGCAGAGTTAGACATTATACTATACGTTCTTTGTGAATAAATAAATTATTTATTTGTTAAAACATACATTTATGGATTACTTTTAATTTATTTAGTTTTAAGAGTAGTTACAATAGTCCAGTCGTGATTACATCAAAATCATAATCTAAGAACACAGCTAAGAACATCTCTCCAACAGCTGCCTGGATGTTTATAGCAGTATCAAAGACCTGGATTAGCTGCTTCTGGTTTGTTTAATTAAGGTTAAAGCTAAACTCTGGAAAACTCATTGGAGACCTCTGCCCTATAATCTTATTATCTCAAATTTCTGTGACTCTGGCTTGCCCTGTGTGTTTGTGTTTCAAAGTATTGATTGCAGAATGAGCCACATTTTAATAGATGGTCTTTTTGAACTGAGGATAAAGTTTTGATTTACTGAGAGAAGTTTTTTTACTACTTCATAATGAAAGTCTTTTCATAGAACCCCTTTAACTAAATGTTTATTACATTTTTGAACTTCTACACTTTAAAAGCCATTTATTTTCAAGAAATGGCTCCGTTGAAACATCATTGGTTGTGTTCAATTTAGTCGATAACCTGAAACAGAACTTACGTTATTCTCCAAGATGCCAATGCTTTCTCCACTAGGAAGAGATGACCTCCTCCTACTTGCACGTGTCTTGCTTGGTGTCAAGAATCCGACAGGTTTTTTCTTTACAAGTATGACCTCACAGCATGCCTGGTCCTCATTCAGAACACTCTTGCCTGCATTTATCACCCTAAAGCACACACAAACCCCAAAACAGGAGTAAGACACTGAAGCATTTTAATGTTTAAATAGGTCATGTTACAAAAACAGATACTCCTACTTCTCATTGACTGCATGGTTACAAGATCCATTAAAGAGTATTTTATTAATGCATATATAAACCATATTAAAACATGTTGCCCATTTACTTAGTTTATTCAAACTGTTTGTTTTTGTTATCGAACGAAAAACTAAACTAAATGAATAAATTAATAAACACTCCACTTTAAGTCTTAATTGTGTGCAGAGACATAAACCATAGACAGGCCAAAAATAGATTATTATGGAATACATTAAATGTTAGAACACTAATTTAAAAAAACAAGAATCCACTAAGGGGATATTTCCTCCACTCGGTCTAAATATCTGAGGAATTTCAATAAAATCTTTTCCCTGAGCACTGTTAATTCCTGATCTACTTTTTGAAACTGACATAGAAAGTGAGTTTTTCCAGGTGTTATGAGTAAAGAGAGAGAAAGATTAATTATTGCAGATATGCAGAGAGACAGACAGACAAACAGAGTCTCAGAGTATATTGGCAAACCTATTTTTAGCACAGGTCTATCGGTGCTGCACCAATGCATGTTACCCACAATTCACTGCTCTGGGTTCAACAATCTGCTCTGCCCCTCACTGACAAAACTCCAATTGGAAATGTAGATTCATTCTTCATTCATGTTTTCAGATTTGATTCTGAAAAGAAAATGAATGTAAATACTACTGTTTGCTCATTGTATGTATGTGGTATATTATCATGTTGACTGTCTGGTGACAGTTATACATCTAGGATAAAAACCTTTAACCTGAATGCATTTTTGTAAGAACATCTTCATTTCCGATGTCATAATAATGTCACATAATAATATACTTAGTGTATTCTTATTTTGTTATCACCTTGTCATAAAACATGCATGTTTTATGGTTTGTTGTTTTTTTTTTTTTTTTTTTTTTTTTTGGGGGGGGGGGGTTTTTTTTTGGTTTTTTTTTTTTTTTTTTGGGGGGGGGGGGGGGGGGGGGGGGGGGGGGGGGGGGGGGGGGGGGGGGGGGGGGGGGGGGGGGGGGGGGGGGGGGGGGGGGGGGGGGGGGGGGGGGGGGGGGGGGGGGGGGGGGGGGGGGGGGGGGGGGGGGGGGGGGGGGGGGGGGGGGGGGGGGGGGGGGGGGGGGGGGGGGGGGGGGGGGGGGGGGGGGGGGGGGTGGGGTTTTTTTTTAAAAAAAAAAAAAAAAAAAAAAAAAAAAAAAGAAAAAGGGGAAAAGCCGCTACTATAGTTACAAAATTGCCCACAGTAAATCGAACAAACCTCGCTGAAGTGAACAATCACGTGATTTCTCTTACACATACAGCTACTCAAACAGTCTTTATAAACACATTGTACTGCATGTTTATTCATGTCACAGACATCCAACTGATCACAAATACTACGATAAACCTTAACACCACTAATGGGAACGTATAAATGAATCACTAGTGATTGCTGACACCGTTTTTCTCTATTGTGTCAGCTGCAAAGAGACAGCACGTCATTTTTATTCCATTACACGGAAATCTGCACCATAAATAGTGCCCTTACTGCCACCTGTTATCAGCATAGATTATTGACACTGTTACATCGAAAATAAATTAAACACCTTAAAAAAGAATCAGGGAAAACTGGTATTTCATTTAAGCCAAACTGATTTACATGACTGCCTGGATATACTGTAACATCAAAGTGGTTTGATGTTACAGTATATCCACGTGGTTTGATACAATTTAACAATTTTGATCTCTGAAAATGCGCTCTCTATCCCTCTTCTGTTAACATGAAATCAGGCATTGTGTTTGAGGCTTAAGGGAGCTGTGTTGGTCCCTTAATTTTTAAAGGTTAAACTGTTATTAAGTACTTTGTAGCAATGCATAACAAAACTTGAAGAGAAATATTTAGTGACACCCTAAAGTGGACTCTTAGGTTTTTAGCATTTCATGACATTTCGCCTCTCTTGGTCGTCGACTGTGAGTGACATCATTTCCCAAAAACAAATACATTCCATAGTATAGTCCCACCCATAGTGTTCAAGGCATCGTAAAAGCAAATGCAAGGAGAATTGCGACTGGTTTTGAGTTTTGGCAGACTCAGCATGCAATACCCAGCCCTAGTGATGATTATATCAAGTTTTGTTGCAATAATAGAGATACAGCAATTTTTGTCAACATTCAAAATGGAAAATCATGAAGTAATTAGCATCATCATGAGCAGCATGTCCCAAGGAATTAACAGAGACCAAGTTTAAGACATGATTTTAAGCAAGTTTAAGCCAAAGCATTTAATAATTATGAAAAATACATTTCACACTTTTCTTTCTTTTTAGGTTTTAAGTCTAATAATGTCTGGCAGAGGGACTATCAATAAAAACTAGCATTTACATTTATGGATGTTGATTAATGTACACCTTTTTGAAATAAAAATATCAAGCAGAATTGTTTTTATATTTCGTCACTAGGTCTCGTTGTTAAACTGCTTGTGTGTCCTTGGGGTATGATCACTGTTAGATTATTTAGTTCCCCACACTAATGAATATAGTCAACACCCCTTAAGGGTTAATGAGTTTTGACATCTTCTTTTGAATACCATATATTCTGTTGCATAGGGAAGTCTAGAATACACCATGAAGCTGTTGTTTCTAACCATATATGGTAATAAAATATACTCCAGCTATTTGATTGCTTGAGACAGTTTTAGGTGCATCCTGTTCTGTTCTATATAATCTGCTTCTGTTCAGGAAAAAAACAAGCTTGAGTCAACCACATTCTAGTGTCTGTGTCTCTTGCTCCCAGAGCTCTGCTGAAGGTACCTCCTCATGACATCCAATTGATCAGGTATTGAAGAAAATAGATGATACAAACACAGCAAACTAAATTATATTCTAACAAGTACTATGACACATACTGAGTTTCATTTCAATATCACAAACACGTGTAAAATCAGGCCTATTTATATGCAGGTCAAGGTCATGTGGCATAGCGTTGCCCTTTCAAAGGCACCTGCAAAATACGTCATCAGTTTCTAGGTCTGAAGGACGGGAACTCTATGCTGTGTCACGGCTTGCTGCTATGGGGAACGTTCATGCCCAATACCCCACAGTGAGGGAAGGCCTGCCCCAGATGCTGTGAAACACTGGCACAGAGAACATCAGAAGCAGATAATAGACTTGTCAGGCCAGGAGAACCTGAGCACCTAAAGTTGAATTCAGGTCTAAACTGTAAAATCTAACAAATGGGTACAGAGATGATCAGCCTGCCGCAGCACAAACATCACTTAGACAAGCCCCCCTAGAGCGAGCATTAGATAATCCTACACTCCTGGTAGAAAGGGCTCTAATTTCCAGAGGCCTCATAAGGCAGAGTAACAGCATCTGTGATCCAGTGTGATAAGTGGTGTTTTGTGACTGTATTACCTTGATTGTAGCCACCAAAACAGACTGGGAGCTGGGAGATCTTATGCCACTGGTTTAAGCTGTGGACACAGATCCTCAAAGCTCTAACTGAACACAATAAGGGAAGCCTTTCCTGTTCTGGCGACTTATATTGTGGAGGACAGAAAGCCTAAAGCACCACTGGGTGACCAGCAGTAGCTGGCACCTTGAGGATATAGTCTTGTTTAGAATGCAAAATGACTTTAACAAAGCCTGTAGCAAAATACAAGCGGCCAGGGTCTACAAAAAGAGCCTGTAAATCCCCTATCCTCTTGAGCTAATAGTAGAGCCACCTTAAGAGTCAGAAACTTATCTAAGGCTGACTCTAGAGGCTCAAATGTAGCTGAAGATAAACCCCTTAAAGCTACAGTAAGGTCCCAAGTGGGGACCCACGTGTGGAACCATGCAGAAAACGAGTCACCAAAGGATGTCTCCCAATAGAGGCTCCATCAACATCAGTTTCTTCATGGCTAGCAGAAACAGCAGCCACATAAACCCTGAGGGTAGCCAGAGCCAACGCTGCAGAGAGGCGGTCTTGAGTTTTGGCAGACTCAGTATGCAATACCCAGCCCTAGTGATGATTATATCAAGTTTTGTTGCAATAATAGAGATACAGCAATTTTTGTCAACATTCAAAATGGAAAATCATGGAGTAATTAGCATCATCATGAGCAGCATGTCCCAAGGAATTAACAGAGACCAAGTTTAAGACATGATTTTAAGCAAGTTTAAGCCAAAGCATTTAATAATTATGAAAAATACATTTCACACTTTTCTTTCTTTTTAGGTTTTAAGTCTAATAATGTCTGGCAAAGGGACTATCAATAAAAACTAGCATTTACATTTATGGATGTTGATTAATGTACACCTTTTTGAAATAAAAATATCAAGCAGAATTGTTTTTATATTTCGTCACTAGGTCTCGTTGTTAAACTGCTTGTGTGTCCTTGGGGTATGATCACTGTTAGATTATTTAGTTCCCCACACTAATGAATATAGTCAACACCCCTTAAGGGTTAATGAGTTTTGACATCTTCTTTTGAATACCATATATTCTGTTGCATAGGGAAGTCTAGAATACACCATGAAGCTGTTGTTTCTAACCATATATGGTAATAAAATATACTCCAGCTATTTGATTGCTTGAGACAGTTTTAGGTGCATCCTGTTCTGTTCTATATAATCTGCTTCTGTTCAGGAAAAAAACAAGCTTGAGTCAACCACATTCTAGTGTCTGTGTCTCTTGCTCCCAGAGCTCTGCTGAAGGTACCTCCTTCAGCTCATGACAATGAGGGTAGCCAGAGCAAACGCTGCAGAGAGGCAGTCTTGGAGAAATTCTAGCACTGGACCAACAGGGCAGTGAACCAGATCTACATGGTGTGGACACAAAAAGCTGCCACTTCAGGGCATACAATCTCCTAATATCTCCTCTTAACCACAGTTGAGAGCATCTAAGAACTGTCTCCCCTCAGGGCCCAAATTTACGGCAGCCCCAGCCACGTCATGGCATCTAGCCCCAATGGAGCTGGATGAGTGAGGCTGAACCAAAAGGGGCAGTGGGTCAACTCCTCGGAGGAGAACAGATCCTCTTCTGCTCGGCCAAACCCCTGCCAAATGGACTCCACAACTCGTGGACGGAGCCTCCATTCCCTGGGCCTCAGCTTCTGCCTCGACAGGATATCTTCTCTCAGATTTGCATACCCTGGAATGTACATCACTTTTACAGAGAGCTGCCTGGTCTCTGCTGCGCTAGCCTGAACAGAAGACGCGAACACAGCCCTCCCTGGCGATCACTTTTACAGAGAGCTGCCTGGTCTCTGCTGCGCTAGCCTGAACAGAAGACGCGAACACAGCCCTCCCTGGCGATTTATATAAGAGACCACTGAGGTGTTGTCCGTATGGACTAGCACGTGCTGGCAGTTGAAATGTGTAAGGAAGTGCTATAATGCCAGAAACAATGCCCTTATTTCCATACAGTTTATGTGCCAGGAGAGATGAGGGCGCACCCACTGACCATGCATTGTGTGAAGGTGTATGGCAATAGGACTAGGTCGAAAGAAGGCACTTGATACTGTTAAGCCTGAATCTGTATCTAAAAGATCTAAAATTGGACGCAGCCCCTTGTCCTTCTTGGGAAATATAAAGTAACAGCTGTTAAAGCCCAGATCTCTCATGTGAGGCCCCTTTCACCAAGTCTCAAACGCTTTGGCCAACACTAGGTGCTGCTCTAGTTGATGGTATGTTTCAACGATGCTACCATGATTTAACATGATATAAATATTGAAATATAACTTATTCATGATGTTATGCAGTTGCTAGGGTGCTATAAATGGTTGTTAAGGTGTGGCTAAGCAGTTTCCAGGGAAATACCTAAGCTGCGTTTACACTGGCACAAAAAAACAGATTTGTTTACATCTGACACAGATCAGATTTTGTTGAGTGTAAATGAAAATCAGTGTGAGACAGTTTCCATGGTTATAATTAAAGACTATTTGCCAGTCTGAGTCAAAAAATGCCTCCCACCATTTTCAACGCAAGTCATTGGGTTACTGTAACTGGTTGCTAGGGTACTGTAACTGGTTGCTAGGGCGTGGCAATAAAGTGGAAAGTCACCATTTGTTGCTGCTTGCTAAGCCGAGTGATATCCCACCCCCAAGTCTCTACGATATTCTGATACTAAACTATGAAGTCACAAAATATAGCCCAATGTTAAATCTTTGGATTTTTTTATGCACCTTTTCTTACGCTCAAAAAACACAGTACACCTGATTGATTATAAAAGTCTTTTGTCAATGAGCCGTAAATTTGACCCCTCATTCATGGGTCCGAAATTTTGGCCAGAAGAAAAAGCTACCCTTGTCAAGAATGCTGAATGAATTTAGGAATTAATACTAATTTATAAACAATCTGCTATGGAATATGGCAAGAATTCCCTAATACTCAAACTCCATAAACTTGTGAAATTGTGTAGAAAAACTTAAGCAAAGAATTTCCTGTATGATAATAATATCTCTATGATATTACTGTGTTACCATTCCTAATTATTAAACTAATTAATTAATCCTAATTATTTAACTGTTAAGGTTTTTATTTGTGACTTAAGTTCCTTGACAATTTTGGCAATGACATGAGCTAAGAAATAAATGCACAATAAGCAAGTTAGTGAATTAATAGCCATCAATAGTCCATGCCACAACGCTGCATTATAAAATGAAAATTGAAACCATCTATACAAACAAGCTACTTATTACTATTCTTTCTTTGCTGTAACTGCGGCTGTTATCAGTATGCTATGTATTGGATACGCCTTCACTGGTTCTAAAAATCAGGTGAAGTCAATCGTTGCATTAGTGCTGCTCTTGATAGGTTGTTGCATAAAAGCATGTCCGTGCTGCTCTTACTCTGCATATCCCGTCGCCCACGGTAACCTACGCGTCTCTTTCAGGATCAGGATGGGTCGAGAGCTGTGATCCGCCGAGCACTCAACCTCGTCTGACGACAGCCCCAGAAACTCTGCTCTCATGTAGGGATATTTAAGCGGCAGGTCCGAGCCCACAGAGCGCTCATTATTATTAGTAGACGATCCGGTCATGATTCCACCCATGAAGCTAGCCACAGCGGATTTAACGCGGGTGAGCATGTCCGCGGATCGCTATGTCCGTGCGGCTGTCTTTGCCAGATTTGCCCCCCAGCTCGACCACCAACGCGGTGACAAGCTGAGAAATGAATCGCGTCCGTTTTATGACTCCATTGACCATATAAACCAACGCGGAAATACTCCCACGATTAGGGGTCATGTGACCATGTAGATCTGAGCGGCTTATGTGTTGTTTTGCCGCCTGCACCGGTGATGAACAGTGGTGGATTTTCAACGTCGATTTTTTTTTTTTTTAACATTTAGAGAAATCTGTTGAATGAACAATAAGATGATTGTTTCAAATAGTGTAGTAAACCAGGGTGAGAAGCCTCACTTCTTATCTAAAATCAAACAACAGTTTGAGTTTTTTATCAAATGCATCCAGCCTCTATCTGTTCAGTGCATCCATCTGCCCTGAGCATAAAGACTACCTATTCCAAACCAGTTTAAAATCTTTAAAATAACCATTCTGTTAAATGTAAGCTCAAATCACTAGTTACATACAAAATACATAAACATGTCCAGCAGGTGTCGTCCTTTACTCTAAAGCTATAAATTATAACGATCAAAAAAATCTGTCGCCTGAAAATCAACGTTTTATCTCTAGATTAGCAATGACATTTTTGGGCCATGGGCAGGAGCAGACTGGCCATCTGGCAGACAGGGTATTTTCCTGCTGGGCTGATGCATCTCATCAGGGCTGGACTTGGACAAGAAATTGGCCCTCGCAATTTGGTCCAGACCGGCCCACTGCATATGATCACAAATATCACTCCTCCCTGTGCACTCTTGAGTATGTATACCAACTCCTGTTCCATAAAAGCACTAAAGCCACATAATGGGTAGTAAAGAGTGAGAGTTGACACAATAAATACTTCTAGAGGGTGTAATTTTTTAATACAATAAAATACATTTAATACAGTCATGTGAAAAAATTAGGACACCCTATGAAAGCCTGTGTATTTTTGTAACATTTTTGCAACATTTTGGATATATGGATATTTAATCCCAATTTTAACAATACAGAGAGATTAAAGTAATATATCTAAGCAATTAAAACTGAAGAGGGGATTTTCTGTCAAATATAATTCCATAAAATGCAAATTCTAACTGAGGCAAAAGTTAGGACAACCTCACATGTATTCCCTCTTAAAATGGCTCAAATCACACACAGGTGTATCACACCAAGTGCACATAATTTGTAGATCATTACTCAGCATTTTGAATGAGGCTTGCCCTATCTAAACCTCAGACATTTAGTTTGGTGTGCTCCTGACTGTTGAAATGAGAGTGAGCACCATGGTGAGAGCAAAAGAGCTGTCAGAGGCCTTCAGAAAAAAAATTGTAGCATCCTATGAGTCTGGTAAGGGATTTAAAAATATCTCAAAAGACAAAAACAACTGCAACATGCCCAGGTCTGGTCGCCCCAGCAAGTTCACCCCAAGAGCAGACCGCAAGATGCTAAAAGAGGTCTCCAAAAACCCTAAAATGTCATCTCGGGGACCTAAAGCAGGCACTAGCTACTGTTGATGTAAAAGTGCATGCCTCTACAATCAGAAAGAGACTGCACAAGTTTAACTTGCATGGGAGGTGTGCAAGGAGGAAACCTTTGCTCTCTGAGAGAAACATCAAGGCCAGACTGACATTTGCCAGAGAGAATGTTGACAAAGACCAGGACTTCTGGAATAATGTTCTTTGGACAGATGGGTCCAAAATTGAATTATTTGGACCCCAGAGCAAAGGACATGTTTGGCGTAAACCAAAGACAGCATTCCAGGAAAAGAACCTCATACCAACTGTGAAGCATGGAGGAAGTGTCATGGTTTGGGGCTGCTTTGCTGCAGCAGGACCTGGTCAGCTCACCATCAAAGAATCCACCATGAATTCTACTGTGTATCAGAAGGTGCTTGAAGAACATGTGAGACCATCTGAAAATTAAAGCTGAAGCAGAACTGGACCATGCAACATGACAATGACTCTAAACATACTAGTAAATCAACCAAAGACTGGCTGAAAAGGCAGAAATGGACAGTCCTGGAATGGCTGAGTCAAAGTCCAGATCTGAATCCCATTGAGATGCTGTGGGGTGACTTGAAAAGGGCTGTACATGCAAGAAACCCCTCAAACATCTCACAGCTGAAAAAATTCTGTTTTGAGAAGTGGGGTAAAATTTCCTCAGACCGATGTCAGAGACTGGTAGATGGCTACAAGAACCGTCTCACTGCAGTTATTTTAGCCAAAGCAGGTAATGCATGACTGCATTATGTTAACAAACTCACCCCATAGTCTCTCCTCATGTCTTTTTAAGCCAGGTTAAGATCGCATCCCCAGAAGAGGAGGAGAGTTTCAGTGAGAGAATGTGAGCAAGAGAGGAGTATGTCAGTGAGAGAAAGAGGGACTCCCTGCTCTCAATGACTATTCAGTGCTATACAGTAATCTATACAGGAACAGTAATCATCTGATCAACAATTTATCATATTTCTTTTCCTTTCTCCCTCAAACACACAGGCACACACAAGATGGATGTTTTAGGACTTATCAGTGTGGATTATAGTTTTATTGTATTAATAAATTACACTTTCTAGAAGTACTTAATGTGTCAACTCTTGGACTGTACCATGACAGTAATGCCAATACCAAACTTTCAAATTCAAACAATACGTTGCTGTCACAGTTTGGTTTATTTTTGTTAACCAGGTACGTTATATAGTTGGCAAACTTTTTCCATTACTTGTTAAATAAACAACTTGATGGTTGGTGTTTTGATGTCTAAAGTACCTGATCCATATACAATTTGCCATTTTTACACTTCTGGATTTGCTTTTTAGGTTAGGAAAAACAATAGCAAGAAAGACTAACAATAATATTTAAGAAAATTGTCTTTGTATTAAATAATGTAAAGGGGCTTGATACATACGAGTTTATGAGATTGGCACATCTTTTTTTGACTTATGGTAGTGATGTTTAATATATAAATAAATCTACTAATGTTGTTCTCTGTCTGGTTTGGCTATGCATTATCTTAAAAAAGTGGAAATTACAAAAGTGCCAAAGAATTAAAAGCCTCTGGAAAAAAATCACCAGCCAGCTCCCTTTAGACTTTTAAGAAGACCAATTATAAACAGGACACTTCATAAACAGGGACATGTGTTACCAGCCCTCCTTTTTTATATCATTCTTATGCTCCTGATATTTTAATGTTTTAATGTGTAAATTTGTAATGTAATATGTGTGTAATGAAGGGGCACACTCTCGGGGATCCATTTGCAGCGTTTAATCGTAAACCAGGCAGACAGGGTCGATAACAGCAAACAGGTATAACGTAGACAAGACAGAAGAGTAATCGTGGCAAAGGCGTAGGTCGAGGCAGGCGGCAAATAATCGCAAATAATCCACAACGCATAACAATCCGGTAGCAAGACAGGCAGCAAACAATCCAAAAACCAGTAAACAATCCGAGTCAGTAACAATAATCCGTAATGCAGGTAATAAACACTCAGTAACGTCACCGGGGCAAAACAAGACTTCGCACGGGGTTAGCATGTGGCTGGGGTTTATATACACAATAGTTAATGAGACAGGTGAAGGAACAAACAGGAAGTGATCAAACCCAGGTATGGGGCGTTATGGGAAACGTAGTTCAGAAAGACGTTAATACTCAGGAGATGGCTCCCGCTGGCGGTGAGGAGGTGGAGCAGGGAAAATGTGCATTATTGCAGCACCTTATTGTTTGTATTTTTTATTGAAGATTATTTATTGCAATTTTTTGTTGTTGCTCTGTTATTGTACAGCAGAGTAAATTAAAGTTAAATTAAGTTAAAATTAAATTAAGTTTATTAGATAGATCAGTGTGAGTGAATCAACGTTTTTTCTCTCTTTCATGCTTTAAGCTGGTTGAGACAAAATGCTCGCTCATAATACAGCAACACTTGTCATAACTTAAATCAGACTCCATGATCACCATCTTATAGTGCAAGGTTTGCATATATTCATTATTTTTACATATTACATATCCATCTTTATACTATGTATATATAGTATGTATAATATACATACTATATATATTATGTTTATGTATTATATGTATTATATTCATATATTATATATACCTCAGAAGATACATGACTGTTTTTAGAACAAGTTTCTCCCTATCAGGACTTAATCTGTTGATATCTTTATTGCATTTTCACAACTTTAAAATGCCCATATTTAATTTCCAATGTTTTGGAATATAAGTATATTCCAAAAACAACAAAAAATTTAATTTAACACATGATCGCAGCACATTGTGCTGGGAAACAAGTGTGTATAGTATAATAATGTATAGTATAACAAAGGCCTATGGATGGTTTAGGGGACTGTTTGTAAGGAACTGTTCTTTTTTAAACTGTTTTGAAATAACAATTACTGCAAAACAATACTATACAAAAACATTGAATTGAGTGAAGTAGCTCATCCTAAAAATGCAGGGATAGTTTATGATGTCTTTCTTTAGGACCCCCAAAATTCATCCATCCTCCCATATCAGCTTCTGACAAGGGAATTCCACATACACTCAAGTTACTGTCTTCAAGTATTATTATTGTTATAATTATTATGAAGTTAAAAGTTTTTAGTATTGCTGGTGTTATGCCATTAACATTGTCCCCACAGCAAACAAAACTGAACTATGGCTCCAGAACCATGATATGAACCAAACCCTGGCATTGGTATATTGTTACACCACAGTAGTATGTTACATAGACATCTTACAAACTGTCAATTAACATATGATATCACCCCTGTTTTATGACCCATTTTATGACATGACAGCAGTCAGTCATGAATTTGTACATGTCATGTTTATGGACATTTTTTTGACCTTCACCAAATGAAACTGACCCCCACCCATCTTTTCTCCCTTTGTAAGCAAGTAGGTAGTAAGACTTTCTTTGTGTTGAGTTGTAAGAATATCTTTAATTTAAAAGGGGTCAAACCCTCATGTTTAATTAAATTGTTTAATTAAATTTAATAAAACTAAAACAGTTTAATTAAAAACTGCAGTCAGTCACCACATTCAGCAGCAATCCTTACACATCAAGTTATTGATTTTAGTGTAATTTACACAATTAGCTAAGTGTATGTGGAAAAAGATGGAAAGGAAAATGTTTTAAAATACGTTCTTACGCATTTTCCAGTGGGATTATTGAAAATTGTAAACCATTTTCCACTGTGTCTGAGAATCATGCAGCGAGGTCTGGTGGGGGTAACACTGGACAATAAGTATCATGTGATAACGCTCACCAGGTTCACGCTCTGGTCGACGGGGATCACGATACCCAAATATCATCCTGCAAACACCAGAATGGAAGCGATCAGAGCTCCGATGGGTACATATGGAGGCAGCTCCAGAAGTAGTCTGTACCTACCTATTTACCCTCTTCACTAAAGGATTACTGTCAAGCTGTTCTAATGGCAGATCTATCCGGTGTGTGTGGCTCTGTGTGTGCAGAGCAGGAAGCGGTGGAGAAGTTTGCCTGGGCCCGTTCACGTCAGTCCCGGTCCACCGTGATGAACATTACCCCAGCCCCGGTGCGATGCAGGCACCCGATGACGTCCTCAACCGGACTCTGAGATCTCTGTCTCTCAGCCCTTAAACGGTAATACAACTTTTCCCCCTCTTGTTATCGTAACCTGCACCTCATGCCACATGCATAGCTTAGCTTCTTCCGTCAGCGAGGAGGGCTACACGTGATAAATGTAAGGCTGTAGTAAGGCTGACGTAGAAGTTTGCAGAATTAGAATCACGCATCCGAACACTTCTTGAGACTAGTAAGGGTGTAAATTTAACAGACACTAATTTGGATGCGCCTAGCATAACATGCTATGATCATGGCTCGGTTCCGACAACAGGCCCAATGTGGCAGGGCAGCTGGGTGACAGTCAGGCGGCATAGTTGTAACAAAAAGCAGTGCCACTCTCCCGCTCCTGTTATACTGTCTAACTGGTTCTCCCCACTCAGCAACGCACTTTCTGAGATACCATACGCCTGTATTAAGTGCCCTGGTTATTGGTGATTCTACGGAACAGGGAAATAGAGGCACCTGCCACCATTGTTGAATGTATACCAGGAGCTAGAGCGTCTGACATTAGATCAAAATTGAAAGTGCTGGCCAATGGTAAACGTAAATTCTCTAAGATTATTATTCACGTCGGCACAAATGACATGATACTCCGTCAATCAGAGATCACCAAAGATAACATTAGGGAGGTGTGTGAACTTGCAAATACTTTGTCAGACAATGTAACATGCTCTGGCCCCTTACCTGCTTACCGGGGTAGTGAGATTTACAGCAGATTACTGTCCCTGCATGGCTGGACGTCTAAGTGGTGCCCACAGAATAATATAGGCTTTATAAACAACTGGAATTATTTCTGGAGGAGACCTGACCTGTTAAAGAGAGATGGCCTCCATCCCTCCCGGGGAGGTGCTGCTGTCCTCTCTAGAAATTTGACCAATAGTCTTAAAAAGACTAGTATCTGACTATCCAGGGCCCAGGTCAGGAAGCAGAACGATCGGCTTATCCGTCCGCCTGCAAGCCGCCTTGACATGTCACATAGGTCACATAATTCACAGCACATAGAGTTTGTACCCCTAAATATCAACATATCAAGACTGTGTCTGTTCCCCAAACAAACAAACATAAAGCACGCTTTGAATAAAAACACACAAACCTGATTAATATAAAACTAGGAAACAACCTACAAACTGATAGTATGAAAATGCTAAAATTCGGCCTGCTTAACATCAGGTCACTTTCAAATAAAGAACTTATGGTCAATGAAATTATTACAGACCACAATTTGGATGTGCTGTGCCTGACAGAAACCTGGCTTAAAACAGATGACTTCATAAGCCTGAATGAATCTTCACCACAAGATTATTACTATAAGCATGCGCCTCGTTTGAAGGGTAGAGGTGGTGGTGTTGCTACAATCTATAGCAAAATATTTGATGTCAATCATAAAGCTAAGCACAACTTAAAAAATTGAAATATTGGTGTTAAATATGTCACTTATAGACAGTCGCAACAAACAATTGCCTTTTTTCATGGCTACCATTTACAGACCACCAGGCCATCATATAGACTTTCTTAAAGAATTTGCAGATTTCCTGTAGATTTCCTGTCAGAACTGGTAGTCATCATAGATAGGGCCTTAATCTTTGGTGACTTTAACATCCACGTCGATAACCTAAGTGATGCGTTACGTACAGCTTTTATGGATATCCTAGACTTGCTTGGCGTTAGTCAAAAGGTGTTGGGACCCACGCATAAATGTAATCACATTTTGGACCTAATCCTGTCATTTGGACTCAATATAAACAACATTGAAATATTACCTCAGAACGATGCTATTTCAATGATACAAGTAACAACTGTATGTCAATTATCAATCAATTATCAATAATTAAGTATCAAGTCAGATATTTACTATGGAGTATCAAATATCTATTATCCGCAGTCTCCCAGTGAGCACTCCAACACGGCAACAGTGGCAAGGAACCCAAACTCCAATGATGAATGTGGAGTAAAAAACCTTGGGAGAACCCAGGCTCACAAATATACAATAGCTTGTATATTTCCTTGTTTTTTCCTTTTTCCTCCCTGTAAAGCGGCTTTGAGACAATGCCACATTGTAAAAGCACTATACAACTAAAGTTGAATTGAATGAACTCATTAAATCATGGAAGGCATCCTTCACTGCCCATTGATTGCCCCAGTCGAGCGCTGGTGGAAGAAGCAGACTGAGGAGATTAAATACATCCTGCCTTATTGTGGTCCTATCCCAGAGTACAGGCCGTAGATGCAGCTCCCTTTGTCTGCTCCTCGCCAAACCCAGGCCCCTGTAACACCTCACCCAGATCCATCTACATTTCAGCTGTCACCTTGGCTTTTGAGGAGGTTCATTCGCAGGAAACCAGCACCGGCTGCCCATCAGTTGACAGGTTTTTAAGATGACCTGCTCTTTGGGGACAGACCCAACCCAGGGCAAGGGTGGGGGGGCAATTCCTTCTACTATGTCCTGTACTAGGTTTTCCTGTAGCTCAGTGGTAGAGCATTGCGTTAGCAGCGCAAGAAGGCGTGGGCCCAATTAACAGGGAGTACATGTACTCAGAAAATGTATAACTTCATTGCACTGTAAGTCGCTTTGGATAAAAGCGTCTGCCAAATGCGTAAATGTCACAAAGTCACGCAAACAGCAGTTTTCATTATCTTTGGCCAATCATACAAAGAGGGACTGACAGCTCTTGTGTCTGGTCGCCCTCTGCCATTGCCTCTCAGGACTTGTGGGTATGCTTTGCTTTTACATACCTTGGAGGAGGCGATATGCCAGGGTACCGTCATCAACTTAGCTTTACCCATGGCCAGCTGTGATGCACCCACTGTCTTGGGCACACTGGTAGTTCCACTGTAGGAACTGTCCTTCTCTCCTTGGTAGGAGAAAGCGCAGCAGTTTTATGTGTGGTTCTCTTTAACTACGAAGCCGTGCTGTTATGGATGCAGTATGTGGTTTTGCATTGTCTTGTTGAAATTTCCGATAAAGGAACATTATTCTGAAATTGTTCCACAATTTGGAGACACAGTTTTTTGTTTTTGATTTGTGAACCTCTGCCCATCTTTACTTCTGAGAGTGAATAACATATGTGTATATGTTTTTATTTACATTTTATACAGCGTCCCAACTTTTTTTGAATTGAGGTTGTATTTATTCCACCATTAACCTCACAAACACCACAGCAGAATGCAGACATAATGCCAATTATGCTGCGATCTGGCATGATTCTGTAGAGAGGGCAGGTGCAGAGAGTTTTGCAAATACACAGGTGATTGTGAGTGTAGATTTGGTCATAAAACAAGTAAAGTCTAGGAACTCTGATGAAGAGATGCTTGCAGACTAATTTCAGTTATATAAGTTAAACGACAAAACCCATAAAGAACTTAGGACTTAGGCTTGTTTTACATTGCATGTAAAAGCAATGCATAAACAAACAGACAGTACTGCAAATTGCCAAGAAACATCTGCCTCTGCTGATTTTTAGTCTCTTTGTAAACAGCTGATTAAAGCTTTTTAGTGGTGTTTGGAAAGCATCACAATTACTTTTGCTCATACTTATTATTTTATTGACTAGTTTGACCATAAGCTAAATCAGACTTGCAGTATTCATCTGGCTATATTTTTTTTGTAAATGGTCATCTGTATTATATTGATATAATTTGTCAATATCATTTATATCAATATCAAATCTATTTATTAATTTCATAATAAAAATATTTCTTGAAAGTCTTAGTTTTGTTTGTATTGTTATGAATTTAAAGTTCAACCTTCATGCACTGGTTGTATGGTTATAGAGCAGAGAAATAGTACTGATCACGTGACAGCAGTATTTCATAGACAACAGTGCCCTCTTTTGTGCAGATCTCGTCTTAATGTACAAGCCACACAATATAAAGATTGAATTTGCTAATCTCTGTAGCTCTGCCAGAAAAATGTGATGTGAGCACCACCAAGATCATGAGTTTGATTCCTATACACATAAATTACTGATGCTTGTAATACACTGCAAGTTGTTTGGCTAAAAGTGTCTGCCTAATGTAATGGACAAATTCTTTTCTTTATTCAAATTTTTATTAAATTCACCTTTTATATTAATAACACACACACACACACACACACACACACACACATATATATATATATATATATATGGGAAGTTGCTAATTACTTGAACAAACTGCAGTGTATGCTCTAATCAGGCTATAATCAACACAGTACTGGGGCAGCTTATCATATCTGTATGTGCGGGAAGTTAATTAAAGGCCTGTGTCACAGGCTGTGCGTGTATATGCTTATGATGTGCTGAAAATGGCAGGGGGTGAGATTATGGGAACCATTTTTAATAATTGTGGCATGCCTTTAAGGAAACAATTGAGACCAAGGCCTCATGATTTTAGGACAAAGCATTCAAAAATGACAAGCCAAAATATCCATATCTCGGCACCAGTAGGTGGTGCTGAAATTAAATTTAAGATATTAAAAATGCCTTCGCAATTTAGCATCTTCAATGTCTTGACATAATATTTACGTAATTTGGTGACAAATCCTTTTAGAACTTTATATTAAGCCATGTCTACATTATTCTGAGCAAGTCTGAAGTGACTTGGCTAAATGTAAGCTGAGTTTGTTCAATCTTCAATGTCTTGGCATGATGCTCACCAAGTTTGGTCACAATCACATGAATTCCCCACATGAAATTTAAAAGTTCACGGCATGCGCTTTTCAGAAAATCCAAAATGGCCGACTTCCTGTTGGGTGGGACTAAGGGGTGTCGCAATTTAAGTGTCTGGGCCATAACAATATTAATAATTTTTTTTTAATATACTTATAACCATTTATTTAATTTTCATGCATATAAAGTAATTTGAATTAAAAACTTAATTGGGAGAGTGATGCATGCATGCATACGTGTGATCCACACACAACACAGAAAACCAACGCGTCTGCTTGTTAAAGGTACAATTACTTTGCACATATACAACGCAGTCGATAAAGCCCTCCAGACCTTCAATCTAACCTGTTATCAGTACTTAAATATGTAATGATGCGAACGAGCGCTGTATGGTAAACACTAAACTAATGGGAAACAAAGGGTAAACAGACTCGACAGAATACAGTCATACCAGCTCAAGCGTTGTCATGGGGACAGCCGAGCCGAGCAGCGGTGACGGAGGCGGTTATAGGCGTTTGCTGTGGGTTTGGTCCCCGAGAGCGGGTAGCTCAGGCTGACGGGTCCACGAGAGGACGGACTGGGGTGACGGCTGCTTTTGGATCTATGGGCGGACTAGTCTAACACTTTGCAAACACCTCCTGAAGAGAGTTGCTGCACAACTGCTCCAAGGTTTCCTTAAAAGCTCATCCGCCGTTGCCGAGTGCTGTCGACAGGTAAGGCTTTAGTGGAATTCGCTGCTGCTGTTTAAAACGGACTGTATGACAGTGCGAAATAACGGGACACGCCGTCCTGCAGACCGACTCTGAAGCTCAGGAAAGGTACGAAATGCATGCTTGTTTCATTCCGTCAACCTGTCTGTGAAATGAGGTGCACTGAAGTAAATTGGATACTTTAACGCGAATGGCGCATTTCAACTGTTGCCGATTCAGTAATGCTCGTCATAGGCACCTTCGTCGGGCACTGCAGTTAAAATATGCCTAAAGGTGTAGAGGTTCAGAGAACACATTAATGGACATTGGCATTTAATTCTGTCAGAAATTGTTGTCAAATTGCGCTTGGACTGTTGTTAAAGTATCAAGTGATCAAAACGGATGCTGAGGGAAAACACAGATAATGAAGAGATGTTACAATAGAACATGAAGAGTGTTCAGCCCCATCAGTTATCAGGTCGGATGTTATTTTAGTACAGGCGACACAGGTGCATGAAACTCCTCCAGTAGTCTACCACACGAGTTTCTCATGTGAAGAATAAACCCGAGCAGTAGCATTCTGTGCTGTACAGCCACGGGTATCTCTTTCAATGACAGTGCCCGTGCAATACTGTTTTATATGTTAAAATTAGTCACAGTAACAAAAAAGCAGATCCACGAAATAGTTTCATGATGTTCAGTAGAATTACTCAGTACTTGAGAAATTGAGAAATTACGTGTGTAACGTGTGAAGTCAAGATTTCAGATTAAAATGCATGTGAACATATAGTGAAAAGATCATATTCTAGGTGCTGTACTTGTTATTATTTCAATTCAATTATTCGCTGTGTAACATTCATTTTTCTACATCACATTTAGTCTCCTAATTAGTATAAAGTCTTAACACTGCATGTCTAATAATTGGAAAAGTTATGAAAAATTTATGATTTAAATACTTTTAGATTAAATGTAACACATTATACTTAAGGATGTTAAACTGCATAACATCCTCTTATAGCATGTTATACCTACTGCAGGATGGCTTGTAAGCAAAGCAAAACAAACACTGTGAAGTATTTCAAAATGTGATCAAATGCCTTCATGTGTGTGGCACGTTCGATAGTTTAAACCACTATCAAACAGCCCTGGGCATACAATGGATGATCCATGTCATCCTTGTTAGTAGTTCGCAGAGGACTGAATGGATTACAACTAAAGAGCTTTCATAAAGAACAGATATCATCCATGCAGTGAATGCTAGAGAATCATACACATTCATACTAATTGCTGTTGCGTATAAACTAATCTTCTTAAGATTTTATGGCCATCAACAAGACATTTGATATGATTATCTTACCCTGCATATTACACTTTCACACATATGTGGTCTAAATCCAGTTAATTTGATCCAGCATTACCTAAATGGTTCTTAAAAGGCATGCTGTTGCATACAGTTAAAAACTAGAGAGTTAAAAAGCACAGTGAAAATTCAGTGTATTGTAACTTTGCCAAAAGAAACCATGTAAAGACTGATGAATCAGTTCTCAAGGCGGATGAAGAGTTAATGAGATTTCCTCACACTTGTTACCAAGTTAACGGGGATCTAGAGGTGCAGGGACCCCAGAACGTTTTCATTCAAGTATCCAGTCCTCAAGCCTTTCTACCCCATTGCAGATGCCCAATCTACCTTTTAGATTATAATATGCGCCAATTATTCATAATAGATCCAATTATGGCTAGTCTATTAGTCCACTAGTATTTAATAAAGGTTAATAATTCGTTAGTATTTAAAACAGATCTGACAAGGAATTTAAAAATTGCTAGTAAAACAGCAGGAAGCAAACAATGTACAGATAATGGTGAGGAGTTGAGTTAAGATTACTGTGTGAGATGTGAGATGATAAGATTATGTGAGATGAGAGAAAGAGAGGTATCGATAGGAGTGAGAAGGGGGAGCTGATCTGTCATTTAGATCTTTTAAAGGCAGAGCACATTCTGACACTGATGTTGTGAAGAGGTTGTGCTGTGAATTAGGTTGTCATGACAAATAGGCATCCTTTTGACTTCTGACTGTGGCAAAACTGATCTGAGTCTTGAAATAGAGGGAAAAAACTATAAAAGTTTTATAGTTTTATAGTAGTCTTAGTATGTTTATATGATTACTGTATTTAATACAATATTAAGAAGTTTTTAAAAAATTTTAGTTTAACAAATATAAATTAATTATAAATAAATTATTTTATTAATGACCTTTATGTCATTTACAAAGTCAATTGCATTCTTTAAGAGCCCTGAAAATTAGATACTGGAAAAATATTTCTTAGAATGAAACATTTTCAATTCATATGCGTCAGTATACTGCTAACTTTGAATGGTTATTAATGATAAAAATATGCTTAGAAACATGCACAATAGCTAAACCCTGACACATTGATACAAAAAGAAGATAGCAAGTACAATAAGTACAGTAGCATGCACATTATTGTGAAGAAATGCAGGGAAGTGCCATGATTTCCTGGGCATATGCACTATACACTACGCCATGGCTCTGCTTACATTCCCACACTGCTCAGAATTTTGTGGGGATTCAAAAGCACTACCCAGCTGTGAAAAACCATAATGGACCATACTAGTAACATGTCCTTACTTTGGTGTAGTAATCATAAATGCACTGCACAAGGACACCACAGCGCCTCAAACAGATAACAGAAGACTACATTTATGACAGCATACAGAGTAGCTTGTTGATATACTACAATGCCATTTACTCTGATTCTCTCCTGCCTGAATGCAGAATGGCAGCAAATAGGTTGAGAGACACATTAAGAAGTCATCCTGTATTCTGTCAGTCGGGAAATGGAGGCTAAACATGGGTTCACATCATAAATCTTTGTTTTAATGAGCACATGAGGCTATGGCTGAATGAGGCACGTCTGAAAAATGTAGATGGGATAAAACAACCTTGAAAGGCAGGCAAGCATTTCAAATCCAATTGTTTTACAGATAAAAGAAGCATTTTTTGGTCAGGAGCCACACACATTGATGCTCAAAGCACTGTATGCAATATAGACAACCAATATCCTTCCTTCCCTTTTCATTGAATCAGTCAGTGAGAAAGGTCAAGGTTTTTATGTTCATCTTCAAAGAGCTTCAGTTCCCAGGGTAATTTCAGTTAGAGCTTGCTGTCCTGTTAGCTTTAGTGCTGGGGCCATAGAGGTTAACTTATTTAATTAACCAATGTCTAATAACTTAGACAATCTCTCAGTTTCTTCCTTTTCTCAATGTGCAGCCAGAATCCAGTCTGTTCACTTCTGCTTGATGGTGTCTGTGTGTGTGTGAATGTGTGTTTGTGCGAGGTTCCAAATATTGCTCCTTGTGCGTGTTTCTCTTAACACAACTCACTATTAGAAGAGAATTAGACTTTGGCTTTTTCTACCTCATAGTGCTAAATCTAGGGACCCACTGATTGTTATTTCTGCGTGTGTGTGTGTTTATGTGATGGGGAATTGGTGCAGGCCAAGTCTAGAAAATGTGCTGAAGAAGAAGAGTTTTCCTTCCCTACAATAATCAGCGCTGCATCTATCGTAGAATTCTCTATGTGGAACAGGCATGTTTTGCATAATGGTTGTTTTGAGGGTGGACATTTTTGCAGGGTATTCGGTGTCTCAGGGGTCAGTTATTCTGTCTCATACTTACGTTAAGACCAGACTTAAAAATGTTTTTCCCAAGTCTTCTTATTGTTATCATGGCAGCGGTGAGGTTAGGCTCCATAAAATGGTTTTGGATCTTCTGTTTAAAGGGATAAACTTGATTCTTTTAAAATGATCCTATGCTCACTGGCAATGGCAGTTTTATGAAACAAATCAGTGAATGGATTTTAACATTGTGGGTTATTTCAGAAGGCCCAAAAGAGTATTTGCTTCCCTGTGTACATTTGCTTACGATGTCAGGGTGCTGGCTTGAGTCCAGGGTCTTGGGTTTCTCCTGGATTCTCTTGCCAGGATCCTGACAGCCCTGTGTTTTGTGTCAGAGCATGATGTCTGGATCCTGACTAAATCCTAGTCTTGGTTTTTCTTACTTGGAGTCAGGATCTAGACTCATGCTCTGTGTCCTTGTTATCTGTGGAAGCACATGGCCATTGTTTGTTTACTTCATGCTGTGTGCTCTCCTGTTGTATGTCATGACCCCACCCTCTTGTTTCCTCGTTTATCGTTTTGTCATTAGTTTATTCCTCCCACCTGTCTGCCATCGTTACCTGCCTTGTTTTCTGTCTTATTTAATGCCCTTGTGTTTGCTGTTTGTGCTGGTCGTCAGTCGTTATTGGATGTCAAATGTAGGATGTCATGTTTATTGTCTGAGGGTCATTGTTGGATATCATGATTTTTGTTATTAGGCTGTTCATGGTGTTTTTTTTTCCCCCCCTCAAAGGGGTTCAAGTCTGGGTTATGTTTCCGTGTTTGGTTTCTGTTTTCCCCCTCAAAGGAGTTTTGTTTAATGAAGTTCATGTTTTGTCAAACTGGCCTGCGTTTGGGTTCTTCCCTCCTGTGTCCCTGACAATAGGATTTGTTATCTAATGTCCTTAGATTAATTTTTTTCTGTTCAGTGATGACATTTAATGCAGTGTAACCCATAGTTCAACATTGTTAGGGAGTAGCTAACTACAAGTAGTGATAGTAGCTCAGTTACTTTTAAAACGGTGTAGATTTTCCAGTAGCTAAATATATTTTCCAGCAAGTAGTGGTGTAGCGTGACCAAAAGCTAGATTCTGTTTTGTGTTTTGACAAACTAAGAATGCTTTGAAAAGTGAAAGTTACAATTGTCAGGTATGGGTTACCATACCCAAAACGTGGCCTCTGAATTTAACCTGTTACTGGTGAGGAGTGAATATACACTGCAAGTCGTGATTACTCAAAGGCACCTCAGTTGCTACTTGCTGGTACTGGCATTGAATTTACTAACTAGTAGGCCACAGCTGTGCCTACAGAAGCATCACTCTTCTTACACAAACTGCACAGGCTAAAATTGTGTATTACCACCATCTATTATGCCATGCATCATGTGGCTTTACAGTTCACTGAGAAGAGATCATCTCATGATTACATAAAGCATGGGATGAGGTTATACAGTCACTACGCTAAAGTGTGGTTTTAAATGGTTTTGGTATTTTAGTATTGCAATTATATTTCAATACTTTGGTTTGTATTTTCATAATCAGTGCAAGTGAATCAGAATAACCACATTTCTGAATCTAGACTGCTGAGGCAAAATATTCGATCACGTTTAAAGTCAATATAGTGCAAAACAGAGCGATATAGTTTTGAAAGGCAAAACTATAATACAGTAATAAATTTAATATAATAGAAATAAAAAATAATAGAAGCATAATAGAAAGAACCTACTATAATAAAGACTTAATGATTTCCAAAATAAATCTACTCAAAACAGACTTCATTGCCACCTTACAGCACCTGTCACATTTATAAACCACCTCTCTATAAATCCATATGTATTAAATGTTGATTAGATGTACTAAATTGACTAAATCACAGTTATTCATGTTTAAGTATTGTGTGTATCTTGGATAGTTTACAAAATAAAACAATAATCCTTGAAATCATAATTGTATTGCATTACATTGTTTTAAACCCTATTTCTTTCACTTAAAATATTCATCATTAACAATTATTCTGTTATTTGTAATATACAATGTCACGTTAAAAAAGATAATAATAAATAAATTCAAAGTAGTGTCAATGTAGCTAGCTAATTTTGGTAGTAGCTTGGAGTTTAGCTAACTACTTTTTCAGAGATCAGCTTAACTGTATCCTAACTACTTTTAAGTAGCTTGTAGCTTGTCAAACTACAGTTTCAGAGTACCTTTCCCAGCACTGCTGTTCAATTTAGAGGTTTATTAAGCAAGATCATTGAGAAACAGGCCTATGCTTTATATAATATGCCACTCTGTTGTTGTAAATAGATCAAATGACTGAATTAGAAAAGGGCCATTTGTGTTATTATTGGTTTAAATAACCAGGTACCTGTACCACTGAACATCTTTTAATCAAACTCACTGTAAGGCACAACATCCCTGCCAAGACAGATTGTATTCTGATTACTCTCAGAACGTCACCCTAATCATAAAACCCCTAAAGATCCATTAAAAAGCTGCCATGAGCATGTAATATAAAGTGTGAGTCATTTTTTGTCTTTGTGATGTGTCTTTGTTTAGCAAATCAGCAGAACCAACAATGTTGAAAAGACAGCAGTAGTGGTCTTCACAAAGTTTATTATTCCAGAACAAATGCTTGCTTATGATCTTATGATACCTAATGTACTAAAGATAAACTAAACAGTATGTTTGTTAGGATCTTTGTTTGCATGTTAGCGAGCATTGGCTTCATGATTCACTTAGCGGTGGAAAATATTGCCTGCCTACTTTGTAGTATTTAGTAGTTAATTTGATGCAAATCCTTGAATATTTTTGAAGAATTCAAGCAGCAATAATGCTGGACTTCACAAAGAGTCTCTGTCTTCCACTGGTCGGGCAAACAGATAGTCCTACACCAAACTCACACCATTGGTTGAAACAATGTTACTATTTTTGTCTGCCTGGCCTGGTCACGCAATATAGAACAATATTTCAAGGAAAACAGCCTACAAATGGCTCACTCTGAGTATTAAGATGGGATAGAAGAAGGTATTTCAACATCTGAAAAATTGCCCACTCAAGTTAATTTAACGACGGGATAAACTTAAAGACCAAACCAAAAAGAAGGAAGTGAAAATTGATTTGTGGGTCAGATTTAGTAAGAAGTTCTTAGCACTGAGGGGCCATATAAAACTGTAGGTAGCTTGAAATCCCTGTTTTACATTATCCTCCTACTTACATTATACATGCACTTACACACATACAGCCTACCGGACCAAGTGTAAGATCATTAGCTTTCTCCTAGCTGCAGACATGCAGAATTCATGAGAGTATGTTTATTTATGCCACCATGGCAAGCACGTGGGATACTACAGAGTGTACTGTAGAGAGTTAATTTGCTGAGGGCATGGTAAACATCTGGTTGCAGGCCTAAAGCGCTTGGAACACAAAATATTTGGAAGAAGTTCAACCTCTGAGTGAGCACAGACTTTAACAGGGTTAACACTATCACATTTATTGTGACATCTACATTATTCCCTTATGGTGTGATCAGGTTAGAGCAGGTGCTTGTTTATCATGGTGGCAAACAGTGTGTTTGGGTCAGTATGTGATGTCAGGGAGTTGTGTTTTAGTGTGCCACTAAAAACTCTTGTATTTTATAGAAATTTGCTCTGCAGCTGCTGTGTTCCAAGTGGAGGAAAAGGGTTTGTTCTTTTCAGGTGTAGCTTGGTAGGTTTTGTTTAGCTTAACAGGCTTCATTTTGTTGGATCAACGTTTTGGGTATTGGATCTGGGCAATTGGTGTTAAAATAATTGTGTCTAGAGTGAATGAATCATTTCTGTGTCTGAACATGATGAGACAGTTGTACTCTTTGAGCTGCATTTTAACTATTTGTTTTTGTATGTGGTACTACACAATTATGCTGTAAAATGTTTTTGTCAGGTCATCTGAAATTGCCAAATTATTTTGTTTTTGTCTCCATTTTGCTTTATTGGCAACATGCACTTTAGCTGGCATGGAGTGTGCAAAACCTGTTAATGTAATGGTGTTAACATGGTCAGTGTGAAAATTTGCTTATTTTGTTTATTGTGGGCGCAGACTTTTGGACCTTGTTGTGTATTTAAAAGAAATTAAATGGCGTTCTTATGGTAATAGTAGACACATGTCCCTTTCAAGACCTCAAGCCATATGTTTCCACATTCTGTTTTAAGTAATCTTATGGGAAGTGGTCATGCCTCTCTCTGAGTTTCCACATGAATAACATTTTCTTTGACCATCAATTCAGTTTCTGCAAAACCTTGAGAGACTGTAAAACCACTGAATCTGTGATGCTATTGCTCTGATGTCATATTCGTTCCAGTCAGTAACATTACCTACTAGCTGCCTCATTCCCGTCATTCATCTCTCTGTCCTTGGATCCTCAGATTGTGTTGCACAGGTAGGTAAGCTACCTGTGCCTTTAAAGGAATGGTTTAGCCAAAAATGAAAATCCTCTTAAAATTTACTGACCTTCATGCCATCCTAGGTGGGACACTTTCTTCAGCCAAACATAACCAGAGTTATTAAATATCCAGCTCTTCTTGGTTTTGTATGGAACTGAATAGTGCCCAAGATTCTGAAGCTTCAAAAAGCTATCCATCATGAAAGTAATCCATATGACTACAATTTGTCAAATGTCATCTGAAGGGAAACAATGTTTTGAAAATGATTAATATTTTGAGCATATTTAGCGAGCAATGCACAGCGTTTGAATGTAAATTATACATTTTCTTTTTAAGGTGAGCTATTCCTTTAGGGTGTCTTCATAAGAATCAGTCTGTGCCATACTGGTGCCCTCATCCACTCAAGCTTTCTAAAAAGAAAGGCTCTCGGTGATTCGCCTCAGCCTGAATGAATGGACGCAAAACACAAGACATTTATTGGCAAGACATGTTTTGTGTTTTGCGTCTGGTTCCTGTCTGTGGATTTGACATTTTGTCATGTTTTGGTTTCCTCTCAGATTTTGACTATTTTTACCTCATCTGAGGCCTTTTAAATGTAGAAATGAAACAAATTTTAAAATAATAATTAAAGTGATTATCAGAATTAGTTTAACAATAGTTAATGTGTGTTCGCTTTCATTTTTTCTGCAGGCCATTTTGTCTTCAAGTCTATTTTTTACTATGCTCCATGAAATTGGGAGCAATGGTTTATCTTGTGGTTTACTTTTTTTTTTTTAAGGATATTGCTTCGTTGATAAGGCCATGTTTCTCAAAATTCATTTAAAAAACTCAGGGAGTTTGCCAGGGAGTGACAGGGTATATTAAGGATCCCAATTTTCCTGTGGAACAAATGCCCATGTTTTTCTTTCCTGTTGAAATAAAGAGACAGGCCTGTTGAAACACAAATACATGGAGCCTAATTTGTCCTTTGTTTTAGCAACAAATTTTATTCAGAGATCTTGATGTACTAATGACGGTAGCTTAAAAACGTAACCTTTATTTCTTGCACCATTAATCACAAAAGCTGAACATTGCAAAAGCAATGTCATGAAAAATAGGCCTTTTTGAGTAACTTCAAGATTCAGTGGCTGAAACTTAAATGCAGTCTTTAGGCAACTATAGACAAAGGTTATGGCAGAAAGGATGACACTACCCAATCAAATTAATACTCTTTAATCACTTTAGTATTAGGTGAACGATTCCAAATGCCCTTTCAATTGATTATGGGGGTCAAAACACCTCTACCTGACCGAACAGTGTGAATGTATGTCTTGCAATTGTGATGTATCTTGCAGGTAATCAAAATAAGGGAGTCACACTGGGGGATGGGGTAGTGGTTGAGGTTCTAGGCTGATTGCCATAGTGACAAAGATGACTTGCTGATGTCTATTGCCGATGCTGTAGCCATTGATTTATGCAGTGACATAGTGGCATGGATGGAAATTACTGCCAAGTGCAACACACAAAAGTGATGACTAGAGGCTGGATCTCCTAAGTGTCATGTTACATCAGGTGCCCCCTGCTAGTGTGGGGGAAAGATGAGTTCATGGAAGTTTCAAAGCTGCTGAGAAATTCTCAGGCTGGTGCTTCTAACAGATTTCTGTGTTTTTGATTGAACAGGAAAGCATTAGGAGGGTTAGAGGTAGCAGGACTTAGGTTCTGGAACATTATTTTTCCAGAGAATCAATGACTCTCTCAGACTGCACTCATATGTTGAAAGACAGTTGAGATCATTGTGGACTGTGGTCTGTGTCCTCCAAAAGCAACTGCTGTTGCTCTTCAATAATGATGGATGTTCCTCATTCCTTTTGAGGCTACTTATTTTGTGGTTACTTCAATAGTGCAGTCCTATTTCAACTGCTTTATCAGATCTTTAAAAGACATTTTCATTTCTAGCCAGCCAACATACCACTGCTAATGTTGTGTTTTATATTTTACTGGACAAATTCTGTTAAAAGGTCTCTGTTCTATAAGCTCCACCCTTTATTATCATATATAACAGACATAAATATTTCTGTTGTGTACTACATAAATGCTATTACCAGACTAGGTAATAAAACACATTTTACACTTGGTAATGTTTATCTATAATACATGACATAATTGTATATAGAAATAATTCAGAGCTTTCAAATTCAAAGCTTTATTTTAATAACCACCTGCAATCAAATATAACCAGGTGCTAAATGCGCTGATAAAGCAGTTAAATATTTTTAGCAATAATGCAAACCTTTTTTTGGTACAAATTTAAATGTAACACTATTTTCAACACTAAATTGAATTTTTTGAAATTTTTGAAATTTTATTGCCTGATTTGCTATTTTAGTAATTGATTTACTGAAGGATTTATGCACACACAGTGTGGGCAAATAAATGATTATCAGTGTGTGCAATTCGTTCTCAGTAGATTTCCACCTAGTGTATTATGCTTAAGATTCTTGAGATCACCTGCAAAGACAAGAACAAGCTAGTTAAAGATAATTTGGGAGGAAGAAAGGGGAGAAAGCAAGACAGCAAGAACAAAATTAGGAGAATGAGAAATGGAATAGACAGTACAAGGTAATGTCATGTCCTATTTTAAATTTCTACTCCATAAATCAATTGTCCATTTTGGGATTTGGAGGAGATTAGCTCTTGGTCCTTATAGAGTAAGGTCAATGCATCTAACTTGTAAACACAACACAAATTGGATTCCTGTAAATTAACAGACCAAATAAGGGCAGAAGTCTATATCTGTACTATTGTAATTGCGATAAAGTCTGTCCTGTTTTCCACATACTATCAGCCAGAAAATGCAGGAAGATATTTATTTATAGCTGCTTTAATAAAATTGCTGACTGGGATGTCTAGTTGCCATAGAATTTTGAAGCGTACTGGAAGCCTGAGAGAAGTTCAGCCTGAAGTAAAAATTCTGTAATTAATAACCAATCCTCATGTCCTTCCCCATCAGTAAGATTTTTGTTCATCTCTGGAACACAAATTAAAATATTTTTGATGAAAACTCTGGGAGCTTTTTGACCTCCCCCCCAAAGACTACAACGCAAAAGTGATGGTTGCGGCACACATTTAAACATAAGTTTGCGAAGCACGTGAACCTCTTGAAACAACCCAAGCAACAACAGAAACAACCCAGCAAATTTACCCCAACACCGGGAAAACTGAAACTATCCAAAAAGGTTTAAAATGTGATAACCTAAACTGCATTATGCATTAAAATAACTGCATTATGGGTTAAAAAATAACCCAGCAGTTTTGAAAGTGTAAAAATGATTCATGTGGGGTGTAAATCTACTGAGGTTATCCTGTTTTTGTAATCTCCTGCTAAAACACTTGATGTTTCAATTATTTCAAATGACATGGAGAGAGCTCATACTTGGTTTATACCAGTACTAATGGTATAATGAATTTACATTGTTTTGAGTGTGGCGACATTAGTGATAAATAATTATCCTGCCCTCATAAACGGAGCTGATGAACAAGAAGCAAGGACATAAAGTTGGACTGATGGAGTGAGTGTGGAGGAAAGGTTGCAGAGTAATGTAGAGTGCAAGTACCTCTGAAAGCACTGTAAATGCGTATAAAATTGCTAAAAGTTTTGACAATGATTGTAATGTTAATTTAAATGATAGTGGAAAAATGTCAAATGGATGTTGGTAGATCTGGAGAATTCTATTATGTTGAACAGATTATTAATTTTTTGGATGAAACCAAGGGGAAGAGTGCTGATATTGAAGAGATTTTTCCTGACCTAAAGAGATGTTTCACATATGTAATGAAAGCTCATATAAAATGTTGCTTTGAAGTTTTTTTGCAGCAAAAAAGGTATAGATTAAATAAATACTTTACAGGAGTCAGACAATAAATGAAGAAAGATAAGGTTAAACATAGATCTACTAGAACTATAATGTAGAAAGTACTGAAATGTAAATGGGGCTAGAAAAAGTAAATTACCATTGTTAGGAATTTTAAAGTTGTAAGAACCCCAGGTTGTAGATTTACAAGAAACACACAATAATGAAACCTACTGGGGTTGTGGTGGGAAGGAGATTAGATTCTGCAGGGTTGGCAATACTATTTTACCAAGTTGTAGGGTTAATATTTTGTCTTAAAGTAAGGTAGTGAAAGGCGCCTAGAATTTATTTCAAGAATACCTTGAAATATAGTTACTAGAATAGATGAGACATACATATATATACACACACACATATACACACACACACACACACACACACACACACACACACACACACACGTTGCAATAATGTTACAAAAATACACAGACTTTCATAGGGTGTCCTAATTTTTTCACATGACTGTACACTTCTGGTGCATGCAGTGTGAACACTGACCTGTTGATATGGCCTTAAAATGATAAATAGCCTGTTTATGTGTTGCTTTTGCATGCAATGTGAAACAAACCTAAGTCTTAAGTCCTAAGTTCTTTATGGATTTTGTCGTTTAACTTGTATAACTGTGTACATTTACATTTCTGCATGTGGCAGATGCTTTAATCCAAAGCAATTTACAGCACATTCAAGTTATACATTTTATCAGTACATGTGCTCCCTGGTAATTAAATCCGCAACCTTTTGCACTGCTACTGAACTGCTCTACCAACTGATCTATCTGAGCACTACATGTGTAAATTTGGTTAACCGAGTTAACATTAAAAATTTGCAGTTACAGAGGGCATTTATAGTGGAAAACAAACACTAGATATTGCCAGTAGGTAGAAGCAGAGGGCCACTTATTAGTTCAATCTCCTCCCCAATGTAGGTCTTGCTTTTGGTTTTATGTGTAGATATAACATAATCACTGTTACACATTTAAAATCACATTATGTTAAAGATTACAAATATATCTTACATCTATATAGGAACAGCATCAAATGGGACCAGCCAGCTCTTCAGAGGGTGTAGATATCAGCTGAGTGCACCATTTACACTAAACTCCCAGACCAGCAGTCCATATACAACAAGCAATGCTGGACCAAGGCCAGGAAGGTAATGAAGGACCTCCATCATCCTGCAGTGTCTGACATGGCCCAATATTTGGATCATGTATGGATCATAAAATACCCCCTTTTACTTAAGACTTACAAACCTAGTGTGGGGGTGAAAGACCCTAGGCTCCAGAGAGTCTGAAGGCAAATATCTTCTCCAGATGGCTATCAGCAACCTCTGATACCAACAGGACAGTTATGCACTCTGCACAAGGGTCAAAAGAATTCCATGGGCACCACATGGAATTCCAGTAACCCCAGGTGGCCCAAGAAAGAACACTCCAAACCAAAGGAAGAACTCTTTTTAACATAAAACTAAACTGTCCTAAACTGTATATAGTTGTATACATTCCCATGGTATGCTGGCAACAAAACTATGTATCTTTACTGTAACTCTGTAGATAGGTATGCAAGTTTGGATTGATGTTTTGTTTGTATTCATGTATTAGGATGAATCACAACTTAATGTAGTTCAAACTCTGTTATATTGTGTTTCATATATATATATATATATATATATATATATATATATATATTATACATGTGTTATATATATGCTCTGTTATATATATGCATATTTGATATCTAACAGATTCTCTTCTAATTTTCCATCAGACTATGTATGTTGTGTAACCATAACAGGCATGATAGTCTTTCTATAATAATCTGGATTAATATTTGCAAATGTGCCATCCGGCCATAAAACATGCAAATAAGGTTTTGAATGAGACAAAGAAACTTTTGCCTGCTTAACACCTATTGGTTGTTTTAGTTTCACTGACCGAGGTGAACCACCAACACCTTAGCCTCAGCTTAGTCTTCGTTTAGTCTTCATCTTCGTCTTCTTGCTCTTGATCCACTCTTCAATCAAGGATCTTCGGCCATGGCACCCCTCCCTGTGGGTGGTCCAGCCTCTGGCTCAATCCCTCTGAGACAGACTCTGGACACCACTTCAGCTAACTTCGTTGATCTCTGAGACTCAACGAACTCCATCACGTTTGAACCACTCAGGACTCTCTCTCCATGCACATTTGGATTCACGTTCTGCACTAAAGCTCAGTGCAAGTATCCCTTTTCTATACACATAGAATGGCTGCGCTAAGTTGTGCCCCTTTATTAAGGTAATTCTACTGGTGGTTCATTCAAAATGCTTAGCTGCTTAACCTGTACGGGCTTAACATCCTCTCTCTCTCTTTCTCTCTCTTCTTGCTCTCCTTACTTTTGGTTATGTGTTTAATGTGTGTATGTTCATGTCTAGCTAGATATGTTACATGTTTCCCCTGTAGTGTAGTTTAATAAACACCCATGTGTATTCACCCTTGATTGTTGCTGCGTTTAATGCTCACAGATAAGGTCACTTAAATTGTGTTCGATCTTTCTACATGCTCTTAAGTCCTGTTAAGAGAAGCATTGTTTTCAAGGCCAGACAAATAATGTTTCTTAAATTCAATAAGACTGCGTATGCTCTCGCTGGACGAATGCAAAAGCTGATTATTGTAATCATTCCTGCTGATCAGGTACTACAAAATATGTATATTTAATGATGATTAATTATATGTATTTTCCTTTGAGCTAAATAAACTGTTTCCATGAATGAAATGGTGTTTTAAACAACAACGTTTCGTTGATTTGACATTCGATTTGCTACATAATTGTGATGCTGGTTCATGCTTATAATCTGGAGTCCCTAATTCTGCTGATCTTTGCTACATGCTGTATAAGAGTGTTAAGTCAATGTATTACATTGATTAAGAATTCCCCAATTCATTGATCGTAATCAATTATTAATGATTTTATATATAGATATTGTTTCCCTTACACAGGGAATGATGGAGAATAGATTTATTAACATTAATTTTGAGTAAACTTGTTCATAAATAATTACGTCTGCAATGGAAAATGCTTTATTTGTGAACAAACCTCAATATTAATTCCCTTATACACACATTTGTGCTACAATCCCAGTAATAGACGGTTTAATCTGTTGGGGTCAAGAAAAATGTTTCTGCTTCCTGAAGGCTAACACAGAAAGAATAAGGATAAGCCTCTTCTCATAAGCAATTCAGGCCCGCAACCAGAGGGACACAGTAGACCCTAATTGGACTCACATATACAACATTAGTGAGCAACATAGAACATTAGTGAGGTCTAGGATGTCATCTCTAGGAACCCAGGGAATGATCATTTGGACTGTAGCCCTCCCAGTCTACCAGGTACTCTAAACAACCAGTACATGGTTGGTGGCCTAGGATAAGTGGAAGGGGGGCTCCTCAGCTGAGCCAGGCTCTGTGGAGAGATAGACAGATGCATGGTTTGAACTGAATGGAATGTGGGCTGAATTCTATAGTGTTGAGGCAATTGTAGTTGGTAGGATATTGGATTGACTTGGATGATGGGTGAGTCCCAGATACATTGGTCCCTTAATTTCTTGCAGGGCAGGCACATACGGATGTCTCGGGTGGAAGGCCTTCTGCCCGGGTTGGTAAGGTGGTGCTTTGGTCTGTCACAGGCATTGGCTTGGATCCATTGACGACGCCCTTAATAAGCTTAAGAGAGAGAACCTAAGAGAGAGAAAAAGGCCTTCCAAACATGAGATATTAATTGAGGACACTCAGACATCTGACACAATGTCTTTTTGTCATGGTCACGTGGGGAATGAACCCAATTGCAGACAGCGTTATAACAGAAGAGTCTTTATTTTTAAATAAATTAAAACAAGAACCTACGAGGGGGCAAAACGAGAAACAAAACAGGCTTTTAAACAGAACTCAAAAACTCTCCTAAATACATAGCAAAAATGGAGCAGAACATGGAGCAAAACACAGAGCAAAACACGGCAAGACTGGACAAGAGATGTTAGAAAAATCAGAGAAAACGAACCGGCACAAAACAGAAAACAATAAAATAGAAATAGAAAAATAGAAATATAGAAATATAGAAATAGAAACAAGACAAGGACAAACTCAAAAGGTGAGGGACATAACCAATAACAAGACTAAGAGGGAAACAAGGGGGCGGGGCCAGAGAGCACATGACGAATGTAAACAAAACAGAGGCCATGTGCTTCCACAGATCCAGAGCATGAGTTTAGATCCTGACTCCAAGAAACAAGAACCAAGACTAGGATGAGTCAGAATCCAAACAACATGCTCTGACACAGAACACAGGGGATGTCAGGATCCTGGCAAGATAATCTAGAAAGACTCAGAACAGGAAGCCAGGACCCTGACACTTTTGGTATCCCAAAATACCTGAATACCTGGTTAAAGAGAAGTTCAACGGTTTCCATGGCAGTGGGCAGATCTATCAGAGGAAGCAAACAACAAGCCTTAGAGAATTAGTCAACAATGACTTGTATGCAGGTATTACCTTCAGGGGTTGGTAGATCTGTGAGGAAATCTACTCTTAGGTGTGACTAAGAGCGGTCTCAAGAGTTGTACATCCTGTCCCCCACCATCTGGTCTGGATAAAGTTTGGATCCAGCTGACCTCAGGATCTTAGGGAAAAGAAAGACAGACAGATTTAGTGTGGGGCCAGTCTGTTCTTATCTGTTCTTATGAGAAGGGTCCCCAGTTTCAGTTCACCCAATTAATGCAGTCTAACAATCTCTTAAGGGATTTGAATAATAAATCCATAGGACTATGCGTAGGCTAGATTAAAGAAGTGGTTCTTTAATGTAGATTTAAATTAAATAGATTTAATTTAGATTTTCTGGCAGTGTGTCTTCCTCGTGGACAATACTGGGAGGACTGTTCCAGAGTTTGGGCACCAAATATTAAAAGGATCTACCACCCATGTTTAATTCTGAAATTCTGGGCATTATCAAGATTAATATTTTCTTCCCTCTAATCAGTGATGGACTCTGGCAGAGGCAACATGTCTCAAAGTCTCAAATAAATGTTTAGCAAATTGGTAGCAATAACAAGAAAAACAACTTCATCTTGACACTGTTGACAACACAGTCAAACTTCTCAGTGTCTATATGACTCCATTCTACCCTATTGAAATTAAATAAAGTTAAATTGGTTTGTAATATGTGAAGATGGTGATGGTGATGGTGTTAGTGGAGTTGTTTAATCATCCATTGGTGAGATCCTGAAAGATTTAATGTGTCTATTATTTGCAGTTGATGTTTATCTAAAGGCTTCTACAAACAATTTTAGCAATCATGACGGATCACGCTTGGGTACGACATGTATGTAGACTGTACAATAATGACACTCACTAAATCATAGGTTACGAGACTATGAAGTCAGTAAACGTCTCACCTCTATGGTATTTAACTTTTAATGGCATGTCACATTGATCAACACATCATTTCATCTTGCATTTTCATTGGCTACTTAGTACGCGTAGGTCGTGGGATCATGCTAAATTTCCGACACTCCCAGAAAATAATCACATGCTATCTTTAATCGCAAGACCGTGACAATGGCCGCCTTTGAATCTCTGTATCACTGTATATGACGTAGGACCATCCTTTAGGAGCAGACAGAACAGAAATCGCCATGATTTTTTCACGATGGTCATCTTTTATCTGGGACAGCCCAAAACCATGCAGTGTAAACCAGACTTAAAGGATAAGTCCACCAAAAAAGATATTTTGCCCAAAAATTACCCTTAAGGCATCCTAGCAGGATATGACCTAAAAGCACATCATACATCATAAAAGTAATCCATATAACTCCAGCATGGGTAATAAATGCCTTCTAAAGTGAAACAATTAATTTGTGAAAAAACAATTATTATTTGAATGTGTTTACGATCGAAATGGCATGTTTGAATCTAAACATATCTGTATAAAAGACAGAACATGGTGGCATGCCAGCTCCACGTCAATAACGCTAAATCTCCTTGGTTCGTGCATGTCTTGTGACAAAACATGGTGAAGAACCAAAGAGATTCAGCATAAACTGTAAAGTTGTTTGCATGCAGACTGTATTTTTTGCAGATTTTTCTGACAATGACAGCTTCCAGTTTTTTTTTTACCATATAAAACAACACATTTGACATAATGTCAGAGTTTTGTTCTGTTTGTTTCTCTTGTGTTTTTTAATGTCGTAAGGTCTCATTAATTAGGCCCTTCTCTGTTTCCTAGGTTACCAATTATGTCTACCTGTGTCTTGTTTAATTTGCTCTTTCGTACATATATACCCCTCGTGTTCCTGTGTTATTTTGTTCTGTTGAAGTTGGTGTTGAGGTTGTGTATTTCCCTGGGAGTTTGTGTGGATTCAAGTAAAAACATTTCTTATAAACCACCTGTGATGTAACTCGACAAGGTGACCTGACCAAATCTTTTTTTACAGTGTGATGCTAATTAAATCGTGTAAACAATTAAAGAACATAAAATGTGAAAAGTAAATTGCAGAAACCATTTTAACAATACTTTACTGTAAAAGTATGTGTGTCATCATCATGTGTAATGTATAAAATTGTACATGTATAATTTTCACTGTAAATAATTTCAGAGGGGGAAGAACATCAGGCAGGAAATGAAGATGGAATAAAATGAGCAGAGTTTATTGAATAATCTTAGTTGAGTTCTTAATGCTCTTCATGAATGACTTTATCTGACTAGTACAAGTTCAACCAGTGTTATATCAAGCAGTGACAGTATAAAATAACTGCTTCACAAGATTCAAAACCTTGCGATGGAGACATCTCTATTTGTGAAGACAATACAGCACCCAACATAAGATAAAAAATTGAAAATGGAAATAATAGAAATAAGTAAAATACAATGTATATATAGAAAGAGTAAATACATGAAAATGAGTAAATACATATATGAATAGTAAAATCATACTGTTCCTCTGTGTATATTAGTCACCTCTCATATATCTCTCTCTCTCTTTCTCACACACACACACACATCGATCCTTAGAGCCTTCATTCCCCATCTTAATCATTTAAGAGAACATTGAATCCCATATGATTATACATTTGCAAGAGACAGACTAATGAGAGTAAATTTTACATTTATAATAAAGTGTTAGTATATGCATTTTTAATCAAATAAGAACAGGAGACTTATGTATGTTTAGCATGTATGTTGGCATTTAAAATAGTTTCTGTTATGTTTATTTTTTTTAAGAGGTTACCACTGTGCAAAAAAATATTTTTTTGTCAGAAGTGCAGTCATATTGGTAATGTTACTGCTGTCATTCATGCCTTTACTTGAGGATATTGGGTATTTAAAAACAAAAACCTTGAGTGGGATCAACATAAGAGAATTGTGTTTAAGAAATGCATTACATTTAAACTCTCACCCAAAAAACAGATCTGATTTGTGTGTCAAAAACTTTAATCAATTAAAATAAGTAAGGGGAATGAATTCATTTTTTGAGTGTTTCTGAGTAAGACAAAAACACAGTCAAAGTTAAATCTTGTTTCCTTTCAAAAATGTACATTTATGCATTTGGCAGACACTTTTGTCCAATGCAACTTACAGTGCATTCAACGTATACAATTTATGTGCTCTACTAGTTGAGCTAATCGCTAATATATGAGTCACCCACACACATACAGTATATACATATATATTAATGTTATATGTATATATGTATATATGTATATAACATTTATGGCAATATCACGCTGTAGGGAGATATATGTCATATATTACCTATGGTCTGAGCCACTATTCTGAAGATCTGACCAAAATTTTCCAGGACATTATGTTCTCCCTGTACAGTTACAGTCCCGGTTTGGTAGAAGTTGATTATAAGGTACCTGTTATTTTCCCCTTTGTTTTCCCCAGCTTTATATATACTCAGTTGTTCTCCATACTGAATACTCCGTGTGGTGAAGTTTGAGAAATGGTTGCAGAAAGCTGTCTTCCATTTTGTTAGGCGTTGTGTGTAGAAGCGATGGTTAGTGATTATGTTTCTTTGGTTCCAGTCTGTAAAAAGGGTCTCTGGATTTTGTCTCATTTGTTGTTGTATGTCATTTCCGTTCTCAGCCATTGATGCTGCTTTGCAATACAGTGATGAGCTAGTCAATGGTTCAACTTACCAGTCCAGAATTGTGAAAGCCAACTACGTCTTGTGCTGTAATTTTGAATTTTAGCTAGGTTAGTTTATAGAATTTTTATTTTTTTAATGTTTTCCTTAATGTTTAACAGTTAAAAAAATTTTCTGGGTGGATAAAGGCGATCGCACACTGTTTAAGAAGCACAGCGCTGTGTTCGAAGTCTATCTCCTAATGCAAAATTGGCCCGTTTTAATCTCCATCCATTTTCCAAACCTGCTTGTACTCTACAGGGTCATGGAGGGCTGAAGCCTATCCTAGCATCTTGGGCCATAGGTGGGGTAAACCTGAAAAGATGGCCGTTTTAACTTACTAATTATTTAGCTAACATTTGCTAGCCTGACTAGAAATGTTAAACAAACAGGTTATTTAATGTCTATCTAAAAAGCATGTTTAGTACATAACTGGCAATATATTACTTATTTGCCCATATTTTTTCAAATTTACATGTGATAGAATCGAATAACATAAGATTAATACGATTAATATAAGATTAATACTTTAATAAGTATTAATGCCCTTTTTCCTTTTTCTAAACAAATCAATATATCTTGTAGCCTTGAGTGAAGTTTGTACATTAAAGATGATTTTAGACACATATCATGTAATTTAATGTAATACAATATAAGTTCCACCCTGTGGCGTGACAGGATTTTGATCAGCATACAGAGCTGCAGTTGAGCACTACCGCCAGATGCTGAATGGTGCCGCTAATGTGTGTACGCTCATTGAAAACAACGTGTTTGTTGCGGCTGTGCGCTTCTCATCCGGTGTGTGACCCTCTTTAGAGTTCTTATTTTCTTACCTCTGTTGTTTGTTAAATTCGTCTTTTAGTTAAGTTCTTTTCCAAATTGATTAGTCTTTTTGTTATCTCTGTGAGGTTTATAGTAGAGTGTAATTTCCTATTCCCCCAGTGTTGCCTTTTGAAATAAAACAACAAACAAAAAAAATTAAACCACAAATACAAAAAGGAGAAAATGGGTAGTCATCACCATAACCTGTTTTCATGAATAGTTAGTTTACAGAAGACCTACTCTTAAATTCCATCTTGTATAACCTTAACTATACAGAAGATATGCAGCCTTTTAAATGTTCATCATTTCAGTCTTTAGGGGTGCATTTTTTAGAATTATTGGACTGTCATCCGTCTTGAGCAAGAATTACACTGTAAAATAAAGTATTTTCATGGCATTACTGCTTCTGTACTGTTTCTGTACTTTCCTTCCCCAGCAGGGCTGTTTCTGGCTATTTTTGCACCCTAGGTGAAATTCCTAGTGGTGCCTATATTGAGATATGGAAAGTATAGCCTGTCAATGACAGAAAGTATTAAGAAAAAGTATGAATGTATGCATAAATGTGCAGTCAGAGAAAAGACAGATAGAAATTTCTAGAGATGCGGATTATATATATTACAGTTGCTACAGTATATGGTAAATCTTTATAAAGTAGTTGTGCCATTCATAACTGTCTATTGGACACACACTTTTACTTCTGTAGTGCTTTTCTTGTCAAATGTGTTACGGTATTTAGTGTCAAAACTACATAATCACTTCAGCAGTCCGTGATTCATTGAGTTTAAATGCAAGCAAGATGTGGTGTGGCATCATTTAATGTTGAATTAGCGCTTAACTTTTACAACTTTACAACTTTTAACAGTTTTGAGCAGAAAAACTTAACAGTCTTGGAAACATGCCAGAATGCGCATAGGTGCACATGCATACTGAACTATCAGAGAGAGAGAGCAAGAACAAGAACAGAAGAACAAGAACAGAAAAAGAGAAGAGACCAGCAGAACTTTAGTTGTTTTATTTTCTGAGACCCAGCCAAGAACCAACATTACATTTTAACAATGATTCGGTTCCATTACCATTGATTGTTTAGATGAAATATCAACATTCATTGCGGATGCAAAGGTGATATTGGTTCAATATAGCGTTAACATTAAGGAAATATAATGTTAACATTGTTTCAGTGGTTGCTTGTTATCTGGAAACTCAACAGAGAAATAGTTAAATAGTTTCTATTTTGACAAACTGAAAATTGACAAAAGGTGACTTACTGCAATTGATGTGTGTTGTTGAAAATGAACTCCAGCTACAGATGCATAAAACTTCTACATCGATTTTTAAGGCTTTTCCAGCTATTGCTCCACCCAGTGAAGTTGAAGGCATGAATAGAAGCTAAAATGACACACAATGAAACATGGATGCTTGAAATATTTACTTTTGTATTGCTGTAAAAGTGAGGCATTTAAAGAAGTGGCATGCTTTCGGTTTTGATTTTTGGTTTTGATCAGTCCGATTTTGTTGTGTTTGTTCAATGCCTGTTTGTCTTGTTTTGTAGGAACACATTGTTTTGACAGCTCTATCAGATCTATCTTTATATCTGTCTCCTTTATCCCACATGATGAAATTATGCTGAAAGCTCCTGGCAGAGTCTTAGGTGATTTTGAATTTTGGTTTTGATCAGTTCGGTGTTGTTGTGTTTGTTCAATGTCTGTTTGTCTTGTTTTGTCGGAGCACATTGTTTTGACAGCATGCGCCAAGGCCAGAACCACGTCTTGATCACTGGGAAACTAAACCTGTGTGTGCGTGTGTGTATTGCATTGCATTGTGTGCTCCTTAACACCATATATATTTATGTAATGCAAGACCTTCACATTTGGGCAATTACAAAACTTCCACTGTCTAAACTGTTTCTGTCAGCTTACTCTTATTTTTTGTGCCATCGCTAAGAAAAAAACAAAAATCATTTGATTTTTGAACAACATGACTATTACCAGAATGTTCGAAAAATTAATCAAAAGTTCTAAACAGTTTTGTAAATTTTGTTATAACTTTTGTCCACTAGG
The DNA here is from genome assembly GCA_036877525.1 of Chromobotia macracanthus. Taxonomy (NCBI): domain Eukaryota; kingdom Metazoa; phylum Chordata; class Actinopteri; order Cypriniformes; family Botiidae; genus Chromobotia; species Chromobotia macracanthus. The sequence goes on along the minus strand of JAZGTH010000022.1, from coordinate 905,824 downwards.
GGACTAATTTTGTAAGTACCCTCAGACGATGAGGATGATGAACCCTACCAAGTTTCGTACAGATTCGTAATTGCATTTGTAAGATATTCTATTTTATTATAAAATTCAAAATGGCCGACACCAAAAACGACCAAGGAACATTGGATATTGTTTGACAATATGGCTATGACAAGGATTGCAAACACTGGTATCCTACCACACCCATACATCTTGAGAACAGAACTTCAGAACCTTCTGATGAAACATAAGACTGCAAATCAACTTATTACTCGTGGGGAAGAATGATATTTGGAAAGAGCAGAACTCCTTAAAGTGATTTTAATGAACTCTTTGAAAAACTTAGAAGACTGAAAGTTAAGTCATTGATCAGCGGACCGCTCCCTGCAAGAGGAATAAATATGTTTTCATGGTTGCATGGACGTAATACGTGGCTGCAAAAAATGAAACATAAACGGAGCAAACTTCATTGACAACTTCTTTTCTGGGGTCAGAGACAGCTGTTTAAACAGGATGACCTCCACCAAAACAAATCTGGAAAAAAGGGTGCAAACGCACAATATTGTATTGGAATGTTCTTAGCTTCTCTTGGACGATGTGGTGTTATTCCTTCCTGGGGTCTTTCACCTCAATGCTGAGTTTGGAAGTCTTAAGTGAAGGTGGTATTTTATGATTCATACATGATTGCATAATTTTGCCATGCCAGACACTACAATGCAAATGAAAGTAACATGAAAACTATGGGCAATACTTTGTGCTCTGTATTAGTACAATACTTACACTGATTTTAAGAAGGGAACAAAGGACCCAATAGTTGTTCATTTGGAGCTATGGACAAACAGCTTCAACTTCAGTTGATTGGCATTAGTTGATCACACTAATGGTGATTTCAAACAAAACTATTACTTGCAATAAAACATTACAATAATAATACAATAATAAACATTATGGTTACTTGTGTAAGGTAATGGGTATGACCATTGTCATTATCCTTGCCTGGGCAGCCTGGGCCGCTTAAACCGGAATCTGTGTAGGGACAAGGTGGGTTTTGCCTCCTGGCCCCTCTGAGAAAGATTTTATCATAAAGTCATGCTTCTGAGATGGAAGCTCACACATAACAGGGTCTATACTTTGATTCGGGCACCACTCTGAGAAGATAGGCCATTTAGGTATCTCGTGAAAGGGGCCCTAGCCTCTGAAATTGTGTTCATGACCTCCCCCCCCCCGGGAAGGCACGGAGGCTTCTGCCGAGGGGCCAAAAAGGATGGCAGACTGAGACATGTGAACGATGCCCTGATTAAACAGTCGGTGAGAATATTGATCTGAAATCCTCTCGCAGATCTGTCTGAAAAACTGGTTCGTATACGGTTAGAGTGATCTAAATGGTTGCTAGGATGTGGCTAGGAAGTTACCAGGGAAATACCTAAAGCCTACTGTCATCCTGAGTCAAATAAGCCCACACACGTCCTTACAATGTTCTAATGCGGATATGGCTTATTCATTGCATTACATGGTAGGTAATGTTCCATAAATGGTTGCTAGGGTATATCTAGACAGTTAACAAGGTAAAACTGTCAGGGTCCCGGCTTCCTGTTTTTTGTCTTCTTAGTTTCTCTTGCCAGGATCCTGACATGCCCTGTGTTTTGTGTCAGGGCATGATGTTTAAACTCTGGCGGGTCTTCCAGGGTCTGCATCAATGTTTTTGCTCCGTGTATTTGCTCCGTGTTTCTGGAAGAGTTGTTTTTTTGTTTCTCATTTGCCCACTCGTGGGTTCTTGTTTTAATTTATTAAAATGAAGATTTCTGTGTTGAAAGCTGTCTGCAACTGGATTCATTCTTTGCGACCCTGACAAAAACTATTAGACTGGATGTGTGTCTAATCAGGCTTCAGTGTTTGAAGGAAAAGGAGCTTCCCTATAGCAATGTGAAGTTAACATCATGCTAATTCATCAAGTTACATCCATCAAGCCTTCCACAGATCTTCATAGCGTTTGCTGAAGTTATCATTTCTAATGAATTAGATAAAATATGGTACCATCATGCTAAAACAAGTTCCCATCATGTTAAAATGTGCTAGCATCAGGCTAAAACATACTAAAACATATTAAAACATGTTAACATCATGCTAAAATGAGTTAATATTAGGTTAAATCATGCTAGCATCGTGTTAAACAATGCTAAACTGTTCAAATTCAGAAGCATACAGGGAATTTGATGTGGTTTACAGGAGCTCTGAGTACTTATAGAGTATAGAGTATATAGAGTATTTAAATACATTATGTTAGCATCATGCTATGTAATACTTAAACATTCTAGCATCATGTTAAAGTGTACTAATATCACGTTAATTAATGCTAAATTGTTGCTTGCATGCACTGACCACTTTGTCAAAGGTAAGTTAAAGTGAAAGTGACATTTTTGTGAGATATGGTACCCATACCCGAAATGTGACCTCTGCATTTAACCCATCACTGGTGAGGAGTGAACACACACTGCAAGTCGTGAGCACACACAAACACCCGGAGCCGTGGGCGACACACTACTGCACCCGGGGGAACAATTGGAGGTTAGGTGCCTTGCTCAGGGGCACTTCAGTTGCTACCTCCCAGCGCTGGAATCAAACCAGCAACCTTCTGATTACAAGCCCGACTCACCAGTAGGCCACAACTTCCCTAATTTTTCTGTACTTTGTAAAGTTAATGTAATTGTTTTTTTCTTTTCTTTGTTTAGTTTTTACCCCTGAGGAGTCCTGACAATGGACTCTTCTCTTTGTTGCAGTCAGTGAAATGTTTTCACTCCCTGATGGCCAAAACAGATGAGAAGAACGGATGAGAAGAACCTCCTTGCCCCAGGTCTTCCATGTCCTTAATTAGGACATTAATACATGACTATAAACTTGTAACATAAGATCACTCTTATTCCTCTGCCACTACAGGTCATCATATGATAAATCATAAATGCATGTAGTACTTCATATACTTTTTATGCTATATACTGCATCTATACCATAATGTTACAGTTTTTATCATACTTCATACTCACATACATACATATATTTCTTATTATCTTATCCTTTGTCATGTTTACTGTATTCTAAATACATATTATATACTACATTATTATTATTCTCTTAATCTAAATTTCCTTATTCTTAATTTTATTTCTCAAGTATTTCACTACATAATGTACTTGTCACTACACATCAGTGTGGAATAACAGCTATTGTAACACTGATGGGCATATTATTACTGTCAGGCTATTGACACTGAAACAAAAACATTTTAAGATAATCAGAAGCCTGCTTTTTTTACCAGCTCTGTTAACACTGATTGGCCTGTCAGGCTATTGTCCTGTGGCGTAAATGTTTTTACTAGATCCATAAAGGATTTTGGAGTATATCTTTACCCTTTAATTGCAATAAAAATATAGAAATCTACTTTCCACAATTTCCACAACATTTCCACAATTATAAAACTTAATGCACATTTACATTAAATGTACAACCCCAATTCAAAAAAAGTTGGGATGCAATGTAAAATGTAAATAAAAACAGAATGCAATGATTTGCAAATCTCATATACCCACATTTTATTCACATTAGAACATAGTCAACATATCAAATGTTGAAAGTGAGACATTTGTCAGGGTCCTGGCTTCCTGTTCTGAGTATTTCTAGATAATCTTGCCAGGATCCAGACATCCCCGCATTCTGTGTCAGAGCATGTTGTTTAGATCCTGACTCTTTCTAGTCTTGGCTCTTGTTTCTTGGAGTCGGGATCTGAACCCATGTTCTGGGTCCTTGTCTCATGTGGAAGCACATGGCCTCTGTTTTGTTTACATTTGTTCTCTTGTCTCGTTTGCGCTGATTTTGTGCATCTGTTCCTTGTTGTCCTTGTGTTATTTAATGCCCCCGTGTTTTCTGTCTTGTGTCGGTTCGTTCTCGTATCTGGTTTCTTGTTCCTGTTACGTGCATCCTGTTTTGCCTGTCTCCTGGTTCCCGTTTCCTCGTTCGGTGAGTCTTGTCGTGTTCTTGTTCCAGTCGTATTGACACACAATCTGCCTGAGCGTCAACATCTTGAATCTGTATCTCCTTAGAGACTGATTCAAGTGACACAAATCCAGAATTGGATGCAACCCCATCCTTTTTGGGAACTATAAAATATCTGTAAAAGCCTAGATCTCTCATGTGAGGGAGAATGCATTTTATAGCCCCTTTTGTCAAGAGTCTCTAGATCCCGGGCCAACACAAAATACTGCTCAGTCTGTAACTGAAATTGAAAATGCACTTGAAATTAGGAGGACAGGATGCAAACTGAATTCTGTACCCTCTCTCTTCTGTACTGAACAGCCATGGGATCAGACTGGTCAGAAGTTTCCACGCTGCCAGAAAGTGCGAAAGAGATACCATCCTGTCTATCTGTTCAGTCTCCTGAAGCAGCGAACTGGCAAGAGAAATCTATACAGATAAACCGCTGGGTGCTTCTACCCCCGAAACACCTGGGATGGCAGAGAAAGCAGAAGCGCCCACTGGGGGCTCAGAGGGAGGTCTGGCACGGTATGTTGGCATGTACAGGGAACCCCCCCTCCTGGGTCCGGCCCCCAGTATGCTGTTGGCATCAGGTGTTCTTATTGTTGAGAGCCAAACAGACCCTGAGGAGCAATCAAAGCGTCCAGCAAGAAGGCCTTATCCCTGCCCTGATTGCCAGATAGGTCATTATATTACATTATATACCAGAGCAGAGGACATGTTCGTAAATCAAAGAGGACATTCCAGGAAAAGAACCTCATACCAACTGAGAAGCATGGAGGAAGTGTCATGGTTTGGGGCTGCTTTGCTGCAGCAGGACTTGGTCAGCTCACCATCATAGAATCCACCATGAATTCTACTGTGTAATCAGAAGGTGCTTGAAGAACATGTGAGACCATCTGTTAGAAAATTAAAGCTGAAGTGGAACTGGACCATGCAACATGACAATGACCCAAAACATACTAGTAAATCATTAACCAATGACTGGCTGAAAAGGCAGATATGGAGAGTCATGAAATGGCAGAGTGTAAGTCCAGATCTGAATCCCATTGAGATGCTGTGGGATGACTTGAAAAGGGCTGTACATGCAAGAAACCCCTCAAACATCTCACAGCTGAAATAATTCTGCATTGAGGAGTGGGGTAAAATTTCCTGACCGATGTCAGAGACTGGTAGATGGCTACAAGAAGCGTCTTACTGCAGTTATTTCAGCCAAAGGAGGTAACACTAGCTATTAGGGGCTAGGGTGTTCTATCTTTTTCCTCAGTTAAAATAGGCATTTTGTAGAATTACATTTACAGAAGATCTTGAAAAGACTTTTCTTCAGTTTTAATTGTTTAGTTAATTACTTTAATCTTTCTGTATTGTTAAAATTGAGACTATAACCATATATTAAAAAATGTTACAAAATACACATGCTTTCACAGGATGTCCTAATTTTTTCACATGACTGTATATATACCCCGTGTTCCTGTGTTATTTTGTTCTGTTGAAGTTGGTGTTGAGGGTGTGCAGTAAAAAATTTCTTCATTCATAGTTTTTGTGAGCTTCTTAATATAAACCACCTGTGACGTAACTCAAAGCAACAAGGTGACCTGACCAAATATTTTTTTACAGTGTGACTGTTACGGAGGAGGTTCCTGCTCCACCTCCAAGGTGCCATCAGAGGGAACTGTCGCCAGAATACTAATTTCGGTTCTGGACTACATTACCTATAATGCCACATTCCTTAGGTTTGATCATTTCCTGTGCACCTGTTCCTCATTTCCTGCTTCTATATAAGCTGCCTACAAACACTCATGTTGCGAAGTCTTGTTTTGCCCAGGCGACATTACTGAGTTTTCTACTGTTTTGGATTGTTACTTGGATTTTGGATTGTTTGCTGCTTGCCCTGATTATTGGACTGCCTAATGGTTATGATTGTTTGAGGCCTGCCTCGACCCACGTCTGTGTTACGTTTACTCTTCTGCCTTGTCGCCGTTGTTCCCGTTTGCTGTTGCTTAACTCTGTCTGCCTGGTTAATGAATAAAACACTGCAAATGGATCCTCCTGTGTGTGACCCTTCATTACAGTGTATGTCAGTCACCTCTCATATCTCTCTCTCTCTCACACACTTATTCCCCCTCTTAATCATTTAAGAGAGCATTGAATCCCATATGATTACACATTTGCAAGAGACAGACTAATGAGAGTAAATTTTACATTTATAATAAAGTGTTAGTGTATGCATTTGTAATCAAATGAGAACAGGAGACTTGTGTATGTTTGGCACATATGTTGGCATTTAAAATAGTTTCTATGTTGATTTTTTAATCAACATAGGGGTTACCACTGTGCAAAAACCTTTTTTGGCGGAAGGGCAGTCATATTATGTTACTGCTGTCATTAGTTCTTGCTTTTACATGAGGATTTTTGGGTATTTAAAAACAAAAACCTTGAGTGGGACCAACACAAGGGAATTTTGTTTGAGAAATTCATTACAGTTAAAACTCTACAGTAAATTCGATATAAACCAATTGAATTGTGCTGATCCAAAAAACAGATTTAAAGTGTGTGTGTAAAAACTTGAAATGTGTGTAAAAATCAATTAAAGGGGAATGAATTAATTTTTTGGGTGTGCCTTTACTTTTTACATGCCATTTAAATGAACAGGTCTTTTTCATAAAGCATACCAGCATCAGATAAGGGGTGTATTTACCTGTGATAGACTGCAGTCTTACAACAGTTATGTATCAGACAAATACACAAAGATATATATATATATATATATCATTAGGGACATATATGTCATATGTTACCTATGGTCTGAGCCACTGTGTTGAAGGTCTGATCAAAATTTTTCAGGACATTATGTTCTCCCTGTACAATTACAGTCCCGGTTTGGTAGAAGTTGATTAGAAGGTACCTGTTATTTTTCTCTTTTCTTTCCCAGCTTTATATATATACTTTATATATGTTTAGTACATAACTGGCAATATAGTTGAAGGCATGAATAGAAGCTAAAATGACACACAATGGAATGTGAATGCTTGAAATATTTACTTTTGTACTGCTGTAAAAGTGAGGCATTTAAAGAAGTGGCAGGCTTTCGGTTTTGTTTTTTGGTTTTGATCAGTCCAGTTTTATTGTGTTTGTTTAATGCCTGTTTGTCTTGTTTTTTTGAAACACATTGCTTTGACAGCTCTATCAGATCTATCTTTATATCTGTCTCCTTTATCCCACATGATGAAATTATGCTAAAAGCTCCTGACAGAGTCTTAGGTGATTTTGAATTTTGGTTTTGATCAGTTCGGTGTTGTTGTGTTTGTTCAATGTCTGTTTGTCTTGTTGTGTAGGAGCACATTGTTTTGACAGCATGTGCCAAGGCCAGAACCACGTCTTGATCATTGGGAAACTAAACCTGGGCGTGTGTGTGTTGCATTGCATTGCATTGTGTGCTTCTTAACACCATATATATTTATGTAATGTAAGACCTTTACATTTAGGTAATTACAGAACATCCATTCCATTCCAACTTCCATCTAAACTGTTTCTGTCAGCTTACCCTTATTTTTGGTGCCATCACTAAGAAAAAAACAAAAATCATTTGATTTTTGAACAACCTGACTATTACCAGAATGTTCGAAAAAGGAGTTTTTCAAAAGAACTCAAAATGGTGGATAGGAAATACAGTCCCCATGACAATTTTGTTGTATTGTAATTTGGTATTGTAACATAGGACCTAAGCTAGGGAATCTAAAAACATCAATTTTTAAGGCTTTTCCAGCTATTGCTCCACCCAGTCAAGTTGAAGGCATGAATAGAACCTTAAATGCATCCATAATAAATGCATTAACAGCTTGGAGCAGCAAAACTTAACAGTCTAAGAAAAGAAATATGCCAGAATGCGCTTTCTTTCACATAGGCCCACATGCATACTGAACTAAAACAGAGGGAGAGAGAGAGAAGGAGAGCTGAACAAGAACAGAAAAAGAGAAGAGACCAGCAGAACTTTAGTTGTGTTTTATTTTCTGAGACACAGTCAAGAACCAACATTACATTCTAACAATGATTCAGTTCGATTACCATTAATTGTTTGGATGAAATATCAACATTCATTGTGGGTGCAAAGGAGATATTGGGTCAATATAATGTTAACGCTAATGAAATATAATGTTAACATTGTTTCAGTGGTTGCTTGTTATCTGGGAAATTGACAAAAGGTGATTTAATGCAATTGATGTGTTTGTTGAAAATGAACTCTAGCTATAGATGCATAAAACTTCTACGTTGATTTTTAAGGCTTTTCAAACTATTGCTCCTCCCAGTGAAGTTGAAGGCATGAATAGAAGCTAAAATGACACAATGGAATGTGGATGCTTGAAATATTTACTTTTGTATTGCTGTAAAAGTGAGGCATTTAAAGAAGTGGCATGCTTTTGGTTTTGATTTTTGGTTTTGATTAGTCCGGTGTTGTTGTGTTTGTTCAATGCCTGTTTGTCTTGTTTTGTAGGAACACATTGTTTTGACAGCTCTATCAGCTCTATCTATCTCTATCTAGGAGCAGGAAAGCTTCTGACATGGTCTTAGGTGATTTTGAAGTTTGGTTTTGATCAATTCTGTGTTGTTGTGTTTGTTCAATGTCTGTCTTGTTGTGTAGGAGCACATTGTTTAGACAGCATGTGCCAAGGCAATAACCATGTCTTGATCATTGGGAAACTAAACCTGGGCGTGTGTGTATTGCATTGCACTGTGTGCTCCTTAACATCATATATTTATGCAATGCAATACCTTTACAAGGCAAGTCAGTGCAATCAATTCAAGCCATTTCTCCTTGTCCCAGATACGTCGCCCAGATACACCAACTGTGAACTGCTGCCATTAACAATGCTCCGCTCTCACCTGGCCTTGTTTAATGAAGCAGGGCAGGCTCACATTCTTCATGGTTTGGGTGTTTACAATTGAGGGAATCGCAAATGGACCTGGCAGAGGAGCTCAGGACAGCTTCAGCCCTTTCTTGACCCTCATCAGCTGGGTCCAGAGCTCTTGCTGGGGATCTGGAAGACACACTATGGCTTCTTCCATTCCCTAGCGAAAGCACAATGCTAGAATTGTCCTCCTTTGAGGAGGTGCACATTCTTAGTATTGAATGGGGGAAAATAAGGACTCACCACCCTATTCCCTTGCTTACGAGGCAGTGGGGCAGTCCATTGGAGAAGTAGGAAATGCAAAAAAAAAATAAAATAGATGAGTGTGTTTTGCAGTCCCAAGCACAGCCTTTGTGTTGGGGCTTGCCTTTCTTTTCCAATCTCCATACTGAGGTGTTGAGATCATGGGTCATAATTATTTGACCCATGTGCATAATTATGCACAGTGCATAATTATTTGAAGGTTGAAGAGACGTTAAGCTTGTATCTCTCGCCCAGTGCTACGTCATCCCTTAAAGCCCCAATGCTCCCTACAAAGCCTTGTCATACTATATCAACCTTGGTTGGAAAGGCTTAAATGGCAACGGGTCGGGCTGGTGCTTGCCTCCATACTATGGCTATTTTGCAGTCAAACCTGGCCGACCTCCTTAAAGATATAGACGAGGACAGGGAGTTTGGGCCCAACAACATTAAAGAACTACGTCAGGCCACTAATCTTGCTCTCCGGGCCACTAAGGAGACAGTCAATGCCATTGACCGCTCCATGTCAGCTTTGGTGGTTACTGAGGGACATCTATGGTTTAACCTCTCTTTGTAACATATAATGTAAGCAGCACACTTCCTGCTGCCAGTTGGTGGCGCTATGACTATAATGGGTCTATAATGGGTCTCCCATTGCGGTTGGATGTCATGGTCCGCCCGATCCAGGACCTGGAGAGAATCTGTCAGAATGGAGTCAGTCTTCTCCTGGTAGCCCCATTCTGTCTGGCCCGAATTTGGATTTCACACCTCATTTTGCATATCTTATCTAACTCGCTGTGTGTCGCTGCAGTCATCCATGTCTGATTATAGCTCAGCACAGTAGAGTTTATACCTTTCGAGGGGGAGGGATACATAGAGGTGGAGGCAATGTAAACAAAGCATGCATGCCTGTTGTCCAGGTGTCAATTACTGTGAATAAATTTGTTGGAGTAATCCAACATAAATATAAATGATAAGAAAAAATTATGTAAAGTGTAGGGGGTAAATCACCTGGGATATCTGAAGGATTTTTGTGAGATTCTTGCTAACTTGTAGAGCCTCTGATTACCAACACAAGAAAGACACAGTTGTACAAATACAAATAGGTTTATTCACTAAACATACAAGGGAAATAACTACTGGATAATGCATGCAGAAATAAAAAAATACCACTACAATTAAATAATACTTTAGAAAGATTGGATTATTAAATGAAAACAAATGATTGGAATAAAAACAGAGTGAAAGATGCAATGCTGTTCCTGAATGTGGTGGCAGGAGAATATTCTTAGGCTGTCAACTCCCAGAGATAACACTTATTCTCTGCTACGTCGCACATACAAAGCCTATACTGCGATTACTAGTGCCAAGGTCTTGAAAGAGATTTGGAAGGAAAAAGTATATTTACGTTCCACACCATCGGGAGATCAGTCTTGCATTGGAGACGTCCTCCACGGGTTGTGCGGGTTGCGTACAGTCCGAAAAGCGCAGAACCACTCTCAGATAGTTGTAGTCACGGAGAAGTGAACTCTGCTGCATCAGAAAGATTGTAAGTCCAAGGCGTGATAGAGTCGTTGCAGTTGAGCTGTGAGGATTGGTAAGGTCCACCCGTGCAGATGATGGTAATAATTAAGGTTTACTTGCAAAAGCTTAACCTTAGTCGTACTGTTGTTTCTTCCTAGTTAGGTCAGAAAGCTCAGAACAAGGATGGATCCGCTGATGAGGGACTTTATTTCTTTCTGGTGAGGTGGAGACTGTAATTTGGTGCCGCCTGTTTCCAGTAAGGTGATTCGGGGTGAAGGCTGACACACCATATGGCCCACCCTTCTCCAGCTGTGTGGGACTCGTTTGCATAGTGTAAAAGTCCATTTTAGGAAAATGGCCCGGACACTTTTTCTATGCATTTCTTCCTGTCCAAACCACTCTCAAAACACACTTGACAATGTACTGAATGCATACATACCAAACATGATGTTGAAAGGCTGGAATAATCATTTGTACCTATATTTAGAGGCTACAGGTGAGATTACACGTTATTATGACATTACAGCTACAATTACACACAAAATGACATTTTGGTTTGTTCAGCATTTGTAATGTGCAATTGTAATGTCCTTTTTAACAGTTCTTTTTGTATAAATGTAAAAGGTTTGATTCTCCTTGTTTCAATCATTGCGTGCCGCATGGCCAGTGCATTAGCATGCTGTATCTGGAGGATCAAAGGAACTTTATTGCCATCCTGGCCTGGGCCTTAGGATGAAAGTAATGGGTGATAAGGGGAATCCTGTAGACCAATGAAAAAGGGTCCTCTCCTTCCCTATCTTAACTCAACAGGGGTATCTGGCAGTTCCCTTAGCCTCCTTATCTGATGGCACTGGGCATCTGGTTGTGTTAGCCTGTCAACGTCCAATCTCAAGTGAACCTTCCTCTGTTGTGGCAGTTAGAGAGGGGCCCCGTCATAAACTGGGCCCTGGAATGTCCTTTGTTCTGCTGTTCATTACAACGGGATGGGTGGGGCATCAAACCTCCTGTAGGGAGACCCCTGACAAGAGCACTTTAGAGAAAGCCACTCCTCTAGTTAAATAAGACCTAACCTGAAGAGCCAAAGGCAAATTGCGTACCTCATAGGCTATGCCTAAAATGTTGTGTCATATATCCCACTGTTATTTAGATTATTGTTATTAATATTGTTATTTAGTGATTGTTATTTGGACTATTCTGTTTTCTGTTGCTTAGATTATCTGGTTAGTTATTTTATTTTATGTGGCTTCAATAAAAATGTCTGATTTTAAAATGGCAAAGTGTTGTCGGGAGCCGGGATCTGCGCCAAGATTTAGGCGATACAGTGATAGTGATTTTCCCTCTGAACAAAACAATACTGACACATTGCTCCATCATATAATGAATTGAATAGACCTAGGTCTGCAAATGACAAATTGTTAGAATTAATAGACATTGGGAACACAATGACAAACAAGCAACCAGAACCTAATTTAAAATTTGACAGTGTTTTAAATCCCAACCAGGTGGAAAAGGGGGCAGATAGACACCCATATCATTCAATTAAATTCAATTTAATTAAAATAAACACAGAAAACAGTAAAATTGTATATATTATTTGTATATTGTATCATGTACAGGATGAAAACAGAATACATGGTATTATTGCACATTTTTATTGTTCTTTATGAACGTGTGTTTACACATGTATATTAATAAAACTAATTAGAGATACTACGTTTGAAGTTGGTTTATGAATAAAGAGTTGACTGAACTAATGAAAACTACCACACATTTAGACCATTTGAATAAATGGATCGTGGTGTATGAGAGGGTAATGTATTCAGACTGCCATCTAAGACAGTTTGTACCTCTGAGACTATGCGACATTTAGTCAGTTAACTAATGATAGATGATAGGTATCACATTAAGCAAGATATGCTGTTCCATCTTACATGGAGATGGGGCATAGAAAGAAGATGTTTTATGGGATGGGTATAAGGGATTTGCAATAATATCATAAAATACTTGAACATTACATAATTAAAAGAGAATGGAAGTCAAAGAAATAGCAAAATAGTAAAGTCTTTAGGACTGTAATTAGACCTTATGCTAGAATCAATAAATAAAACAAGATAAACAATTTACAAAACACTAAGCTAAGTTAAATGTCAGCAAATGTCCCAGTAAGCAAGCCAACAGAGGGACAGTGGCAAGGAATCAAAACTCCAATGATATATAGATGGAGAATAAACCTTAGGAGGAACCAGGCTCAAATGAGAGAGAGTTAATGTTTTTTTAATTAAAGGTCTGATAACAGCTTGTAAGATTTTGGGACATCACAACACCAGTGATGAATTAATAATGCAAAGGATCTATCATTTCAGGAAGCATCTCAACAGCCTGGTAGGTATAGGATTTCACATACATTTAGTTGATTTAGATGATGATCAGAAATAGTTTAGTTTTCCAGATTGTTGGCTGGTGATAACGCAATAGCTAACATAACATTGAGAAGTCCCAGTCTGACAGGTGATGTTTTTTCTCTTTTTTCGCCTAGTGAGAGGATAATGCATAACTCTAAAGTGTTGGTTGATGATAGGTTGGGGCGTATCAAAAGCGTATATGTGATTTAGCACATAATGAGACCATTAGTAGAAACAAAATGAATCTCTTTTGTCCCACCAACATTTCAAGTAGTCTGTGGTTTACAATCTGCTTGGCACATTTTCTAAACCCTCAGAAACCACACACAGATCTATAGCGGCAGCAATGCTTTAATTATATTATAATCATAAACATATGTTACACATTAAAATAGTGGTCTTCCACTGGTCAAGCACTGGTATGTTGGAGAAGTATACAACCACAGATGCCCCTCATTTACAAAACAGTGTTTTTGTACCTGCACGAAAGCCATTATTTTATGATTAAAAACTTGAAAGTATTCATAGGTACTCTGCATGTTTGTAACTGTTGCTACTACGGGTTTACTAGCCATGGCGATCACATTTGCAAATTTGTCTGTGATATCTGCAACAGACCTGATTGTTATAAACATCCTGTCAAAACAAAGCATTGCAGTGACTGTTTGCAGTACTGTAAATCTGACTATTGTTATGACATGCATAAACAGCCACCTCTAGGCCAGCAGTTTGCCCAGTGTTATGTAACATTGAAAGGGGGAAATTTCACAGCTGGTGGGACAGACTGTATAGAGCAGCTTATTAAAAGGTTTAGACATGATCGTTATCAAAATTGTATGTGGGTTGTCCAGTTAAAATCACGATGCAGGGATGTAAATATTTTAAGGTATGACACCGCCTTCAAGCAGCACTTTACTGACAGCTATTTATTCCTATGCATTTGGCCAAGACTGCTGCAGTAAAATCTAAGATGTGAGGAGAAAGGTAACTTCCCACATCATCTCAACAGGTTAAAAAATTGCATAGGCCCATACCTGATAAAACATTTCTACGGTTAGAGGCCATATCAGACAGAGACAGGGAACAGTTTAATTCCTGGTATGTCACATCGGCAGACAGAATCTTTGATTTTAAGCAAGAACTAGAAATGTACTGTTTTATTGACATCATATTTGTTACGGAGGAGCTCCACCTCCTCCTTGCCCCCAGAGGGACCCCTCTCCAGAATACTAAACAGTACCGAACTACATTTCCCATAATACCTCCTACAACGCTGTTTTGAGACATGTTACTGTTTTGAAATTCTGCAATTAATTCATTCAATTTACCAGTCTTGATCTGTTTAGATACATAGTTTCAGCAGTGTGTTGTATGGCTGTGTATAAAACCCACTGCTTGACAAAGAGATACGCTAGTTCTAACCCACAACAATGTATACACAAATCAAACAAGACATACTCCAACATTTCCATTGAATGGCTTGAATATGTTAAAACAAATACATGTTCGGCATGCATTAAACCATGGTTAGATAATAATTTGACAATTTCATCTTGATGGATATTATGAGAAGGATGGAATAAAAAAGGCTCTAGAATTTAATGGTTGCATGTTTCATGGGCATGAATGTCATTATAATACCATTTAAACCCCCAACTCTGAACCTTGACACCCCAACCCCCATCCATTTAAAAAAAACTTATTGGATCTAGACAAATCACAATAATGACCCATTTCGGATCCAAAACTGCGAATTTCACCAAAAGGTGATGAGTTTGCATCCCTGGGTGGGAAGCTAAGATTTCCCCTTTGCCGTACATGTGCAGAACAACAGGATGAGGATGAGGAACAGGCTATCTCAGGGTGCTGGGTTGGTATTGATCTGTTAAAGGGCATAGAGAAGGGTTATGTTGTAACGAAGGTGGATGAGGTGTGGCATTTACCTCAGCAATCAAATACCCTGTATAGCGGTTATGTGAAAATCTTTCTTCAGTACAAACAAGAGGCCAGTGGTTTCCCCATGCATGTTGTGACAGATGCTGACAAAGAATCATACATTAATGATTACTTTGAAAAAAGAGGGAATCAGACTGAATCTTGACAAGATAAGTGTTAACCCAGCACGCTGCTCTATTAACAAGCTATTGATAAATAATTTGTGGGGTTGATTGTCAATGAGGGAAAACCTGCCCACCACTGAGTGGAACAGTTCACCTAACACATTTTTGGTGATGGTTATGACATTAAGCATTTCTCATTTGTGTCAGACAATGTCACATTAATTCAGGGGAGTTACACAGATGGGAACAGCAGTCAGCCTGTGACATTAATATTTTTCTTGGAGCATTTACAACTGCACACCCACATCTAGAACTTGTGGGATTACAAATTTTATAAAATGATAAATACATTTTAAGGTGAAGATGCTGACATTCTAAGTAGGTCAATTCAGATAGCCCAGGCGTCTGAGACATTCAACTTTTGTCTTTACGCACTTCCTGAGCATTGGGCAGGGTCCCAAGTTAAAGGTGATTGCTAAGATCAAGGCACAGCTGTGCCTTTGTCCCTATGATAATGTGAAGGTATGGGCCATACTGTCAAATTGATTGGATTAACATCTATGCATTTGAATGGCACTGTTATGCTGATTAGATCAGGATTGAGGAGACGCCGGCAACCGGCTGATTCCTGTACTACATTTGCATGCTTTGTTTAGATTGTCTCCACCTCTATGTATCACATCCCCTTGAAGGGTATAAACTACACTGTGCTGAGCTATAGTCAGACTTGGATGACTACAGCGATGCACAGCGAGTCCTCAATAAAGAGTAACTTCTGCTTGAATGATATCCCAACGTCTCCTGGTCTCTGCTTCGAAGAAGGAAAAGTTTCCAACAAACTGTATATACTCATGGATAAGTTAGGGGACAGGCTGTTATACAGTGACACACACAGTGTTCACTTGTGACTGGGACCCACCCCTGGGACCCTATCTCAGTAATCTAGTAATCTATGAAATTGGAGATAAGGACCATATAACTGAATTTTGCTCATCAGGTCCTAAAACATATGGCTACCGTATGGCTAAGAGATAAGTATCTATGAAGACAAAAGCAATAACTTTAAATGCTGTAAACTCAAAAGCCATTAGATTAAACACATTAGACTCCTCGACTCCATCCATGTGTTTCGTCTCCAAAAAACTTTCCCCGGTGGAGCAGAACTACAACATCGGCAACAGGGAACTCCTCGCCAACAAACTAGCTCTGGAGGAGTGGAGGCACTGGCTGGAAGGAACCCACCATTCATTTGTGGTGTTTACTGATCATCGAAACTTGAAATATCTGAGAGAGGCCAAGAGACTCAATCCCCGACAGGCTAGGTGGGTTCTCTTTTTCACACGATTCAAGTTTATTATATCCTATTGTCCAGGGTCCAAAAATACCAAAGCACCCTTCCTAGACTCCATTCTCCAGAGGACATAACTGGCAAACTACTACCCCTTCCCATTTCTCTGTGTCCCTGGTCACACCTAGGAGTGGATTTCATCACGGACTTACCAGCATCAGATCGTAACACCTGTATCCTAGTAGCAGTGGATAGATTCTCCAGAGCTTGTCGTCTGGTATCGCTCAGGACTCCCAACCGCTATGGAAACAGCAGAAGTTCTTTTCAATAATGTATTTTGAAATTTTGGTATCTCCGAAGACATTGTCTCTGACAGAGGTCCCCAGTTCATCTCACAAGTATGGAGATTGTTTTTCTCTCTCCTAGGTCTGACCGTCAACCTATCTTTTGGATATCACCCGAAAGCAAGGAAGATCCAGGTCGATATCCGCACTTCTGCCATGCCCATCAGAACTCCTGGAACTGCTACATTGCCTGGGCCAAGTATGCACAAAACTCCCTTCACCAGCCCTCTGCCGGTTGGTAGCCGACTCCCTTCGGCTACCAACCTCCTCTGTTTCCATGGTCAGGGGAACCCTCAGATGTCCCATCTGTCACTCATTGGTTCCAGGAGAGTGAGAGAGTATGGAACTCAGCACACCAACATCTTCAGTGAGCCATCAGACGTCACCAACATCATGCGGATGTCCGGAGAGCCCCTACACCCATTTTTCAATCAGGACAGAAGGTTTGGCTCTCCACCAGGGACATCCGCTAAAGACTCCCATGTAAAAAGCTGAGTCCCAGGTTCATTGGTCCCTTCCCCATCATTTAACAAGTCAACACGGTCCCCTACGAACTCAAACTTTCATCACAGTACAGCATCCACCCCACATTTCCTGTTCCCACAGAGCCTGGTTCGGTCGACGATCCCCCTCTTCCTTTGGTATTGGAAGATGGAACAGTCTACTCGGTGAAGGAGATCCTGGGCTCCTGGCATCGTGGGGGCAAGCTAGAATACCTGGTCGACTGGGAAGGGTATGGACCCGAAGAAAGATCCTGGGTCCCCAGAGATGACATACTCGACCCCAGTCTGTTGGCAGAATTTCACGCCTCTCATCCCCAAGCTCCAGCCCCCAGAGGTTGAGGACGTCTCCCACAACATCAGGTACTTCGGCCCTCAGGAGTGAGCTGTGGAAAGGGGGGTTCTGTTACGGAAACACAAGGCTCCGCCCCCCATCAGCGATCCCATTCACCTGAATACTAATCACATTCACCTGTTCATCTTTTCACAATCACCACCTACACTATAAGAGCACACACTTCCCTCAGGAACATTGTCTGGTCTCCAAGTGGAAAAGGACTCATGCCCATGCAAGTTACTTACCTGATACCAATCTCCATTGTCTCCGTCATTTTCCCCGTGTGCTCCAGTGTTTTCCCAGTCTGTTCACTTACCAGCTCCTAGAAACCATCATCATCTCCTCTGACTCCAACTATCTGGTAAAGACATCAACTACGTTACAGATCTGTCTCTGTTCACTCAAGGACAATTATACCATTGCTACTCTCCTGTTTTCCTTATCTCTGTTAATATCTCAATAAAACTGTTTGGTACTTACCCATCTGTGTTCCTGAGTCTGCTTCCATTACAGGTGTTACCTATTATTTAGCTAGTTTTAAAAGAGTATAAAAGATGAACCCACAAACAACCCACACAGACAAAAGGTAAACGATCAGATGGCCAAACAAGAAATACTGCATGCATAGGTAAAACTGCATGGAAACAACACAAAGACACAGGTTTATTCAGAGTTCAAACAAACCGAACACAGCAAAACACAGAATTACTGTCATAGTTAATCTGTCTCATGTTTCTTACACAATAGAACATGAATCTTGGCTTTACATCACAAAACTTTGCAATTTAAATATAGGTGTGCAGATTTGTTTATAGCCACTGTACACTTAACCTGGTGTAACTGTCACGTTTAGGTTTAGTTTTTCCTGTGTTTTTGGTTTCCTTTGTTCCACCTTCTTAATTTAGTCAATATCTCATTAATAAGTTATTCATTAGCTTCTCCTTCATTGCCCTAGTTACCTATTGTTTTCACCTGTTTATAGTTTAGTGACTATACTATAAACTATACTGTGTATATATACCCCCTGGTTTTGTTTAGTTCAAGTATTTGTTTAGCATTACAGTAACTGGACCTGTATATTCTTTAATTAAACTATTTTCTAACTATTTAGTTTGTTTGTCGGTTTATGTTGTCTAAAGTGTTGTCTAAAGATTTAAGATGTCATTAATCAGTGTTTTATAGTGTCATTACAGCACACACACTAGTGTCATTAAAACTGACATGTCTGTAAGTTACAAGCATAACAGTTATTACACAATGTCTGAACTGAGTTTCAGAGAGAGACTTGATCATTGAATTTCTTAACTCAATGACGACTGTCTCAAATCCATCGTTCATAAATAAATACAAATGTTTCAAATTTAAACTATAAAGTTTATATTGGCTTGACAAAGCTTGGCCTGAACATTTTAAAATAATTTAAAATACTTTAGGTTTGACATTTTCTTACACAATGGTAACTAGTTTAAGATTAGTATGTTTTTTTTTAACTTATTTTAACATTATCTAGTATGACGTTAAAACATTTTAACATGATACTAGCACTTTTTAAATGACGTCAGCATAATTTAACCTTATGTTGTCACGTTTTAGCATAAAACTAGCATGTTGTTGCGTTTATTAGCATGATCTTAACGTTTTAACATGATGCTAGACCATTGTAGCATCATGCTAACATGTTTAAGTATTAAATAGCATGATGCTGTCATATATTTTAGCATGATGCTACCATGTTTTATAATGAATTAGCATGATTCTAGAACATTTTAGCATGATGCTAACATAATGTATTTAAATACTCTATATACTGTATACTCTATAAGTACTCAGAGCTCCTGTAAACCACATAAAATTCCCTGTATGCACACCAGCCAATAAAGCTTATTCTGATTTTGAACAGTTTAGCATTAATTAACATGATGCTAGCATGAAGTTATCGTGTTTTGGCATTATTAGCATGAAACTAACACGTTAGCATTATGCTAACATGCGTTAGCATTAACTAACATTTGTAACTCATTTTAGCATGATGTTAACATGTTTTAACATGATATTAGTATGTTTTAACCTGATGCTAGCACAATTTTAACATGATGGGAACTTGTTTTAGCATTATGCTAACACATTTTAGCATGTTTAGCATGAATTTAAAAGTTTAACATTATTTAACATGATGCCAACATGTTTTAACATAATGCTAGCATGCTTTAGCATGATGCTAACATATTATAACATGATGCTATGGCATTTTAGTATGATGCTAACATGTTTTAGCATGATACTAGCATATTTTTGATAAATCTGATTCAGATTTCAGATTCATCTAAAAATGATAACTTCTGCAAACACTATAAAGATCTGTGGAAGGCTTGATGTATGTAGCTTGATGAATTAGCATGATGTTAACTGCACATTGCATCAGTTACTAATGCTATAGGGAAGCTCCTTTTCCTTCAAACACCGAAGCCTGATTGGTTCACATCTGTGCATTTCCACAGACAAATATCATTTCACCAAAGTGGGATGAACTGACTGCCTATATAGGTCATGAAATGCCAAATTGACAGAATCTGTCCTTTAAGCACAAAGATCATCTTGATCTTCAAGAGGATTTTAGATTAATATTCTCATAGACTGTTTCATCAGGGCATCATTCACATGTCTCAGTCTGCCATCCTTTTTGGCCCCTTGACGGAAGCCTCTGTGCCTTCCCCAGGGGGGGGTCACAAACACATTTTCAGAGGCTAGGGCCCCTTTCACTAGATGCCTAAATGGCCTATCTTCTCAGAGTGGTGCCCGAATCAAAGTATAGATCCCATTATGTGTGAGCTCCCTTCTATTTCTCTTGTTCCTACACAAACTGTTGGACAGTGAGCGTACCCCTCCACCCTTAAGGTATATGTGGCCGCTATTGTGGTGAACCACGCCCCAGTAGCTGGTCACTCTGTAGGGAAGCATGACTTGGTAATAAAATCTTTCTCAGAGGGGCCAGGATGCTAAACCCACCTTGTCCCTACACAGATTGTGGTTTAAACAGCCCAGGCTGCTGGCTCGCTGTACTGCATTATTGGATTGCACTGCCCATAAAGCCTGTAACTGACACAATGTGAAGTGAAAAGTATTAAAAAGGAATATTAATATAACCTTGGATCCCGGGAATAAGTATTGCATAGCTGGCTACTAGTCTTTACACATGATATACGCCAGCTGCTCATCAGTCAAAAGATTCTGCCAAGATGGCATTTCGGCCTGACTTTAGCAGGCTTAAATACCAGACATAAATCAAACCAGACATGAATCAAACTTCAGGATTCAGAGAAAAGGATTTTACCTATAGGGCCAGCAACTGACACATTATCTCACGGAACCAAAGTTACACAAATAACCATAATGTTTATTGTTGTATTATTAATGTAATGTTTTAATGCAAGTAATAGTTTTGTTTGAAATCACCATTAGTGTGGTTAGTGTGCACTTGACCCTTGACTGTCTTTAAATTAATTTTCTTTCAGCAATAGTAGTAGTGTTTCACTAAGAACACTTGTAAATTGGTAGAGTTTAATGAAGAAATAGATCAACTGAAGTTGAAGCTGTTTGTCCATAGCTCCAAATGAACAACTATTGGGTCCTTTGTTCCCTTCTTAAAATCAGTAAGTATTGTACTAATACAGAGCACAAGGTATTGCCCATAGTTTTCATGTTACTTTCATTTGCATTGTAGTGTAATGACAAAATTGTTGAATCATGTATGGATCTGGCATGGCAAAATTGTTGAATCATATATGGATCATAAAATACCACCTTCACTTAAGACTCCCAAACTCAGGATTGAGGTGAAAGACCCCAGGAAGGAGTAACGCCACATTGTCCAAGAGAAACTGAGAACCTCCCAATACACCAAAGGAAGGACTTTCTCTTTATTGTGCTTTTGTCTCAATCCCCTTGATGGAGGGAGAAAACAAATTGTGCTTTTTCACCATTTTTCCAGATTTGTTTGGGTGGAGGACATCCTGTTTAAACGTCTGTCTCCAACCCCAATATATTAAGTCCAAGCAACCATAAAAACATATTTATTCCTCTTGCAGGGAGCGGTCTGCTGATCAATGACTTAACTTTCAGTCTTCTAAGTGTTTTATAGAGTTCATTAAAATCACTTTTAAGGAGTTCTTCTCTTTCCAAATATCATTCTTCCCCACATGAGTGATAAGTTGATTTGCAGTCTTATGTTTCATCAGAAGGTTCTGAAGTTCCCTGTTACCTGTCAGAAACTGTTGCTTGAGGAAGGCAACATGTAGCTGTAGCCCTGCTACTAATGCTACTGATTGTAGTAGTATTAGTAGAACGTAGTCACCCTCTATGAGAGTTCTTTGCTCGGCTGTGGTCTGAGATGAGTTCTGCTGTCTGCTCAAACTTAAATACATGCTAGTAGAACTGTTAGCTGCCGGCTGATTCAATCTGTGCCCAATCACATTTGGGGATTCCTCATCCACATTAATTAATGCTTCATTAATTAATCCAATCTGTTCTCAAGATGTATGGGGGTGGTAGAATACCAGTGTTTGCAATCCTTGTCATAGCCATATCTGGGGTAGAGGTTGCAGCTGAAGCAATGTGATACTTGTGACAATTGAATGTCTCAAGTGCCTTTGGGTCTTGCTCACTTTTTGTGCCATCAATCCATCAATTAGTGTGTAGATGTAGATCAGTTACAGCTGGTTTCTCTACACGCAGTATTGCCTAGATTCACAGAACTCATTGGCTGTGTGCTGAGGGGGTCCTTGACAAAGCTTTGCTGTTGAAATTAAAATCTGAGAAAAATACAAAAGCAAGGGAGCAAAGTGCGGAGCAGTAAGCAGAAGTGTTCGAACATATGTAATGTAATGCATTATTGTCAATGTAATGAGACAAGAAATAGAGTTTTCAGCATTTTTCAGCATATATACAGGCATAACATTCTGGAATACCTTGTTAGACCAGGGACTTATGCCCAGATCCTGTTTGTAGACTTCTGCACGTCCTGTAAGACCATCACCCCAGACTTTCTTCTGGCCAAACTTATCCAGCTTTCAGTGCCAACCTCCACTTAAGTAAATAATAAACCACTTGACAGACAGGCAGCAGCTAGTGAGGCTGGGAAAATCTACATCCAGCACCTGTACCATTAACACTGGAGCTCCTCAGAGATGTGTTCTCTCCACACTGCTCGTGAAATTTGCAGATGTAACCACAGTCATCGGCCTCATCCAGGACAGTGATGAATCTGCTTATAGAAGGAAGGTTGCACAGTCTGGTGGAGTTAAAAGAACCTAGAGCTGAATGCGCTCAAGACAGTGGAGATAATAGTGGACTTCAGGATGATCCCCCATCACTCCCTCCCAAAACTTCCAGGCAGAGAAGCAGCATTTTAACCTAGGCCATCTACCTTTAAACTGTTTTCTGTGCAGTATTGCACACAAATACACGTACATATTTTCACATTGAGATTTTGCAAGAACGGAGAAAGTTTCTCAGGTTTGCTTTCAGTGGCGAAGCCTACCACTATCCAGTACTTCCTTTCGGCCTAGCTGTATCGCCTTTTTGCCTTCACAAAGTGCATGGATGCAGCCCTGGCTCCATTGAGACTCCAGGGCATCCACATACTGAACTACATAGACGACTGCCTGGTCATGGCCAGCTGTCAAGAGTTAGCTACACGGCATTGAGATGCTGTGTTCACTCATCTGAGGTGCTTAGGGCTGAGACTCAATCCCAAGAAGAGTATGCTTTCTCCAGTTGAGAGAACTACTTTTCTAGGGGTAATTTCATAGAGGGGACTCCACTTCGATGTGGGCACAATTATCTCCTGCACGTGTAGAGAGGTAGTCCATCCTTGCTGCTGTGGGCAGCGTTCGGGTAGGCCGACGGTTTCTTACCTTGGGTCCCACTCTAGGAGTGTTATGCCGTCGCAGGATTTTTACAACAGACGCCTCCCTCATGGTCTGGGGTGTGTTTTTTGATGGCCACCCAGTCCGTGGTCAGTGGGAGGACCCTCATCTCTCCTGGCACATAAACTGTCTGGAAATGAGTGTTTCTTGCATTGAGGCGTCCCACACCTCAAGGGCTAGCATGTCCTAGTCCTTACACAGAACACCACAGTGGTCTCATACTTGAATCACCAAGGAGGACTTGCGCTTCCTGTTCAGGCTGGCACAGCAGATTCTTCTTTGGGCAGAGTCCAGGCTGCTCTCCATCAGAGCAATGTATATCCCAGGGCATGCAAATCTGGGGCCAATATCCTGTCAAGGCAAAGGCTGAGGCCCAGGGAATGGAGGTTCCATCCACAAGTGGTGGAGTCCATTTGGCAAAGGTATGGCAGAGGGGGAGTGGATTTATTCACCTCCAAGGAGTCAATACACTGTCCCCAGCCTCAGTCATCCAGCTCACTTGGGGAGTTCCTTCAGGAGTGTCTCACTGCAAGGTTGGCTCCTGCCACCCTAAAGGTTTATGTGGCTACTGTGTCTGCAAGCCACAAACCTGTTGATGGAGCTTCTATTAGAAGACACCCCTGGGTGTCTCATTTTCTGTGTGGTGCAGGATGGTTGAGGCCTTTCTGTCACATGTGAGTCGCTTCTTGGGACATTAACATTGTTCTAAGGGGTTTATCTTTGGCTTCATTTGAGCCACTAGAGCCAGCCTTGGATAAGATAATGACTCTGAAGGTGGCTCTACTTTTGGCTTTTACATTGCTTAAAAGAGTAGGAGATTTAATCTGATCTAATGCGGTCACAAAACAGCACCTATCTCTCTGGATCACCGATGCTATTATCCTGGCCTATGAGGCCTGTGATCTTGTGTCATCTTTGGCCATTAGAGCCCATTCTACCAGGGGTGTAGCATCATATAAGGCTCTGTCTAGGGGAGCATCCCTAAGTGATGTTGGCAGGTTGGTCCTCTCCGCACACATGTATTAGATTTTATAGTTTAGACTTGAACTCAACTCCTCCTGGTCCTCCTGAGCTGACAAGTCTAAATCTGCTCCTATGTTGTGTGTTTCACAGCATCTGGGTCAGGTCTTCCCTCACTGTGGCATAGTGGGTATTACTTCCCCATAGTCGACACAGCGTCAAGTTCCCTTGAAAGGGAACGTCTCAGGTTACGGATGCAACCCTGTTCCCTGAAATGGGAGACAAGACACTGTGTTGCTTCGCCACATCTCAGACTCGCCTACACAACCTTTCTTTAGACCTAAGCTGATGATGTATTTTGCAGGCGCTTTTCAAAGGCTTTGTGGTGTGCAATGCTACATCACATTACATTGAACTTGCCTATAAATAGGCCTGGTTTTACACGTGTTCAGACCCAGGCACACCTGAAGCACTTTTCCCCATAGCGTCAAGCTGATGCAGTTTCTCGTTCCCAGTCTCAGGGCATAGTGTTATATACACTATGCCCTATATACACACCTGAGACATTTTCCTGGTATCCTCTCAGTTCACTTGTCTAAGAAAATCTCTTTAATTGTTTTATTATTGTTGTTATGGGTCAAGCCTCAAAGGGACAAAGACCCCAACTGTATGCTTTAGTGTTCTTCTTCTTCCTTTTCTGTATTGACTGTGAAACTTTGTACTTGTCATTATCACATGTTCTGACAGCCTCATTAAAATTTGGTGAGAGCGCCACCTACTAATGTTGTTGTAATGGGTTTTACTTAAATGTTTTATTTGACTGCTTATCTCTTTAAAAGAGATGTCCACAAATATTGTCCTTAGTGCCATTGATGGGCTTGACCCATAATTTCTGCTTGCAGCTTTACGAAAAATTTCTGCCATACTGGCATTTCTGAAAACCTCCTTTTCCAAACTCGTCCTAGGGTGTTTTGTGCCAGCTATGAAAGATATAAAAATGGCAATTTTGCATTTTAACTTTTGGCAACTTTGGCCTAAAATCATGAGTGTGGTCTCTTTAGACTCTTGGGGCATGCCGAGTCAAACAATTGGTGTCAGCCATTTTGAATTTTAGAATAAAGAAGAATATCTTACAAACGCAATTACGAATTTGTACAAAACTTGGTAGAGTTCATCATCCTCATCGTCTGAGGGTACTTACAAAATTTGGAGCTGGCGCCCCCTAGTGGACAAAAGCTACAACTAAATTTATGAAACGGTTTAGAACTTTTGATTAATTTAAGACTTATCTTTTTAGATTCCCTAGCTTAGGTCCAGTGTTGCAATACCAAATCACAATACAAAATTGTCATAGGCGACTGTATTTCCTATCCACCATTTTGAGTTCTTCCTCTTTTTTTAACATTCTGGTAATGGTCATGTTTAAAAATCAAATGATTTTTGTTTTGTTTTTTTAACAAAAAATAAGGGTAAGCTGACAGAAACAGTTTAGACAATGGAAGTTTTATAATTACCTAAATGTAAAGATCTTGCATTGCATAAATACATATGGTGCAATGCAATATATAACACACACACACAGAGGTTTAGTTTCCCAATGATCAAAACGTGGTTATAGCCTTGGCACATGCTGTCTAAACAGCGTGCTCCTACACAACAAGACAAACAGACATTGAACAAACACAACAAAACTAAACTGATCAAAACCACAATTCAAAATCACCTAAGACTCTGTCAGGAGCTTTCAGCCTAATTTCACCAGGCGGGATAAAGGAGACAGATATAAAGATAGATCTGATAGAGCTGTCAAAACAATGTGTTTCTACAAAACAAGACAAACAGGCATTGAACAAACACAACAAAACCGGACTGATCAAAACCAAAAATCAAAACCGAAAGCATGCCACTTCTTTAAATGCCTCACTTTTACAGCAATACAAAAGTAAATATTTCAAGCATCCACATTCCATTGTGTCATTTTAGCTTCTATTCATGCCTTCAACTTCACTGGGAGGAGCAGTAGCTGGAAAAGCCTTAAAAATCGATGTAGAAGTTTTATGCATCTGTAGCTGGAGTTCAACAACACACATCAATTGCAGTAAGTCACCTTTTGTCAATTTTCAGTTTGTCAGAATAGAAACTATTTAACTATTTCTCTTTTGAGTTCCCAGATAACATGCAACCACTGAAACAATGTTAACATTATATTTCATTAATGTTAACGCTATATTGAACCAACATCACCTTTGCACCCGCAATGAATGTTGATATTTCATCTAAACAATCAATAGTAATGGAACCGAATCATTGTTAAAATGTAATGTTGGTTCTTGGCTGGGTCTCAGAAAATAAAACATAACTAAAGTTCTGCTGGTCTCTTCTCTTTTTCTGTTCTTGCTCTCTCTCACTCTCTCTCTCTCTCTCTCTCTCTCTCTCTCAGTGTTAGTTCAGTATGCATGTGCACTCATGTGAAAGAAAGCGTATTCTGACATATTTATTTTCTTAGACTGTTAAGTTTTGCTGCTCAAAGCTGTTAAAAGTTGTAAAGTTAAGCGCTAATTGAACATTAAATGATGCCACACCACATCTGCACTATATTAAAAAAAATATTGCTTGCATTTAAAATCAAAGAATCACGGACTGCTGAAGTGATTATGTAGTTTTGACACTAAATTTGACACTACATTTGACAAGAAAAGCAATACAGAAGTAAAAGTGTGTGTCTAATAGACAGTTATGAATGGCAGTTATGAACTACTTATAACAGATTTACCATATACTGTGGCAACTGTCCCATTTATAATTTGCATCTCTAGAGATTCATATCGGTCTTTTCTCTGACTGCACATTTATGCATACATTCATACTTTTTCTTAATACATACTTTCTGTCATTGATAGGCTATACTTTCCATATTATCTCAATATGGGCACCACTAGGAATTTCACCACTAGGAAAAATGCTAGCCATTATGGGCACCACTAGGACAAATGTACCCCTAAACACTGCTAATTCTGAAATGATGAAAATTTTCAAATATAAAAGGCTGAATACCTTCTGTATAGTTAAGGTTATACAGGACAGAATTTGACAGTAGGTCTTGTGTAAAACATTAACTATTCATTAAAACAGGTTATGGTAATGACTACCCATTTTTTCCCTTTTGTATTTGTGGTTTAATTTTTTGTTTGTTGTTTTATTTTAGAAGGCAACACTTGTGGAATAGGAAATCACACTCTACAACAAACCTCACAGAGATAACAAAAAGACTAATCAATTTGGAAAAGAACTTAACTAAAAGACGAATTTAACAAACAACAAAGGTAAGAAAATAAGAACTCTAAAGAGGGTCACACACCGGATGAGAAGCGCACAGCCGCAACAAACACGTTGTTTTCAATGAGCGTACACACATCAGTGGCACCATTCAGCATCTGGCAGTAGTGCTCAACTGCAGCTCTGTATGCTGATCAAAATCCTGTCACGCCACAGGGTGGAACTTATATTGTATTACATTAAATTACATATGTGTTTAAAAACATTATTAATGTACTGACTTCACTGTAGACTACAAGACATATTGATTTGTTTAGAAAGAATGGGAAAAAGTGCATTAATACAATCTTATGTTATTTGATTCTACCACACTGTAAATTTTACAAAATATGGGCAAAGAAGTAATATATCACCAGTTATGTATTAAACATGTTTTTTAGATAGACATATTACATTACATTTAGTAATTTAGCAGACGCTTTTATCCAAAGCGACTTACAAAGGACGAGAGCATTGAACATTTGTCTTGTACGCTAACGAGCCAAGTCTACAAAGCTACATTTACAAGTGGACATTGTATTCTGTTACTAGAGAGAAAGATGGACTAGAGACAGAATTTTTTTTTTTTTTTTGGAAGGATAGAAGGATAGGATAGAGGGATGGGATAGGATAGAAGAGCATTAGGGTTCAGACAGGTGTCTGCGAAACAGGTGTGTTTTGAGTTGTTTTTTGAAGGTTGTGATGGTCTCAGCAGATCAGGTGGAGGCTGGCAGTTCATTCCACCACAAAGGAATGGAATAGGTGAAAGTTTTACAGATTTATCTGATGCCTCGTGGTGGGGGAACGGTCAGCCGTCGTTCGTTAGCTGACCGTAGCTGGCGGGAGGGGACATATGTCTGGAGGAGTGAGTTGAGGTAGGAGGGAGAGGTTCCGGTTATTGTCCTAAAGGCAAGCGTAAGAGATCTGAATTTGATGCGGGCGGCTACAGGTAGCCAGTGGAGTGAGGTCAGGAGGGGTGTGACATGGGTTGTTTTTGGTTGATTGAAGACCAGACGTGCTGCAGCATTGTGAATCATTTGCAGGGGTTTGGTTGCATTGGCTGGAAGGCCAGCCAGAAGGGCATTGCAGTAGTCCATCCTTGATATTACGAGTGCTTGGACTAGGATATTAACTAACCTGTTTGTTTTACGTTTCCAGTCAGGCTTCCAAATGTTAGCTAAATAATTAGATAAACTTAGTAAGTTAAAGCAACCATTTTTTCAGGTTTGCCCCGTCTATGGCCCAAGATGCTGAGATGACCATGACCCTGTAGAGTACAAGCAGGTTTGGAAAATGGATGGAGATTAAAACGGGCCAATTTTGCATTAGGAGATAGGCTTCGAACACAGCACTGTGCTTCTTATCCAGTGTGCGATCGCCTTTATCCACCCAGAACATTTTTTTAATGAGCTAAAAGCGAATATTAAACATTAAACATTAAGGAAAACATAAAATATAGAAATAAAAATAAGCTAAAGAAAAAAGAAAAAGGCTATTATAGAAAAAAATAAGCTAAAAGTTGAACCACAAGCTCATCAGAGACATATGAACTGTATCACAAAGCAGCGGCAATGGCTGAGACAAGAAAAGACAATAATCAACAAATGAAAGAAAATCCGGAGACCCTTTGTACATACAGGAACCAAAAAAACAAAATCTCTAACCATTGTTTCTACACACAACGTTTAACACACTGGAGGACAGCTTTCTGCAATCATTTCCCAAATTTCACCATGCATAATATTGATTATGGAGAACAACTAAGTATATATGAAGCTGGGGAAGAAAAAGGGAAAAATAACAGGTACCTTATAATCAACTTCTACCAAACCGGGACTGTAATGGTGCAGGGAAAACATAATGTCCTAGAAAATTTTGATCAGACCTTCAACGTATTAAAATTGTATGCACTGTAAGTTGCTTTGAATAAAAGTGTCTGCCAACAATATATAATGTCATCGGACAATGTCATGGGACAATCAAGGGACAATCGTGTGATGATATATATATATATATATATATATATATATATATATATATATATATATATATATATATATATATATATATATATATATATATATCACGATATGAATGAAAATTAATATATAAGAATGAGTTTGCATTTACATACATATGTGTGTGTATATATATATATATATATATATATATATATATATATATATATATATATATATATATATATATATATATATATATATATAATATATACACATATATATGCAAACTCATTCTTATATATTAATTTTTAATTCATTTTCAACAATTATTATATCAAGATTAGTCTTTTGAGAGACCAAACTATCAAAACGTTTCTAAAATGCAGACACATTGTAAGTGGATTTTACTTCAGTCCAGAATGATCCATGGGTACAATTTTGAAAAGAAACCAAATTTAACTTTAACTGTGCATTTGTCTGATACATAACTGTTGTAAGACTGCAGTCTGTTACAGTTAAGTACACCCCTTAACTGATGCTGGTATGCTGTATGAAAAAGACCTGTTCATTTAAATGGCATGTCAGAAGTAAAGGCACACTCAAAAAATGAATTCATTCCCCTTATTTTAATTAAGTTTTTACACACACTTTGATACACAAATCAAATCTGTTTTTTGGGTCAACACAATTCAATTGGTTTATCTTAAATGTATTTACTGTAAAGTTGAACTGTAATTCCTTTATGTTGGTTCCACTTAAGGTTTTTGTTTTTAAATACCCAAAATATCCTCATGTAAAAGCAAGAACTAATGACAGCAGTAACAATCACAGTGGTAACCTCTTAAAAAATCAACATAACAGAAACTCCTTTAAATGCCAACATACATAAGTCTCCTGTTCTCATTTGATGAAAAATACTAACACTTTATTATAAATGTAAAATTTACTCTCATTAGCCTCTTGCAAATGTATAATCATATGGGATTCAGTGTTCTCTTAAATGATTAAGATGGGGAATGAAGGCTCTAAGACTCGATGTGTGTGTGTTGTGAGAGAGAAATCAGAGGTGACTGTTATAGACAGAGAAACAAACAAATCTGTTATATTTCATTATAATTTTACTATCCATATATGTATTTACTCATTTTCATGTATGTTACTGTTTCTATATATGCATTGTATTTTACTTATTTCTATTATTTTCAATTACTTAAATTTTAATCTTATGTTGGATGCTGTATTGTCTTCACAAATAGAGATGTCTCCATCTCAAGGTTTTGAATAATGTCATGGGACAATCGTGTGAAGCAGTAATTTTCTACTGTTGGTGCTTGATATAACACTGTTTGAACTTGTACTGGTCAGATAAAGTCATTCATGAAGAGCATTAAGAACTCAACTAAGATTATTCAATAAACTCTGCTCATTTTATTCCATCTTCATTTCCTGCCTGATGTTCTTCCCCCTGCATCTCTGAACTGCCATATATTTACAGTGAAAATGTGTATAATATTCAACATGATACATGATGATGATACATGTACTTTTAAAGTATTGTTAAAATGGTTTCTGTAATTTACTTTTCACATTTTATGCTCTTTAATTGTTTATACAATTTAATTAGCCTCATACTGTAAAAAAAATATTTGGTTAGGGGCCTTGTTGCTTTAAGTTACATCACAGTGGTTTATATTAAGAAGCTCACAAAAACTATGAATGAATTTTTTTTTACTTTAATTCACACAAACTCAGAAGAAACACAGGGAAATACACAATCTCAACACCAACTTCAACAGAACAAAATAACACAGATAACACAAGAACACAAGGAGTATATATGTACTAAAGAGTAAATTAAACAAGACACAGGTGGACATAATTGGTAACCTAGGAAACCGAGAAGGGACTAATTAACATTTACAAGAACTTATGACAGTAAAAAAACACAAGAGAAACAAACAGAACAAAACTCTGACATTATGTCAAATTTGATGTTTTATATGGTAAAATAAACTGGCAGCTGTCATTGTCAGAAAAAATCTGTAAAAAATACAGTCTGCATGCAAACAACTTTACAGTTTATGCTGAATCTCTTTGGTTCTTCACCGCGTGTTTTGTCACAAGATGCACAAGAACCAAGGAGATTTAGCGTTATTGATGTAGAGCTGGCATGCCACCATGGTGTTTCTTACATACAGATTTGTTTAGATCCAAATGCGCTAAAGACATTTAAAATAATAATCTTTTTTCACAGATGTATTGTTTAGCTTTAGAAAGCATTTATTACCCACACTGTAGCCGCATGGATTACTTTTATGATGGACATAATGATGATTTTTGTATATATATATGACCTGTCCTGTTCTCTGCACACCACGTCAATAGTTAAATCTGCTCGTCAGCGGATATGTTTCTTAAGCTCTTGAGCCTTGGTTTCCCTCCCAAAACCTTCACCAACTTCAACAGATGACTGTCTGGTCTTCCATTGCTGCTAGTGAGCTGGTGTGAGGTTACAAGAAACGTGTTGTCTTTATGAATAAAATATTCTTGTACTTGGGCGCATACATGTTTATTTGCAAATCAATTACAAAACCAATTACAAATACGAGTAAATCATATGCATGTATTTTATTTTTGTTCTTCAAATGAAGCTCTGTACAGCTGAACACTGCTGGCTTGCAAGGACTTATTGTAAAAAAATTCTTATTCTGTGACTTCCTCTGCTGGGCATAAAGAACTACAGCCTTCAGCTGAGATGATGTGGTTGATCTTTATAAAAATTGCTGTTACGCCCCTTTAATTAAACATATTCATTAAATCTAGCATGTTACCTCAGAAAGTACTTACAACAGAAAGTACCTACAACAGAGATGAAAATTACAGAGAAAGTACACTTTCTTGATGCTCCCATTTCTCAAAGTGGCCTGTTTGGTGACACTGTTAAAGACTTGAAAACTGCCTACCAGATTTCAACAGTGAGGAAGCAGATGGAGGCGATAAATACATCCTGCCTTATTGTGGTTGTACCCCAGGGTACAGGCCCCAGATGCAGCCCCTTTGTCTGCTCCTGTGACTCCTCAGCCGGCTTAATCTACATCTCAGCTGTCATCTTGGCTTTTGAGGAGATCCAGTCACTGGAAACTGGCACCAGCTGACCAGCAATAACCCTCCCAAAGTTTCTAAGCGTTCATGCGATGGGTGGCTGAGAGATGACCGATCTGCTCTTGCGGGGGGGACAGACCCAACCCAGGGCAGGGGGGGCCCTATTCTTTCTGCTACATCATGCTATGTCAGGCAAAGAGCAGTTTCTATTTTCTCTAAGCCAATCATGCAGAGAGGCACTGACACCCCTTGTGTCCAGTCACCCTCTCCATCGCCTCTCAGGACTCATAGGGATGCTTTGCTTTCCTGCCCCTTGGAGGAGGCAATGTGCCAGGGTACAGTTGTCAACTCTGCTTTAACCATGGCCAGCTGCAATGCATCCACTGTCTTGGGCACACCGATTGTTCTGCTGCAGCCCCTGGCACTGTGTCTGACGGAGTGGCTCACCCTTCTCATCCTCTTCTCTTTGGTAGGAGAAAGCCCAGCAGTTTCACTTGTGGAGATCAAGGTCTGTTGCACCAGCTGAGAAGCAGAGAGGGTTTTACAGCCCTTACCTCATTTTACCCCAAAAAAGAGATAAGGTTCCGACCAATACTAAATCTGCGCATCCTGAATTGGACTGTTCACAGACCTTCAGGATTCTCATGCAGAAGCACATTCTCATGTGTTTGCCGCTTTTATATCTTGAGTTTTACCTTGACAGACCTTTTCTTTGGTTTCCTTTCAAAGGTCAGGCGCTTCAGTACAGGGTCCTTCCCTTCAATATGTCCATTTCTCCCTCTTTACCAACCATCTTTAGGGCATACGCATTCTCAACTACCTTGATGACTAGCTCATATTGGCCCACTCTCAAGAACAGCTCAGTAGTGTGCACACAAGGATGTGGTTCTCCACTACATGGATTGATTGGGGCTTTGGGCCAACTGGGAAAAGAGCAAGCTCTCCCGATTGCAGAGCATCTATTTTCTCAGGATGGAGTTGGACTGTCAATTTGACAGCACACCTCACAGAGGAGCGCATTCAATCAATATTGAATCAATGTACAGGTACATTAGAGCTCTTCACTGCTGATCTAATCCTGTCGATCCATGTTTCTCTCAAAGGAGAACAAGGGAGAGTCTGTTTATGCCAATCCCGCTGTCACCTGCTAGGGCTGCTACACTGAATCAACTAAGAATCAATTATTTAATCCACCATTACCCGCACAAACACCAAAACAGAATGCCAATGTAATGCCAGCTATGTTGCGATCTGGCATGATTCTGCAGGAATGGCAGCAGCAGATAGCTCTGCAGATACACAGGTGATTGCAAGATGTTGATTTTGTCTTAAAACAAGTAAAGTCTAAGAACTCTGATGAAGAGATGCTTGCAGACTCATTTCAGTTATGTAAGTTAAATATCAAAACCTAAATCTCAAAACCCATAGAGAACTTGAGATTTAGGCCTGTTTCACATTGCATGTAAAAGCAGTAAGTACACAGACTTTTTTTTATATCTTTAAGGCCTTATCAACAGGTCAGTGTTCACACTGCAAGCACCAGAAGTGTGAGCAGCATGTATTTGGAAAGCACCACAGTTACTTTTGTTCATACTTATTATTCTCTTGACTAGTTTAACCATAGGCTAAATCAGACTTGCAGTTTTCACCTTGCTATAAAATAGGCTATTCTTTGTAGATGGTCATCTGTATTATATTATCATAATTTGTCAATATCATTTATATCAATATTATTTCTGTTAATTAACTTCACATCTCTTGAAAGTTTCAACTTTGTTTGTGTTGTTGTAAATTTAAAGTTAAAAAATTGAAGATTCATTAAACATTAACACTGGAGCTTAAATAACATTACAGCTTCATGCACTGTTCTTTTTATGGTTACAGAGCAGAGAAATGGTATTGATCACATGAAAGCAGTATTTCATAGACAACAGCGCCCTCTTGTGCAGTTTTTGTTTAAAACAAATGTGCAGACCTTGTCTTGATGTACAAGACACACAATAGAAATACTGAATTTGCTAGTCTCTGTAGCTCAGCTGGAAGTATGTGATGTAAGCACATACTTGTAATGCACTGTAAGTTGTTTGGCTAAACGTGTCTGCCAAATGTAAAATACAAATTCTTTTCTATGTTCTTTTGACAGGTCTTGATCTGGCTCACTATGGCAAGATCTTGGAAAGTATGTTAGCAAAAACACATGACAAAACTCTGAACACAAGATCCCCATATATTAATATTGCAATAGTGATCTTATATATATTTACAACTGGGGATGTGGCTGTGTTCAGAATTAACTAACTCATGTTAAATAGGAGTCAGTACACCTGCCATCATTTAAAGTGCCTCTGATTAACCCCAAATAAATTTCAGCTGTTCTAGTAGGCTTTTCCTGACATTTTCCTAGTCACATCTCATAGCAAAAGCCATGGTGTGCAAAGAGCTTCCAAAGCATCAAGAGGGATCTCATTGTTAAAAGGTATCAGTCAGGAGTAGGGTACAAAAAATTTCTAAGGCATTAGATATACCATAGAACAGTGAAGTTAGTCATCATCAAGTGGAGAAAATATGGTACAATAGTGACATTACCAAGAACAGGATATCACTCCAAAATAGATGAAAAGACAAGAAGAAAACTGGTCATGGAGGCTGCCAAGAGGCCTACAGCAACATTAAAGGAGCTGCAGGAATTTCTGGCAAGTACTGGTTGTGTGGTACATGTGAAGACAATCACCCATATTCTTCATATGTCTGGGCTGTGGGGTAGGGTAGCAAGACGGAAGCCTTTTCTTACGAAGAAAAACATCCGAGCTTGGCTCAATTTTGCGAAAACCCATTTTAAGTCTTCCAAAAGCATGTGGGAAAATGTGTTATGGTTTGATGAAACCAAGGTTGAACTCTTTGGCCACAATTCCAAAAGGTATGTTTGGCACAAAACACTGCACATCACCAAAAGAACACCATACCCACAGTGAAGCATGGTGATGGCAGCATAATGCTTTGGGGCTGTTTTTCTTCAGTTGGAACTGGAATCAGTTTTAGAATGGCCCAGCCATAGCCCAGATCTCAATCCAATTGAAAATCTGTGGGGTAATCTGAAGAGGGCTGTGCAATCTGGCAGATTCTGCCAAGAGTGGGCAAATATTGCCAAGTCAAGATGTGCCATGCTGATAAGCTCATACCTAAAAAGACTGCGTGCTGTAATAAAATCATAAGGTGCTTGGACAAAGTATTAATTTA
Source organism: Chromobotia macracanthus (assembly GCA_036877525.1). NCBI lineage: Eukaryota > Metazoa > Chordata > Actinopteri > Cypriniformes > Botiidae > Chromobotia > Chromobotia macracanthus. Next base: position 869,700 of record JAZGTH010000022.1, on the reverse strand, counting down.
AGGGTGTGTACACTAATGCAACCACATTATTTTAGTTTTTTATTTTTACTTTCCACAGAAAAAAAGATTTCGGTTTGTTTTTCAAATGAGTTGTACAAGTTATAGGTCACAATAAAGGTGGAAAAAGTTCTGAAATTGTGGTGTTTTAATTTAAATCACATAAACCTGACATTTAAACAAGGGTATGTTGATGAGTGAGGCAACTGGAGATTACAGAGACAGTTGCATATTCTACACATATTCATTAACTTATTGCTATGTTTTGTTGACCAGGCTATTAACTGGTTATTAATATGAACAACAATTACCCTTAATAGGCATCAATGAAAAAAAAATTTAATTCTTTACTTAAAATTTTACTTAAAGATCTTTTTGTAAAATTTGCTGTACTATTTTATTAGTTTTTGTCAATAATACACATACCTTTGACTTTGTAAAATTTATCTCTTATTAATTGCACCTGAAAAAGGAAAATGACAAAGAGGTGTAATGTAATTATTTGTGATATTTTGATGTTTTTAGTAAAGTCAATTATGATTAATTCATTCACTTGAACATAAAATATTTTTAGTGTGATAAGAACAAACCATTGCTGAACACATTTTTCACACTTCCATCTTGATTCCTTGTGGGCAGAACCTGGTTTATATACAGGAGTTAATGAGCTACAGGTGTGACAGGAACTAATCAATCCAGGGAATGTGGCATTATGGGAAACGTTGTCCGAATCAGGAGTCAATATTCTGGAGGCGGTTCCCTCTGGTGGTGCGGAGGAGGTAGAGCAGGGACCTCCTCCGTAACACACACATTTGAACCATTTGAATAAATGGACGTGCATTAGAAAAGCCTGTCAACACATGCGGAGGCATGTACCTCTGTATGAGAGGGTAATGTATTGACTGCCTACTAAAACAGAATGTACTTCTGAGACATTTAGTCAATTAACATGACAGATGATAGGTATATTAAGCAATATATGCCATTCCAGCTTACATGGAGATGGTGCATAGAAGATTTTGTGGGACCTGGGTATAAGGGATTTGCAATAATACCTGTACACAATGTTAGGTAGTACAATAAAATATCTGTACACAATGAAAGAGTATAGGAGACAAAGAAATAGCAAAACAGTATAGTCTTTAGGAGTGTAATTAGATCATTACGCAAGAAGCTATGTTAAATGTCAGCCGTCTCCCAGCAAGGCAACAGTGGCAAGGAACCAAAAACCAAAACCAATTTGCAGCTGCAACTTTTTTGGATATATAGTGTATAATGATATATATGATATAGTGTATCTGCCTTCCAGACAACACTGGGAATACTTTTCCAGAGTTTGGGTGCTAAATATGAAAATAATCTACCACTTGCGTTTGATTGTCCAATTCTGGGATTTATGAACTTCTGAAACTCCAAAGCGACTTAAAGTGGTAAGGTGTTTGGTCAGGTTTTTTTCCCCATGTTGGAAAACCCTTCCTTTCAATTAAACGATGATGCAAGATGGCGAGTCAACCCACGCGAGACGAATGCTGACTAAGGTGAAAAAGTCAAACTAACCCAGGAACGGGGTAGGAACATTCTGATGGTCTGCTAGCTTTGTACAGACAAAACAAAGTTTTCCTTTTTCTTCGAGAGACTGCTCAAAGTAAAATTTTTGTGGAGCTGTTTTTCCTCGATTTTTCGTACCGCACAAGTTTCTAGAACTGTGGAATCTAATCTTTTCTTGGTGAATCTATTGATTTAGACACAATCGAACTGAAACGAATGAACTGACTGTGCTGATCCTTATTATTTGAACTGAAGTGATCGAATTGAACTCTTCTGAACTGAGCTCCTTGAACTGAATCTTTTTTTAACTGAATCCTGAATCAAATTTAAAACGAACTGGAATCTTTGGATCTTTGAGGTTGAACCTTTTGTACTGAAATTATTGCTCCAAGTGTTTTGCATTGAATCAAACTTTAACTTTAACTGAATCTGCCAAACTGAATGTATTGAGCAGAGTTATTGAACGAAATCTACTGAATCAAGTTGTCTGAATTATTTTGAAATTGTTTGAATACCAAAGAGTGGTTATTTTTATGTTTTTGAGTTAACTGAGGTTGTCAGAAGTTATTTGAACATCTGATGTTATAAGGTTGTATTCTAAGTGAACGTTATAGTATTGGATGCACCCAGAGTAGTCCGTGAATAACTCATATATTGTGCATCGGCAATATTCAAACTGAAAATGTGAATACATCTATTTTATTTTCTAAAGAAATCCATTTATTTTCAATACAAATTTTTCCTCACAAAACTAACACTGTTTAATTTGCACCTCCTGAGCCAAACCTACTGGCCTATAGATATTAAAATATTGTTAGTACCTGTCAGTCAACGCATGTGCTACACTGGCATGAACATTTAGAAAAAAACCTAAGACAAGGAAGCCAGGACCCTGACAAATAGTCATATTTACTGTGCTACAAACAGTCACTGCAATGCTTTGTTTTGACGGGATGTTTATAACAATTGGGTCCATTGCAGATATCACAGACATATTTGCAATGATGAACTCTATGGCTAGTAAGAGGTCCATGGTAGCAACAGTCACAAACATACAGAGACCTACGCTATGAATGCTTTCAAGTTCTTAATCCTAAAATAATAGCCTTCATGCAGGAACAAGAACACTGTTTTGTAATGAGGTGCATCTGCGGTTGTGTCCTTCTCCAATATACCAGTGCTTTGACCTGTGGAACATCACTATTTTAATGTTTAACATGCGTTCAAACCTTCTGATATCATTAAAACCTATCTTATGTTATCTTATCCTATGTTAGTTGAATTGTGAAGGTGTCCACATTGTCGTTGTTGCTAGGTGACAAAAGAGCAATACCATCACCGGTCAGACTAGGACCTCTTAATGGTATATTAACTAACCCATCACCAGCCAACAGTCTGGAAAATTAAACTATTTCTGATAAGGCATCCTGCTAAAAAATTGTGTAGGCTGCTAAATCTGTGGAAGATATTGCCTGCAGATTTATATGCTTGTGCATTTCCAAACTATTGAATTTGAGTTTTGGGATTTCACCCCCTTCGCAAGCATTTCAATATCACTGTGTTAACAGCACGTCAGGTAATTCAGGATAAAATGAATGGTTTGGGTGATTATCTGCCCCTGTCTATTTATAATTCTAATTTTGTTCTGGTTGTTCATCTGTCATTGTATTCACAATGTATAATACTTCTAACAATGTGTCAGTTGTAGACCTAGGTCTATTCAGTTCGTCCATTATATGATTTAAATGGAGCAACGTGTGTATATTGTTTTGCTCAGGGGTGAAAACACTATCGCTGTATTGCCTAAACCATGTTGCTGGCACCTGATCACAACGGTATGGTTCCCAACAATGCTTTGCCATTTTAAAAATCAGATATTTTATTTAAACCACACTGGTAATACACCAGATAATACACCAGATAACCAGATAAAACTAAGCAACAGCCAAAAATATAAAATCAAAATCACAAAACCAGATAAACTAAGCAACGGAAAACAGAATAGGCCAAACAATAACTAAAAAATGATAATCTACATAACAATAATCTAAATAATGATGGGTAGTAATTATAAAACACTAGCTTATAAACAACACACACACATATTATATTTATATATTATATATATTTATGTTGCAGCCTAATACATTTAAACATATAGTTTAAAACCATTTTTTTCTCGTTATGCTACAATTAGTATGACAAATAATGACAAAGTGAAAACAGAATTTTAGAAATGTGTTGTAAATTTATTAAAAAGAAAAATCTGAAATTGGGTTCTTGGTCACCTCTATTAAGGCCCTTCTCCCTGAATTGACCAGTTTGGCTAGGTAACCAGCTTTTAATAAGCTATTTGAATTTACTCTGCTGTCACAGTAACAGAGCAGCAACAAAAATTTGCAATAAATAATCTTCAATAAAAAATACTAATAATAAGGTGGTGCAATAATGCAATGTAAAAACAAATGAAATCTAATGCAAACACATATTACACTGCAAATTTACACATTAAAATGATTAAAACATTTATTAAAATATCAGGAGCATAAGAATGATATTTAAAAAAGGAGGCTGGTAACAGAAAACAAGCCCTGTAGCTATGTTACAAGTGTTCCTGTAGCTCAGTTGGTAGAGCATTGTGCTAGGAGTGCAAAGGTTGTGGGTTTAATTCCCAGGGGGCACATGTACTGACAAAATGTTTAACTTGATTTAACTGTAATCTGCCAAATGTGTAAATGTAAATGCAAGTCCCTGTTTTTGAGTGATCTTGCTTCATATTTTGAAGGTATAGTCTAAAGTCTAAAGGGAGCTCGCCGGTGATTTTTCCCAGCACAATGCACTTTTATTTCATTTGCACTTTCGTAATTTATTTCAATGCACTTTTGTAATTCCACTTTTATTTAGATAATGCAAAGCCAAACCAGACAGACACAGATAATGAAACAACACAGAGAACAACATCACTGGATATAAATTATATGGATAAATGAATCCATATAATAGTTAGGGAATTCCTGCTGTCTCATAAACGCCTATATGTATTTCTAGTGATACCTTTTAGTTGTGGAATGTTTTTACATTCTGATCTTAATTAGAGCTTAGTTCATTCATCAATAAGGCATCAAGCCCAAGCAGGAATATGCCCTGTCTGCCAGATGGCCAGTCCGTCTCTGCCCATGGTCCAATAAGGTCACTGCTAATCTAGAGAAAAACAGGTAGATTTCTCAGGTAACTTTTTTTGATCGCTAGAATTTATAGCTTTACAGTAAAGGATGACACCTGCTGGACATGTTATGTATTTTTTCATGTGATTAGTGATTTGAGCTTACATTTTCAGTGAAAGTGACATATTTGTCAGATATGGTTACCCATACCCGAAATGTGACCTCTGCATTTATCCCATCACTGGTGAGGAGTGAACACACACTGCAAGTCGTGAACACACACCCGGAGCAGTGGGCAGCACACTACTGCCCTCAGGGAGCAATTGGGGGCTGTCAGTTGCTACCTGCCAGCGCTGGAATCAAACCAGCAACCTTCTGATTACAAGCCTGACTCACTTACCAGTAGGTCACAACTGCCCCACAAGGCCACATCTGCTCCACATTTACATTACATTTTACAGAATGGTTATTTTAAAGATTTTAAACTTGTTTGGAATAGGTAGTATTTATATCCAGGGCAGATAGATGCACTAGATAGATAGAGGCTGGATGCATTTGATAAAATAAACATGTTGTTTGATTTTAGATAAGAAGTGACACTTTTTGAGCCCTGACATTGGCACTGCTCACATAATAAAAACAAAGAACAAGCCTTTTCAACTGTAAATATAAGGACACAAACATTTGGGCAAAACTGGCATATAGCAATAAAAAAAAAAGTGAAGTACGAGACATATCTTTACATTATTTGTTCAAGGTAACTCAAAATAAGCTAAGTTCTGGAATAGTCACTTTAAAGCAGCCTATGTTTAAGTGCACTGCTGATGGGTTCAATGATGACAGACCAGTAGAGCAAGTTTGTGTCCAGTTGACCCTTTCCTGAAATAGGAGGACCAATATGTATTGCCACAGTTAAAAAAAGGCTTCCAGCGTTCTGTGTTTTAATACATTTTTTTTTGCAGGGATTGCATGTGACACCTTAAATGGCCAAGAAGCCATGACATCAAGACCCTGCTGCCCCGTCACTGGACCACCTGCAATTCACTTACCACCCCAACCGCTCAGATGACGCCATCACTACAACCCTACAAAGAGGCGTGAACTAATGTGACTTGACAAACCAAAAGACGCATTTGAGTAAGTTTATGTTCCGTTTTTTCTCCATTTAACTTTTTTTTGCTTGGGGATGTAATACTACATTTTTAGTATTATGAATTTATTGTCCATTTATTATCCATCAATTGGATTCAATATCTATTAGTTATCAATATTTCATAAAAAGGTTAGTTTTGCAGACATGGCATCCATATTTAAATATAAATATGGATACCATGGAGCTACCAGGAGTGTAAATATGAGGTATCATAGCTAAGTTTCATGCCTCTTGGGGTGGAGTGTTAGGCCAAACCCCTGCCAAATGGACTAAGCCTCCATTCCCTGGGCCTCAGCTCCTGCCTCAACCGGATAACTGCTCTCAGATTTGCATACCCTGGAATGTACATCACCTTGATAGAGAGCAGCCTGGTCTCTGCTGCGCTAGCCTGAACAGAAGACGCGTACACAGCCCTCCCTAGCGATTTACATAAGAGACCACTGAGGTCTAGCACGTGCTGGCTGTTGAAATGTGTAAGGAAGTGGTTCAATGCGAGAAACACTACCCTCATTTCCAGACAGTTTATGTGTCAGGAGACATGAGGGCCAACTCACTGACCATGGACTGGGGCCCATCGAGAACTGCACCCAAGCCTGTGAGAGAAGCATCTGTATGAGTATCCTGGAAAGAAACCGGTGTCCGATCCACTTAAAAAGGGTAGCCCTTGGCACATAACCCTTACCATCCTTAGCGGGTGGCTCCTAAACACGCCATTTAAGCTAACACAACATCTCGATACCATATAGATAGTTCTCAAGGGCTGACCATGACTAGCCAGTCATCTATGTAATTTAGAATGTGGATGCTCTGGAGTCTCAAAGGAGCCAGAGCTTCATCCATGCACCATGCGTGAAGGTGCATGGCAATAGGGCGTCTTAAATCTGTATCGCCTCAAAGAATGATTCAATTGACACAGATCTAAAATTGGACGCAGCCCCCTGGTACTTCTATGGTGCCTTATTTTTTGTCTTTAGCCCAACTTTTAATGGCACATGGATATCGGAGCTCTCAGTGTTCATCTATATCACCACCAGACACTCATATACTTCAGAAAAAACACTACAGCTACTCTGCACAATGATCTGCTGGAGACACTACACAATCTCAGCTTGCTGTGAGGACCAGGCCTCCAGCCTTTGGCGTCGCCTCATGCCAGTGGCCGGGGGAGTACGTCGCAAGCGGTATGCGAGAAAGCAGTAGCACGGCAAGAGGGTGGGGGTTCATGCTAGGCTAAAAACAAACCCTAGCTGACCCCCCGGTCAGCTCTCCCGTCCATCCTACTCTCCAATAAAATATTGTCTTCTCCCTGGACAATAAATTGGATTACATATGACTCCAGCAAAATATGCTCCGTGAGTTCAGAGACTATGTTCCAGGCGGGCTAGCTTTGTTTCATGCTGACAGAAACAGTCAGTCTGTGCAGTAAGGCTCGTGCAGTAAGGCTCATCACTGGACCCCCTGCAATTCGCTTACCACCCCAACCGCTCAAAAGATGACACCATCACTACAACCCTCCATCTGGCCTTCACCCACCTGAACAATAAAGACACATATGTTCGAGTGCTGTTCATAGACTTCAGCTCAGCGTTTAACACAATCATTCATCAGCACCTGATTGGAAAGCTGAACCTGCTGGGAGACCTCAGTCAGTCTGGATCGGGAACAGCACCTGTTATTTTAAAAGACCTGGAAATACATTTTTTTTATTTAAAAATAACTTGAGGATAGTCTAGTATTTCTTTTCGTACGTGTACTTTGGCCACTTGCTGTTTTTCATCATTAGCTTTCTATTTTACTATTTCTAATAGACCAATTGTATTTTGTATTTTTAATAGACCAATATAATTACAATAACATTTGCATAACCAAACAAAAATCATTTAAAACGTTTAAGTGAAAGGAATGTTGTTTTTAAAGACGTTTTTATAATCTTAGAAAAACATTGAGAATGTTTATATAATGAGTGAATTGAATGTTCTGATCATGTTCTGAATAACGTTCTTGCAACCTAACAATAATATTAATACAATGTCTAAAAAATGACGTTTTAAATGTTTTAAGAACCTTTAACAATAACATTTTTATAACTTACTGGTAACGTTAAGGGGACGTTTTTTATAACTTTATAACTTTATAAAATTTATAGCTGGGTTGTGGGGTAGGATGTGTGTTATCCTATCCCACAACCCAGCTAAAAATATAGCCATATACTGGTGCACAGTGACAGTATATATAGTGGGAAATAAAAAACACATCACACTACATAAATCAGTTTGTAGGTAGTGTACAACAAACGTGTGATTCACCACCTAATTTCACCACGCTCCCATATAGCTTTTGTCAACCTTTTTGGATATAGGGGTATGCAATAAATTAAATTAAAAGAGAAAGTTCTATTCGTTATTTATTTATTAATCAGGGATATAATGCAAATGTTTAGCCAGTCTGCACACATTGAACACACTTAAACAGGTTTTTGTTACATTTTAATTATTTTATAGTTTTTTCACAAAAAATTATACCATATTGTAATTTCTAATCAAATCATTGTCATACACCTTCACATACTCATAATCACGACCCATACACATATGGTACAGAAAGCAGACACAGTGTTGATTGCATGTATACAATGATAAGTCCTGGACTTGTTTGATAAAGTGTTGTATATTGACAAAATTGAGGATTAAAAAGTCATTGATTGTAGGTGTCAGTCTACAACTACGAGTATGCAGGTGTGGGAGTCACAGTTGGGGAGATCTGTGACGAAATCAAGGTGGGATGATGTGGGACCAATGTGGGACCATGGTCTGTGTGGCATGGGAAGAGGGACTAGTTACCGGTGGGAAGATGGCGAGGTCGGGTCAGTGAATATGTGAGATGTGAATTAAAAAGGTTTGTTGATTGCATCCTAGACCAAACTAAATCTCCAATGTGCCTGCTACGGCTGGTTACCCTGTGGTGCTTCAAGCCTTCTGTCCTCCACCATATGAGTTGCCAGAGGAGGAAAGGCTTAACTTATTGTGTCCAGTTAGAGCTTTGAGGATCTATATCCACCGCTTAAGTCAGTGGTGTAAGACCTCCCAGCTCTTAGTCTGTTTTGGTGGCCGCAACCGAGGTAAACAATGCTTATCTCACTGAATCACAGACGCTATTATTCTGGTTTATAAGGCCGGTGACTTAGTGTCACCTCTGGGCATTAGAGCAAATTCTCCCAGGAGTATAGCATCATCTAAGGCTTTGTCTAAGGGGGCATCTCTAAGTGACGTTTGAACTGTGGAGGGCTGGTCCTCTTCGCACAGATTTATTAGATTTTACCGCTTGGACTTGAATTCAACTCCAGGTGCTCAGGTCTTCCTGGGTGTATTTCTGCTCCTGATGTTCTCTGTGCCAATGTTTCACAGCATCTGGGGCAGGCCTTTTTACTCACTGTGGCGTAATGGGCATATTGTTCCCCATAGTGTCAAGCTTGACGGAACGTCGAGTTCCCTCAAAAGTTACGTATGTAACCAGGTTCCCTGAGACTGACAATAAGACTGCGTCACACTTCGGTCTTGCCTGCACAGCTTTACTTCAGAATCTGATGACGTATTTTGCAGACCCCCTTTCGAAGGCCTGATTTTACACTTGTTCAGACTTGAGCGCACCTGAAACGCTTTCCCATAGCACCAAGCTTGACGCAGCGTCTTGTTCCCTGAGATTCTGAGATGTTTTCTGGATGAAAAGCACAATATCATTTACATTTTTCAACCAGTTTCATTGGCTTATGGTCTATGTGTAGTACAAAAAAGGTTCTGTCTCCAGTTATAGTTATCAATAAATGTTGACTATGTTCTAATGCAAATAAAATGTGGGTATATGAGATTTGCAGATCATTGCATTCTGTTTTTATTTACATTTTACATCGCGTCCCAACTTTTTTTGAATTGGGGTTGTACATTTAATGTAAATGTGCATTAAGTTTTATAATTGTGGAAATGTTTCTTTCTGAAATAATTTTAGATTTCTATATTTTTATTGCAATTAAAGGGTAAAGATATACTCCAAAATCCTTTATGGATCTAATAAAACATTTACGCCACAGGACAACAGCCTGACAGGCCAATCAGCGTTAACAGAGCTGGTAAAAAAGCAGGCTTCTGATTCTTCTGATCTTAAAATGTTTTTGTTTCAGTGTCAATAGCCTGACAGTAATAACATGCCCATCAGTGTTACAATAGCTGTTATTCCACACTGGTGTGTAGTGACAAGTACAGTATGTAGTGAAATACTTGAGAAATAAAATTAAGAATAAGGACATTTAAATTGAGAATAATAATAATGTAGTATATATTAGAATACAGTAAACGTGACAAAGGATAAGATAATGAGAAAATGAGAAATGTATGTATGTGAGTATGAAGTATGGTAAAAACTGTGACATGATGGTATAGATAATAATAGCAGCAACAGTCTGAATGGCAATGTTGTGCAGTATATAGCATAAAAATTAGATGAAGTACAGCATGCATTTATGATTTATCATATGATGACCTGTAGTGGCAGAGAAATAAGAGTGATCTTATGTTATAAGTTTCTGGCCTACTGGTGAGTCGGGCTTGTAATCAGAAGGTTGCTGGTTTGATTCCAGCGCTGGGAGGTAGCAACTGAAGTGCCCCTGAGCAAGGCACCTAACCCCCAATTGTTCCCCGGGTGCAGTAGTGTGCTGCCCACGGCTCCGGGTGTGTGTGTGTGTGTTCACCACTTGCAGTGTGTGTTCACTCCTCACCAGTGATGGGTTAAATGCAGAGGTCACATTTCGGGTATGGGTACCATATCTCACAAAAATGTCACTTTTACTTTAACTTACCTTTGACAAAGTGGTCAAATACCACCTTCACTTAAGACTTCCAAACTCAGCATTGAGGTGAAACCCCAGGAAGGAATAACACCACATCATCCTAGAGAAGCTAAGAACATTCCAACACACCCAAAGGAACGACTTTCTCTTTATTGGGCTTTTAGCTCAATCCCTTTGATGGAGGGAGAAAACAAATTGTGCGTTTGCACCCTTTTTTCCAGATTTGTTTTGGTGGAGGCCATCCTGTTTAAACAGCTGTCTCTGACCCCAGAAAAGAAGTTGTCAATGAAGTTTGCTCCTTTTATGTTGCATTTTTTGCAGCCACGTATTAAGTCCACGCAACCATGAAAACATATTTATTCCTCTTGCAGGGAGCGGTCCACTGATCGATGACTTAACTTTCAGTCTTCTAAGTTTTTCAAAGAGTTCATTAAAATCACTTTAAGCAGTTCTGCTCTTTCCAAATATCATTCTTCACCACAAGTAATAAGTTGATTTGCAGTCTTATGTTTCATCAGAAGGTTCTGAAGTTCTGTTCTCAAGATGTATGGGGGTGGTAGGATACCAGTGTTTGCAATCCTTGTCATAGCCATATTGTCAAACAATATCCAATGTTCCTTGGTCATTTTTGGTGTCGGCCATTTTGAATTTTATAATAAAATAGAATATCTTACAAACGCAACTACGAATCTGTACGAAACTTGGTAGGGTTCATCATCCTCATCGTCTGAGGGTACTTACAAAATTTGTCCCCTAGTGGACAGTTTAGACAGTGGAAGTTTTGTAATTACCCAAATGTAAAGGTTTTGCATTGCATAAATATATATGGTGTTAAGGAGCACACAATGCAATACACACACGCACACACAGGTTTAGTTACCCAGTGATTAAGACGTGGTTATGGCCTTGGCACATGCTGTCAAAACAGTGTGCTTCTACACAACAAGACAAACAGACAGAACAAACACAGAACAAACACAACAACACCAAACTGATCAAAACCAAAATTCGACTCTGTCAGGAGCTTTCAGCATAATTTCACCAGGCGGGATAAAGGAGATATAAAGTTCCCCTTCAGTCAGTCACATTCTACGTTACGTCAACGTACTGACGTATGGGGTCTCGCTTGGGAGCCCTATCACCTTCGCGTAGTAGAAAACGCGCCAATGAACATCAGCCCGAGAGGACAGAGACAATGAGCATTGGGGCAAAGGATTTGCGTGCTGAGGCACATCCACCCGAAAGCGGGAATAAAGCCGGCCGCAACTTTCATTCAGATTTCGCTTCAGAGCCGAGTGTGCGCTATTCGTGTTCACTTGACTATCGCCTTTTGAGTTCCCCAGCGTCTGCTGCGTGATGGTGCAATCAAAAGGGTAATAAAAGGGTGAGTATCTAAAGAGTGAATTTCCATTCTAAGAGAGCTCCTATGGACGACGGGCGTCTTTTTGAAGACGTTTTCTGTCTGTGTGTTTCTGGATGCAGTCACTTCCCGTCCTCGTCTGATGGCCATGGCCGCTGCATCACATGCCTGGGCAAGCATGCTGGGGCAATGTTTGTGGTCAGCTTGTGCTCTTACTATAAGAGCATGGACATCTTGACACTGCGGTCACGGCTCTCTCTCTTCGGAGATTTTGGGCCCTTTGCTGCCACCCATTCTGTTGCTCTGGCTACATGCCTAAGGCAACAGAGTTGGTTAGCACTTTGGGAGATCTTCGAGTGATGGTGGAGAATCCCGTCAGGTCAGTCCCTGCGGGAAGTAGATGCCCGCTCTTTAGGTCCCTGATAAGCCCTCCAGAGGTATGGCTAAATGACCCTGAGAGAACTGGCCTGGATTGCAGCCCTTCCCCCAGACGAGGGCCGGGGGGAGGGTCTTAAGTTGTTCAGCCACCAGGCCATTGCCTAGCGGTACCCACCTTCTCAAGGATAGTTTCCTCCAGTCCAGGCCCAATTGAACATTGCCCGACAGTGAGAAACGCATCTTTTCCTAACTCCCAAGCTTGTCCTTTTACTTTGCCAGGGCAGGTGAGGCTGCGTTTGAAGGACGCAGCCTCCTGGCTGGGGCCAGTGGCTCCACCTCCTGTGGCCGGTCCTGCCGCCCCCGGGCTGGGACTGAGACCTGAATGCAGGAAGCCATGCAAGCCGCGGCTTGAGCCTTGTGCCGGCATCTCTCCGGGCACATCTCTCGCCCCCCTGGTGCCGCTTGCACTGAGTCTGGGCCTGGCTAGCGCTCCCCAGCCTGTCTCGTTGGCTCCTGAGGACGATTCAGTTCGCCAAGCGCCCGCCCAGGTTTAGAGGCATCCTCTCTACCCTGGTGGTAGAAAGCGATGCTTCGGTCCTGCAAGCAGAGATTGCAGTCCTCCTGGTGAAGGATGCAATAGAGCCTCTCCCTCCTGCCGAGATGAAGTCCGGGTTTTACAGCCCGTACTTCATTGTGCCCAAAAGAGGATGTGGGCTGCGGCCAATCTTGGATCTGCATGTCTTGAATCGGTCCCTGTACAAGCTACCCTTCAAGATGCTCACGCAGAAACACATCCTCTTGTGCGCTCGTCCCAACAATTGGTTGGCAGCGATCGACCTAAAGGACGCGTACTTCCACGTCTCGATCTTGCCTCAACACAGGCTGTTCCTTCGGGTCACAGTCGAGGGTCGGGTGTATCAGTACAAGGTCATCCCCTTTGAGCTGTCCCTGTCACCCCGCGTCTTTACCAAGATCGCGGAGGCCACCCTTGTCCCGTTACGGGAGGTAGGCATTCACATCCTTAACTACCTCGATGACTGGCTCATTTTGGCCCACTCTTGAGTGCAGTTGTGCGAACACAGGGACCTGGTGCTTCGGCACCTCAGCCACCTGGGGTTTCGGGTCAACTGAGAAAAGAGCAAGCTCTCCCCAACACAGAGCATCTCTTTCTTGGTGTGGAGCTGGACTCAGTCGCTATGGTGGTGCGCCTCTCCATTGACTGCGCGCAGTCACTGCTGTGTTGCCTGACCACGTTCAGGGCCAAGAGAAACTCACTGAAACTCTTTCAGAGGCTCCTGGGGCATATGGCATCTATGGTCTCGGTCACCCCACTCGACCTGATGCATATGGGACCGCTGCAGCACTGGCTACATGACCGAGTCCCATGGTGGGCATGGCGCCACGGCACATGTCGGATGTTTGTCATACCGTCCGGTCGCCGAACCTTCAGCCCTTGGTCGGACATTGCCTTTCTCGGGCTGGGGTGCCTTTAGAACAAGTGTCCAGGCATGTTGTTATGACAACAGATGCCTCCAAGATAGGCTGGGGCGTTGTGTGCAGTAAGCAGGCGGCCTCGGGCTCCTGGACAGGATCTCGATGCCTGTGCACATCAATTGGCTCGAGTTGTTGACAGTGCTTTTGGCCCTGCGTCGGTTTCTTCCATTGCTGCAGGGCAGACACGTGCTAGTCCGTTTAGACATCACTGCGACAATGGCGTACATCAACCGCCAAGGCTGTCTACACTCACGTCGCATGTCTCAACTTGCCCGCCATCTCCTCCTCTGGAGGCAGCAGTGACTCAGGTTGCTTCGCGCTGTCCACATTCCGGGCGAGTTCAACCGTGTGGCAGATGCACTCTCACGGCAGCTTCCAAGCCCAGGAGAGTGGAGCCTCCATCCCCAGGCAGTCCAGCTGATCTTGAGTCGATTTGGGGAGGCACAGGTTGATCTGTTTGCCTTCCACGAGTCCTCCCACTGCCCGCTGTTTTACTCCTGTCCGAGGCCCCCCTCGGCACGGACGCGTTGGTACATGCGAATACGCGTTTTCCCCAGTGAGCCTCCTTGTGCAAACTCTGCGCAAGATCAGGGAGGACGGGGAACAGGTCTTGCTGGTTGCGCCATGTTGGCCCACCCGGACCTGGTTTTCAGACCTGGCGCTCCTTGCGACAACCCCTCCCTGGCAGATTCCTCTGAGGAAGGACCTTCTGTCTCAGGGATGAGGCACTTTCTCACCTTTTGGACCTTCATGTGTGGCCCTTGGATGGGACGCGGAGGACTTGAGTGACTTACCCCCGGGCGTGATGGATACCATCACTCAGGGGAGGGCCCCTTCCACCAGGTGGATTTACGCTTGGAAGTGGAGCCTCTTTGCTGACTGGTGGTCTTCTCGTGGAGAAGACCCCTGCATGTGCCCGATCAGCTCCGTGCTTTCCTTTCTGCAGGAAGGGCTGGAACAGAGGTTGTCTCCTTCCACCCTGAAGGTGTACATGGCCGTTATCTCGGCCCATCATCTAGCAGTAGAAGGTAAGTATTTAGGGAAGCATGAGCTGGTCATCAGGTTCCTGAGGGGCGGCCGGAGACTGAACCCCCCGAGGCCGCCCCTCTTCCCCCTTAGGACCTTCCCATAATACTTCCGGGCTACGGGGAGCCCCTCTCGAGCAGCTAGAGTCGGTAGAGCTGAGAAGCTTGTCTCTAAGACAGCGCTCCTGACCGCGCTTGCCTCTATCAAGAGGGTTGGGGGACCTGCAGGTGCCTACTCTCACGTTATCTTGAGACCCAGGCCTGGCTACGTGCCTAAGGTTCCCACCACACCCTTCAAGGACCAGGTGGTGAACCTGCAAGCGCTGCCTGTGGAGGAGGCAGACCCAGCCCTTACTTGTGTCCCGTTCGCCCCTGCGCATGTATGTAGACCGTACGGGGACCTTTAGATGCTTTATGTCTGCTTTGGAGGTTGTCAGAAGGGAAAGGCCCTCCCAACAGAGATTGGCCCACTCCCAACAGAGGTTGGATAGTGGAAGCCGTTGCCTTCGTGTACACTCCCAAGGTGTGCCGTGCCCCCTTGGAGTGGGGGCTCACTTGATTCTGAGTGTTGCCTCTTCTTGGGCATTGGCACATGGCACCCCTCTTTTAGACATTCGCAGAGCTGTGGGCAGGGCGACACCTACACCCTTCTGAGGTTTAACAATCTCAGGGTGGAGCCCGTGTCCCCCCGTGTGTTGGGTGGGAGGACGTGCGTGGTGTCTTTGCTTGCGTTGCCTCCCCCCTGGGATAGGGGGAAATAGGCATCTTTACTCCTTCGCAATGGTTTCCCACTGGTAAACCTTGCGTTGCGATTCCTCCAGCACCTGTCGGTGGGGAGGCTCAGCGGAGGAGCCTCACGTCAGGCCCAGTACTCGTGTGTATGCCACAGTCAGCCCTTGTACTGGGCTAGGTGCCCCATATGTAGTGATTCCCCATTGGTCATCCCATGTGTGTATTCTCCATGATAATAGTTTCTCTGTCGGTGAACCCGTGTCTTTCCCTTGGCGCTTATCGCAGCCAGTCTCTGTTGACAGTAGTGCCGTCCCAGTAGGTAGGACCTGCACAGAGACCTTCTTATAGGTAGTACTGCCTTGTCAGTCTAGACCTCACCTCCACACGTTACCTCTTTTTAGCAGGGTGTGGTCTCCGCAGCACCCTTTCCCTCATAGGGGGCGCTTCACCAGTGTTCTCGTGGCTATCTCAAGAGAGGAAGGAGACCAGTGCACCGAGGTGCCTTCTCCTGGGGGGATAGGAACAGTTGTCACGATCTCTCCGCACCCGGGCTCCGTACCCAGTGGGGCTGCGATGGCTGCCTGCCTCCTAACCTACCCAGTGGAGCTGTCGTACAGAGGCACGCCTTGCCTGCCAGTACTTGCATTCCTAGCCCGTAACGTGGGTCGGCTTGCAGCGTTTTCCACAGGGACCCCATACGTCAGTACGTTGGCGAAACATAGAACGTGACTGACTGAAGGGGAATGTAGACGTTACGTCCCCTTGCCGCAAACCCGATTCACCGCTGATCAGCCGGGACACATCTCGGCTCCTCAGCACAACCTGAATGAAAGTGAGTTGCGGCCGGCTTTATTCCCGCTTCCGGGTGGGTGCACCTCGGCACGCAAATCCTTTGCCCCAATGCTCATTGGCTCTGTCCTCTTGGGCCGATGTTCATTGGTGCGTTTTCTACTACTCGAAGGTGATAGGGCTCCCAAGCGAGACCCCATACATCAGAACGTTGACGTAACGTCCTTCAGGGAACGAGGGTTACATACGTAACCAAGACGATAGATCTGAAAGAGCTGTCAAAATAATGTGTTCCTACAAAACAAGACAAACAGGCATTGAACAAACACAACAAAACCGGACTGATCAAAATCGATGTAGAAGTTTTATGCATGTTATTGCCAGTTTATTGCCAGTTATGTACTAAACATGCTTTTTAGATAGACATTAAATAACCTGTTTGTTTAACATTTCTAGTCAGGCTAGCAAATGTTAGCTAAATAATTAGTAAGTTAAAACGGCCATCTTTTCAGGTTTACCCCGCCTATAGCCCAAGATGCTGGGATAGGCTTCAGCCCTCCATGACCCTGTAGAGTACAAGCAGGTTTGGAAAATGGATTAAAAAAATTAAAAATCTGCAAAAAATACAGTCCACATGCAAACAACTTTACAGTTTATGCTGAATCTCTTTGGTTCTTCACCGTGTTTTGTCACAAGACATGCAAGAACCAAGGAGATTTAGCGTTATTGACGTGGAGCTTGCATGCCACCGTGTTCTGTCTTTTATACAGATATGTTTAGATCCAAACATGCTGTAACGTGGAGACAGAGACGGTAGGATCCATTTGCAGTAGTTTAATAGAATAGTTGAACAGGCAGGGTCGACAACAGCAAACAGGTATATCAGAGGCTAGGCTAAATGGTAACAATAAACAATCCAAGGTCAGGGCAGGCAGCAAACAATCAGAGAAGATGATAAACAATCCAAGTCGGGGCAGGCAGCAAACAATCATAGAAACAATAAACAGTCCAGGTAATAACGGGTAATCCAATTAACAATAGAAAACACTCAGAAATGTCAGCTGGGGAAAACAAGACTTTGCAATGAGTTCATCATAGACTGGGGTTTATATACACATGAGTTAATTGATGTCTGGTGAGCTGGAAGTAATCAGCCCCAGGAATGTGGCCCTATGGGAAATGTAGTCCAAACATGATTTAGTACTCAGGTGACGGCTCCCTCTGGTGGTTCAGGGGAGGCGGTACGGGAGCCTCCACCATAACAAATGCCATTTCGATCACTAAATACATTCAAATATTAATCGTTTTTTCACAAATTAATCGTTTCACTTTAGAAGGCATTAATTACCCATGCTGGAGTTATATGGATTACATTTATGATGTATGATGTGCTTTTAGGCATATAGAAGCATATCCTGCTAGGATGCCTTGAGGGTAATTTTTGGGCAAAATATCTTTTTTGGTGGACTTATCCTTTAAGTCTGGTTTACACTGCATGGTTTTGGGCTGTCCCAGATAAAAAATGACCGTCGTGAAAAAATCACGGTAATTTCTGTTCTGTCTGCTCCTAAACGATGGTCCTACGTCATATACAGTAAGAGAGATTCAAAGGCGGCCATTGTCACGGTCTTGCGATTAAAGATAGCCTGTAATTATTTTCTGGGAGTGTCGGAAATTTAGGATGATCCCACGACCTACGCGTACTGAGTAGCCAATGAAAATGTAACATGAAATGACGTGTTGATCAATGTGACATGACATTACATTAAAACATTAAAAGTTAATGTTTTAAACTTTTAACATGACATTAAAAGTTAAATACCATATGGGTGAGACGTTTACTGACTTTATAGTCTCGTAACCTATGATTCAGTGAGTGTCATTATTGTACAGTCTACATACATGTCGTACCAAAGCGTGATCCGTCATGATTGCTATAATTGTTTGTAGAAGGCTTTAGATAATCATCAACTGCAAATAATAGACACATTAAATCTCTCAAGATCTCACCAATGGATGATTAAACAACTCCACTAACACCATCACCATCTTCACATATTACAAACCAATTTAACTTTATTTAATTTCAATAGGGTAGAATGGAGTCATATAGACACTGAGAAGTTTGACTGTGTTGTCAACAGTGTCAAGATGAAGTTGTTTTTCCTTGTTATCGCTACCAATTTGCTAAACATTTATTTGAGACTATGAGACATGTTGCCTCTGTCAGAGTCCATCACTGATTAGAGGGAAAACAATATGAATGTTGATAATGCCCAGAATTTCAGAATTAAACATGGGTGGTAGGTCCTTTTCATGTTTGGTGCCCAAACTCTGGAACAGTCCTCCCAGTCTTGTCCACGTGGAAGACACACTGCCAGTTTAAATCTAGATTAAAGAACCACTTCTTTAATCTAGCCTACACATAGTCCTATGGATTTATTATTCAAATCCCTTAAGAGATTGTTAAACTGCATTAATTGGGTGAACTGAAACTGGGGCCCTTCTCATAAGAACAGATGTACTGGCTCCACACTAAATCTGTCTGTCTTTCTTTTCCCTAAGATCCTGAGGTCAGCTGGATCCTAACTTTATCCAGACCAGATGGTGGGGGACAGGATGTACAACTCATGAGACCGCTCTTGGTCACACCTAAGAGTAGATTTCCTCACAGATCTACCAACCCCTGCATACAAGTCATTGTTGACTAATTCTCTAAGGCTTGTTGTTTGCTTCCTCCGATAGATCTGCCCACTGCCATGGAAACCGTTGAACTTCTCTTCAACCATGTATTCAGGTATTTTGTGATACCAAAAGTGTCAGGGTCCTGGCTTCCTGTTCTGAGTCTTTCTAGATTATCTTGCCAGGATCCTGACATCCCCTGTGTTCTGTGTCAGAGCATGTTGTTTGGATTCTGACTCATCCTAGTCTTGGTTCTTGTTTCTTGGAGTCAGGATCTAAACTCATGCTCTGGATCTGTTTTGTTTACATTCGTCATGTGCTCTCCGGTCACCATGTACTCTCTGCCCCCGCCCCCTTGTTTCCCTCTTAGTCTTGTTATTTGTCATGTCCCTCACCTGTTTGTCCTTGTCTTGTTTCTATTTATATATTTCTATTTTCTATTTTTATTTTATTGTTTTCTGTTTTCTCTGATTTTTCTAACATTTCTTGTCCAGTCTTGCCGTGTTTTGCTCTGTGTTTTTCTCCGTGTTCTGCTCCGTTTTTGCTATGCGTTTTGGAGAGTTTTGAGTTCTGTTTAAAAGCCTGTTTTGTTTCTCGTTTTGCCTCCTCGTGGGTTCTTGTTTTGGTTTATTTAAAAATAAAGACGCTTTTCTGTTATAACGCTGTCTGCAATTGGGTTCATTCCCCACGTGACCGTGACAAAAAGACATTGTGTCAGATGTCTGAGTGTCCTCAATTCATATCTTGTGTTTGGAAGGCCTTTTTCTCTCTCTTAGGTGTGACCGTAAGCTTATCAAGTGCGTCGTCAATGGATCCAAGCCAATGCCTGACAGACCAAAGCACCACCTTACCAACCCGGGCAGAAGGTTTGGCCTTCCACCTGAGACATTCATATGTGCCTGCCCTGAAAGAAATTGAGTCCCAGATACATTGGTCCCTTTCCCATCGTCCAAGTCAATCCAATATCCAACCAACTACAATTGCCTCAACACTATAGAATTCAGCCCACATTCCATTCAGTTCAAACCATGCATCTGTCTATCTCTCTACAGAGCCTGGCCCAGCTGAGGAGCCCCCCTTCCACTTATCCTAGGCCACCAACCATGTACTGGTTGTTTAGAGTACCTGGTAGACTGGGAGGGCTACAGTCCAAATGATCATTCCCTGGGTTCTTAGAGATGACATCCTAGACCTCACTAATGTTCTATGTTGCTCACTAATGTTGTATATGTGAGTCCAATTAGGGTCTACTGTGTCCCTCTGGTTGCGGGCCTGAATTGCTTATGAGAAGAGGCTTATCCTCATTCTTTCTGTGTTCTTTTCTTCAGGAAGCAGAAACAAATAATATGAAAATCATTAAAAAAATCAATAAAATCATTAATAATTGATTACGATCAATGGTTTGGGGAGTTCTTAATCAATGTAATACATTGATTTAACACTCTTATAGAGCATGTAGCAAAGATCAGCAAAATTAGGGACTCCAGATTATAAGCATGAACCAGCATCACAATTATGTAGCAAATCGAATGTCAAATCAACGAAACGGTGTTGTTTAAAACACCATTTCATTCATGGAAACAGTTCATTTAGCTCAAAGGAAAATACATATAATTAATCGTCATACATATTTTGTAGTACCTGATCAGCAGGAATGATTACAATAATCAGCTTTTGCATTCGTCCAGCGAGAGCATACGCGGTCTTATTGAATTTAAGAAACATTATTTGTCTGGCCTTGAAAACAATGCTTCTCTGCTTTAACAGGACTTAAGAGCATGTAGAAAGATCAAACACAGTTTAAGTGACCTTATCTGTGAGCATTAAACACAGCAACAATCAAGGGTGAATACACATGGGTGTTTATCAAACTACACTACAGGGGAAACATGTAACATATCTAGCTAGACATGAACATACACACATTAAACACATTACCAAAAGTAAGGAGAGCAAGGAGAGAGAGAAAGAGAGAGAGAGGATGTTAAGCCCGTACAGGTTAAGCAGCTAAGCATTTTGAATGAACCACCAGTAGAATTACCTTAATAAAGGGGCACAACTTAGCGCAGCCATTCTATGTGTATAGAAAAGGGATACTTGCACTGAGCTTTAGTGCAGAACGCGAATCCAAATGTGCATGGAGAGAGAGTCCTGAGTGGTTCAAACGTGATGGAGTTCGTTGAGTTCCAGAGATCAACGAAGTTAGCTGAAGTGGTGTCCAGAGTCTGTCTCAGAGGGATTGAGCCAGAGGCTGGACCACCCACAGGGAGGGGTGCCATGGCCGAAGATCCTTGATTGAAGAGTGGATCAAGAGCAAGAAGACGAAGATGAAGACTAAACGAAGACTAAGCTGAATCTAAGGTGTTGGTGGTCATTTTTAAGTTCACCTCGGTCATGCCTAGTGAAACTAAAACAACCAATAGGTGTTAAGCAGGCAAAAGTTTCTTTGTCTCACTCAACACCTTATTTGCATGTTTTATGGCCGGATGGCACATTTGCAAATATTATTCCAGATTATTATAGAAAGACTATCATGCCTGTTATGGTTACACAACATACATAGTCTGATGGAAAATTAGAAGAGAATCTGTTAGATATCAAATATGCATATATATAACAGAGCATATATATAACACATGTATAATATATATATATATATATATATATATATATATATATATATATATATATATATATATATATATATATATAAAACACAATATAACAGAGTTTGAACTACATTAAGTTGTGATTCATCCTAATACATGAATACAAACAAAACATCAATCCAAACTTGCATACCTATCTACAGAGTTACAGTAAAGATACATAGTTTTGTTGCCAGCATACCATGGGAATGTATACAACTGTATACAGTTTAGGACAGTTTAGTTTTATGTTAAAAAGAGTTCTTCCTTTGGTTTGGAGTGTTCTTTCTTGGGCCACCTGGGGTTACTGGAATTCCATGTGGTGCCCATGGAATTCTTTTGACCCTTGTGCAGAGTGCATAAACTGTCCTGTTGGTATCAGAGGTTGCTGATAGCCATCTGGAGAAGATATTTGCCTTCAGACTCTCTGGAGCCTAGGGTCTTTCACCCCCACACTAGGTTTGTAAGTCTTAAGTAAAAGGGGGTATTTTATGATCCATACATGATCCAAATATTGGGCCATGTCAGACACTGCAGGATGATGGAGGTCCTTCATTACCTTCCTGGCCTTGGTCCAGCATTGCTTGTTGTATATGGACTGCTGGTCTGGGAGTTTAGTGTAAATGGTGCACTCAGCTGATATCTACACCCTCTGGAGAGCTGGTTGGTCCCATTTGATGCTGTTCTTATATAGTTGTAAGATATATTTGTAATCTTTAACAAAATGTGATTTTAAATGTGTAACAGTGATTATGTTATATCTACACATAAAACCAAAAGCAAGACCTACACTGGGGAGGAGACTGAACTAATAAGTGGCCCTCTGCTTCTACCTACTGGCAATATCTAGTGTTTGTTTTCAAATATAAATGCCCTCTGTAACTGCAAATTTTTAATGTTAACTCTGTTAACCAAATTTACACATGTAGTGCTCAGATAGATCAGTAGGTAGAGCAGTTCAGTAGCAGTGCAAAAGGTTGCAGATTTAATTACCAGGGAGCACATGTACTGATAAAATGTATAACTTGAATGTGCTGTAAATCACTTTGGATTAAAGCATCTGCCACATGCAGAAATGTAAATGTACACACATTTGTACACAAATGTACAAAAAAGTTTTACACTCTTCAAAAATAAATTTATCTGAAATAAATGATAGACAGGAAAATGCTTATTTCAGTTCTCCCCTTCATAATGCATTTTAAGGACTTAAAGATTGACAACTGACTAACAATCTTACTGGCTGGTCCTGAAGTACTTCATTTTTACATTCCACACCTGACAAAGCAATATGACCAACACATACTTTAGGTTTTGCTAAACCTACTGTATGCTTAAATAGAGCAATTAAGGTGTTTACAAAACCTAAAAATAAATAATTACAGAACCCTTTAAATAAAATGTTTAGATGTCAACGTCAACCAGAACATCAAATGTTTACCTGATGTACAGTAACCCATGGATACACTTGCATGTACAAAAGAGATAACGTAATAACTTAGCAGAAATCTGGGAACATTTGTTCATACATGGTCAACAACATTCATGTCTTGTGTTTAATGTTGGAGGGAGGAAGTCAACAAGATGACTAGAGATGGACATTGCAATACTGCCCCAGAATGTCTAAATACAGTCATAAATACAGTCATGTGAAAAAATTAGGACACCCTATGAAAGCCTGTGTATTTTTGTAACATTTTTGCAACATTTTGGATATATGGATATTTAATCTCAATTTTAACAATACAATGTTATGTCCTCTGCTCTAGTGTCCAAATAATTCAATTTTGGACTCATCTGTCCAAAGAACATTATTCCAGAAGCCCTGGTTTTTGTCAACATTCTCTCTGGCAAATGTCAGTCTGACCTTGATGTTTCTCTCAGAGAGCAAAGGTTTCCTCCTTGCACGCCTCCCATGCAAATTAAACTTGTGCAGTCTCTTTCTGATTATAGAGGCATGCACTTTTACATCAACAGTAGCTAGAGCCTGCTTTAGGTCCTGAGATGACATTTTAGGGTTTTTGGAGACTTCTTTTAGCATCTTGCGGTCTGCTCTTGGGGTGAACTTGCTGGGGCAACCAGACCTGGGCATGTTGGCAGTTGTTTTGAAAGCCCTCCACTTGTAGATGATCTCCCGGACAGTGGAATGGCTGATTACAAAATCTTTTGAGATCTTTTTAAATCCCTTACCAGACTCATAGGATGATACGATTTTATTTCTGAAGGCCTCTGACAGCTCTTTTGCTCTCACCATGGTGCTCACTCTCACTTCAGCAGTCAGGAGCACACCAAACTAAATGTCTGAGGTTTAGATTGGGCAAGCCTCATTCAAAATGCTGAGTAACAATCTACTAATTATGTGCACCTGGTGTGATACATGGTGTGTGATTTGAGCCATTTTAAGAGGGAATACATGTGAGGCTGTCCTAACTTTTGCCTCAGTTAGAATTTGCATTTTGTGGAATTACATTTTACAGAAAATCCTCTTCAGTTTTAATTGCTTAGATATATTACTTTAATCTCTCTGTATTGTTAAAATTTAGATTAAATATCCATATATCCAAAATGTTGCAAACATGTTACAAAAATACAGAGACTTTCATAGGGTGTACTAATTTTTTTAACATGACTGTATGTATAAATGGGATGGCTATATATATGTTTGGTTGGATTACATGAACATGCTCCCCCCAAACTTAATAATAAACTTAATTTCACGAGTTTGCACTAACATGCAATTGAAAATAATGATAAATTCATATTTGGAATGCTGTCCAGGGAAGGGCTCTAAACTCGGAATTTGGAAGTTTCGTATCGATGCACTGAAGTTTTGCAAAGATACAGCCTCAAGTCCTATTGGCAGGCTCACCATCAAAACTGTTGTCGCAGTATACGATAACCATTTGATCAAAAAATCTCTAGATGCTACATGCCAAATTTCACAAAAATTGGACAAATTTTGTGGGAGGAGTTTGAAAAAGTAGGTTTTGAATAAAATTCAATATGGTGGACAGAAAATAAGGTGCAATATGGCAAATTTGGTATTATAGGACTTGGCATAAGCCAGCAAAAGTAATGATGTATGGAAAATGACAATATGTTGAATTTTTCATGTTATATTCATTTTCATAAATTTCATTATCTTTCGTTATCAATATCTCTTGACCACTATGGGGCACTGACCTAAAACTTCACAGATCCTCTCAGAACATGGCCTCGATGAACTAAGTCAAGTTTCGTAACAATACGCTCATGAGTTCATATCCATATCTCGGCACAAGTAGGTAGCGCTGTGCCGAAACTGTGCATGCACCCCCAAATCATGCCTGTGATGGCACATACCAAGTTTGGTGTCAATATGCCTAAGCGTTCCGAAGATACAGCCTCACATACATTTTTGCATGATCTTTGTCAAATTCGTTTGAGCATTATTTAAAAATGGTTGGTTTAATCAAAAAACGTTTGATAACTTTTTCTCTATGCAAATCGGACAAATGGCCTAGGTGGAGTTTAAAAAAGTAGGTTTTTCGAAAAAATTCAAAATGAAGGAAAATGAAGTCATCGTCTGAATCAGCATGAGCAAAGGATTCAGAGGAAAAAATTGTTTCTAGGACTTACGAGTCAAAAGTTATGAGCATAAACATGAGTGAAAATTTGAACTGTTGGTGGCGCTAGAGGGTTTATGTTAAAGACTCCAAATTGGCTATGGTGACAACTCAGACTGTCCTTTATCTGTGTGCCAAATTTCATAACTTTCCTACATACATATAGACTCCAAGAGCAAAAGAAGAATAAGAAAACTAACGATTTCAGGAGCTAAATATAGCTGCAAACAGTGGCGACGGGCCCAAGCACTACAGAGTGAAATCATTTAGTGGATGCAGAAATTGAGACACTTCCTGTTCCATTTTTTGGCATAAATTTATTGCCTATTTATTGCAATTTAGCATCTTCAATGTCTTGGCATAATATTTGCCAAATTTGGTGACAAATCCTTTTAGAACTTTATATTAAGCCATGTCTACATTATTCTGAGCAAGTCTGAAGTGACTTGGCTAAATGTAAGCTGAGTTTGTTCAATCTTCAATGTCTTGGCATGATGCTCACCAAGTGTGGTCACAATCACATGAATTCCCCACATGAAATTTAAAAGTTCACGGCATGCGCTTTTCAGAAAATCCAAAATGGCCGACTTCCTTTTGGGTGGAGCTAAGGGATGTCGCACTTTTAGTGTCTGGGCCATAACAATATTAATAATTATTTTTTAATATATTTATTACCATTTATTTAATTTTCATGCATATAAAGTAATTTGAATTAAAAACTTAATTGGGAGAGTGATGCATGCATGCATACGTGTGATCCACACACAACACAGAAAACCAACGCGTCTGCTTGTTAAAGGTACAATTACTTTGCACATATACAACGCAGTCGATAAAGCCCTCCAGACCTTCAATCTAACCTGTTATCAGTACTTAAATATGTAATGATGCGAACGAGCGCTGTATGGTAAACACTAAACTAATGGGAAACAAAGGGTAAACAGACTCGACAGAATACAGTCATACCAGCTCAAGCGTTGTCATGGGGACAGCCGAGCCGAGCAGCGGTGACGGAGGCGGTTATAGGCGTTTGCTGTGGGTTTGGTCCCCGAGAGCGGGTAGCTCAGGCTGACGGGTCCACGAGAGGACGGACTGGGGTGACGGCTGCTTTTGGATCTATGGGCGGACTAGTCTAACACTTTGCAAACACCTCCTGAAGAGAGTTGCTGCACAACTGCTCCAAGGTTTCCTTAAAAGCTCATCCGCCGTTGCCGAGTGCTGTCGACAGGTAAGGCTTTAGTGGAATTCGCTGCTGCTGTTTAAAACGGACTGTATGACAGTGCGAAATAACGGGACACGCCGTCCTGCAGACCGACTCTGAAGCTCAGGAAAGGTACGAAATGCATGCTTGTTTCATTCCGTCAACCTGTCTGTGAAATGAGGTGCACTGAAGTAAATTGGATACTTTAACGCGAATGGCGCATTTCAACTGTTGCCGATTCAGTAATGCTCGTCATAGGCACCTTCGTCGGGCACTGCAGTTAAAATATGTCTAAAGGTGTAGAGGTTCAGAGAACACATTAATGGACATTGGCATTTAATTCTGTCAGAAATTGTTGTCAAATTGCGCTTGGACTGTTGTTAAAGTATCAAGTGATCAAAACGGATGCTGAGGGAAAACACAGATAATGAAGAGATGTTACAATAGAACATGAAGAGTGTTCAGCCCCATCAGTTATCAGGTCGGATGTTACATTTTAGTACAGGCGACACAGGTGCATGAAACTCCTCCAGTAGTCTACCACACGAGTTTCTCATGTGAAGAATAAACCCGAGCAGTAGCATTCTGTGCTGTACAGCCACGGGTATCTCTTTCAATGACAGTGCCCGTGCAATACTGTTTTATATGTTAAAATTAGTCACAGTAACAAAAAAGCAGATCCACGGAATAGTTTCATGATGTTCAGTAGAATTACTCAGTACTTGAGAAATTGAGAAATTACGTGTGTAACGTGTGAAGTCAAGATTTCAGATTAAAATGCATGTGAACATATAGTGAAAAGATCATATTCTAGGTGCTGTACTTGTTATTATTTCAATTCAATTATTCGCTGTGTAACATTCATTTTTCTACATCACATTTAGTCTCCTAATTAGTATAAAGTCTTAACACTGCATGTCTAATAATTGGAAAAGTTATGAAAAATTTATGATTTAAATACTTTTAGATTAAATGTAACACATTATACTTAAGGATGTTATACTGCATAACATCCTCTTATAGCATGTTATACCTACTGCAGGATGGCTTGTAAGCAAAGCAAAACAAACACTGTGAAGTATTTCAAAATGTGATCAAATGCCTTCATGTGTGTGGCACGTTCGATAGTTTAAACCACTATCAAACAGCCCTGGGCATACAATGGATGATCCATCTCATCCTTGTTAGTAGTTCGCAGAGGACTGAATGGATTACAACTAAAGAGCTTTCATAAAGAACAGATATCATCCATGCAGTGAATGCTAGAGAATCATACACATTCATACTAATTGCTGTTGCGTATAAACTAATCTTCTTAAAATTTTATGGCCATCAACAAGACATTTGATATGATTATCTTACCCTGCATATTACACTTTCACACATATGTGGTCTAAATCCAGTTAATTTGATCCAGCATTACCTAAATGGTTCTTAAAAGGCATGCTGTTGCATACAGTTAAAAACTAGAGAGTTAAAAAGCACAGTGAAAATTCAGTGTATTGTAGCTTTGCCAAAAGAAACCATGTAAAGACAGATGAATCAGTTCTCAAGGCGGATGAAGAGTTAATGAGATTTCCTCACACTTGTTACCACATGGTTTTAATTTGAAACGGTGGCCACTTTCCCTAGGTGGACCCTGCAGAACTGTTTTCTCTTCTTTTCCATTCACAGTTCATCCCTCAGTCTCTTCAAGCCTTTCTCTTCCTACCCCCATGTGCAGATGCCCAATCTACCTTTCTCCTACTGCATTTCATAATATGCGCCAATTATTCATAATAGATCCAATTATGGCTAGTCTATTAGTCCACTAGTCTATTTTAAATAAAGGTTACATAATTCCGTTTAGTATTTAGAAACAGATCTGACAAGGCAATTTTAAAAATTGCTATTCGTAAAACAGCAGGAAGCAAACAATGCTACAGATAATGGTGAGGCACTTTTTTTATTGGTTGCAGAAGTTAAGGGGGTGCCATTTACTGTGCTGAGATTGTGAGATGCATAATGATATACTGTGAGATGCAGAGAAAAAGAGAGGTATGCGATAGCGAGTGAGAAGGGGGAGCTGATCTGTCATTTAGATCTTTTAAAGGCAGAGCACATTCTGACACTGATGGCTTGTGAAGCGGCTTGTGCCTGTGAATTAGGTTGTCATGACAAATAGGCATCCTTTCCTGCACTTGTCTCTGACTGTGGCCAAAACTGACTCTGAGTCTGTGAAATAGAGGGAAAAAAAACTATAAAAGTTTTATAGTTTTATAGTAGTCTTAGTATGTTTATATGATTACTGTATTTAATACAATATTAAGAAGTTTTTCTACAACAAATTTTAGTTTAACAAATATAAATTAATTATAAATAAAATTATTTTATTAATGACCTTTCATGTCATTTACAAAGTCAATTGCATTCTTTAAGAGCCCTCTGAAAATTAGATACTGGAAAAATATTTCTTAGAATGAAACATTTTCAATTCATATGCGTCAGTATACTGCTAACTTTGAATGGTTATTAATGATAAAAATATTCTTAGAAACATGCACAATAGCTAAACCCTGACACATTGATACAAAAAGAAGATAGCAAGTACAATAAGTACAGTAGCATGCACATTACTGTGAAGAAATGCAGGGAAGTGCCATGATTTCCTGGGCATATGCACTATACACTACGCCATGGCTCTGCTTACATTCCCACACTGCTCAGAATTTTGTGGGGATTCAAAAGCACTACCCAGCTGTGAAAAACCATAATGGACCATACTAGTAACATGTCCTTACTCTGGTGTAGTAATCATAAATTTCAGCAGTGCATGCTTGAAGCATGCACAAGGACACCACAGCGCCTCAAACAGATAACAGAAGACTACATTTATGACAGCATACAGAGTAGCTTGTTGATATACTACAATGCCATTTACTCTGATTCTCTCCTGCCTGAATGCAGAATGGCAGCAAATAGGTTGAGAGACACATTAAGAAGTCATCCTGTATTCTGTCAGTTGGGAAATGGAGGCTAAACATGGGTTCACATCATAAATCTTTCGTTTTAATGAGCACATGAGGCTATGGCTGAATGAGGCACGTCTGAAAAATGTAGATGGGATAAAACAACCTTGAAAGGCAGGCAAGCATTTCAAATCCAATTGTTTTACAGAAAAAAGAAGCATTTTTTGGTCTGGAGCCACACATTGATGCTCAAAGCACTGTATGCAGTATAGACAACCAATATCCTTCCTTCCCTTTTCATTGAATCAGTCAGTGAGAAAGGTCAAGGTTTTTATGTTCATCTTCAAAGAGCTTCAGTTCCCAGGTTAATTTCAGTTAGAGCTTGCTGTCCTGTTAGCTTTAGTGCTGGGGCCATAGAAGTTAACTTATTTAATTAACCAATGTGTAATAACTTAGACAATCTCTCAGTTTCTTCCTTTTCTCAATGTGCAGCCAGAATCCAGTCTGCTCACTTTTGCTGTCTGCTTGATGGTGTCTGTGTGTGTGTGAATGTGTGTTTGTGCGAGGTTCCAAATATTGCTCCTTGTGCGTGTTTCTCTTAACACAACTCACTATTAGAAGAGAATTAGACTTTGGCTTTTTCTACCTCATAGTGCTAAATCTAGGGACCCACTGATTGTTATTTCTGCGTGTGTGTGTGTTTATGTGATGGGGAATTAGTGCAGGCCAAGTCTAGAAAATGTGCTGAAGAAGAAGAGTTTTCCTTCCCTACAATAATCAGCGCTGCATCTATCGTAGAATTCTCTATGTGGAACAGGCATGTTTTGCATAATGGTTGTTTTGAGGGTGGACATTTTTGCAGGGTATTCGGTGTCTCAGGGGTCAGTTATTCTGTCTCATACTTACGTTAAGACCAGACTTAAAAATGTTTTTCCCAAGTCTTCTTATTGTTATCATGGCAGCGGTGAGGTTAGGCTCCATAAAGTGGTTTTGGATCTTCTGTTTAAAGGGATAAACTTGATTCTTTTAAAATGATCCTATGCTCACTGGCAATGGCAGTTTTATGAAACAAATCAGTGAATGGATTTTAACATTGTGGGTTATTTCAGAAGGCCCAAAAGAGTATTTGCTTCCCTGTGTACATTTGCTTACGATGTCAGGGTGCTGGCTTGAGTCCAGGGTCTTGGGTTTCTCCTGGATTCTCTTGCCTGGATCTAAACCTAGGGCTTGACAGGATCTAGACTCATGCTCTGTTGTTTCTGTGTATTGTGTCAGAGCATGATGTCTGGATCCTGACTAAATCCTAGTCTTGGTTTTTCTTACTTGGAGTCAGGATCTAGACTCATGCTCTGTGTCCTTGTTATCTGTGGAAGCACATGGCCATTGTTTGTTTACTTCATGCTGTGTGCTCTCCTGTTGTATGTCATGACCCCACCCTCTTGTTTCCTCGTTTATCGTTTTGTCATTAGTTTATTCCTCCCACCTGTCTGCCATCGTTACCTGCCTTGTTTTCTGTCTTATTTAATGCCCTTGTGTTTGCTGTTTGTGCTGGTCGTCAGTCGTTATTGGATGTCAAATGTAGGATATCATGATTTTTGTTATTAGGCTGTTCATGGTGTTTTTTTTTCCCCCCCTCAAAGGGGTTCAAGTCTGGGTTATGTTTCCGTGTTTGGTTTCTGTTTTCCCCCTCAAGGGAGTTTTGTTTAATGAAGTTCATGTTTTGTCAAACTGGCCTGCGTTTGGGTTCTTCCCTCCTGTGTCATAGTTCAACATTGTTAGGGAGTAGCTAACTACAAGTAGTCATAGTAGCTCAGTTACTTTTAAAACGGTGTAGATTTTCCAGTAGCTAAATATATTTTCCAGCAAGTAGTGGTGTAGCGTGACCAAAAGCTAGATTCTGTTTTGTGTTTTGACAAACTAAGAATGCTTTGAAAAGTGAAAGTTACAATTGTCAGGTATGGGTTACCATACCCAAAACGTGGCCTCTGAATTTAACCCATTACTGGTGAGGAGTGAATGCACACTGCAAGTCGTGATTACTCAAAGGCACCTCAGTTGCTACTTCCAGTACTGGCATTGAATTTACTAACTAGTAGGCCACAGCTGTGCCTACAGAAGCATCACTCTTCTTACACAAACTGCACAGGCTAAAATTGTGTATTACCACCATCTATTATGCCATGCATCATGTGGCTTTACAGTTCACTGAGAAGAGATCATCTCATGATTACATAAAGCATGGGATGAGGTTATACAGTCACTTGGCTGTTACGGTAAAGTGTGGTTTTAAATGGTTTTGGTATTTTAGTATTGCAATTATATTTCAATACTTTGGTTTGTATTTTCATAATCAGTGCAAGTGAATCAGAAAAAAAACAATTCTGAATCTAGACTGCTGAGGCAAAATATTCAATCACGTTTAAAGTCAATATAGTGCAAAACAGAGCGATATAGTTTTGAAAGGCCACTCGTTCATAATACAGTAATACATTTAATATAATAGAAATAAAAAATAATAGAAGCATAATAGAAAGAACCTACTATAATAAAGACTTAATGATTTCCAAAATAAACCTACTCAAAACAGACTTCATTGCCACCTTACAGCACCTGTCACATTTATAAACCACCTCTCTATAAATCCATATGTATTAAATGTTGATTAGATGTACTAAATTGACTAAATCACAGTTATTCATGTTTGAGTATTGTGTGTATCTTGGATAGTTTACAAAATAAAACAATAATCCTTGAAATCATAATTGTATTGCATTACATTGTTTTAAACCCCATTTCTTTCACTTAAAATATTCATCATTAACAATTATTCTGTTATTTGTAATATACAATGTCACGTTAGAAAAGATAATAATAAATATATTCAAAGTAGTGTCAATGTAGCTAGCTAATTTTGGTAGTAGCTTGGAGTTTAGCTAACTACTTTTTAGAGATCAGCTTAACTGCATCCTAACTACTTTTAAGTAGCGTGTAGCTTGTCAAACTACAGTTTCAGAGTACCTTCCCCAGCACTGCTGTTCAATTTAGAGGTTTATTAAGCAAGATCATTAAGAAACAGGCTTATGCCTTATATAATATGCCACTCTGTTGTTGTAAATAGATCAAATGACTGAATTAGAAAAGGGCCATTTGTGTTATTATTGGTTTAAATAACCAGGTACCTGTACCACTGAACATCTTTTAATCAAACTCAATGTAAGGCACAACATCCCTGCCAAGACAGATTGTATTCTGATTACCCTAATCATAAAACCCCTAAAGATCCATTAAAAAGCTGCTATAAGCATGTAATATAAAGTGCGAGTCATTTTTTGTCTTTGTGATGTGTCTTTGTTTAGCAAATCAGCAGAACCAACAATGTTGAAAAGACAGCAGTAGTGTTCTTCACAAAGTTTATTATTCCAGAACAAATGCTTGCTTATGATCTTATGATACCTAATGTACTAAAGATAAACTAAACAGTATGTTTGTTAGGATCTTTGTTTGCATGTTAGCGAACATTGGCTTCATGATTCACTTAGCGGTGGAAAACATTGCCTGCCTACTTTATAGTATTTAGTAGTTAATTTGATGCAAATCCTTGAATATTTTTGAAGCATTCAAGCAGCAATAATGCTGGACTTCACAAAGACTCTCTTCCACTGGTCAGGCAAACAGATAGTCCTACACCAAACTCACACCATTGGTTGAAACAATGTTACTATTTTTGTCTGTCTGGCCTGGTCACCCAACATAGAACAATATTTCAGGGAAATCAGCCTGATGGCTTACTCTAAATATTAAGCTGGGATAGAAGAAGGTATTTCAACATCTGAAAAATTGCCCACTTAAGGTAATTTAACTACGGGATAAACTTAAAGACCAAACCAAAAAGAAGGAAGTGAAAATTGATTTGTGGGTCAGATTTAGTAAGAAGTTCTTAGCACTGAGGGGCCATATAAAACTGTAGGTAGCTTGAAATCCCTGTTTTACATTATCCTCCTAGTTACATTATACATGCACTTTCACACATACAGCCTACCGGACCAAGTGTAAGGTCATTAGCTTTCTCCTAGCTGCAGGCATGCAGAATTCATGAGAGTATGTTTATTTATGCCACCATGGCAAGCACGTGGGATACTACAGAGTGTACTGTAGAGAGTTCATTTGCTGAGGGCATGGTAAACATCTGGTTGCAGGCCTAAAGCGCTTGGAACACAAAACATTTGGAAGAAGTTCAACCTCTGAGCGAGCACAGACTTTAACAGGGTTAACACTATCACATTTATTGTGACATCTACATTATTCCCTTATGGTGTGATCAGGTTAGAGCAGGTGCTTGTTTATCATGGTGGCAAACAGTGTGTTTGGGTCAATATGTGATGTCAGGGAATTTGTGCCACTAAAAACTCTTTTTTTATAGAAATTATAGAGTATTTTATAGAAATTTGCTCTGCAGCTGCTGCGTTCCAAGTGGAGGGAAAGGGTTTTGCTTTCAGGACCGGGTGAGTGCACAGCTTAGGTGTACAGGTAGAACAGACTTCCTTTTGTTGGATCAACGTTTTGGATATTAGATCAACTGATTGTGTCAGGAACACAACAGAGATCCAAATGCGGTTAACAGTCTTTATTTAGACAGAGAGTAAACAAGAAAACAAGGAGGGCGGGGAGACGCGGACGCTGGAGCATGTGGCGAGCTGTCAAACAATGCCGCCTGCCACCTGCCACCCTTTCCCGTATCCTGCTTTCTCTCCCAGAGAGTGTGTGAGTGATCCATATCCTTCATCTGGCACAGAGAAACAGCCAACCAATTTGTCACAACCTCTGCCATGTTTGCCCAGCTACAGTTTCTGTTGGCAGAGTGGTAATGGGCCAAATCTGGGACATGTTGTGTATAATGGTGGCTGCAAAGCACCTGTTGTCATTTGGATGTGCATTTTGAGGGCATTGTGGTAAGTTGATAGAGAACGAGCAATGTCTCATATCTGTAGGCTTGTCTTCAGTGCTGCAAAATGGGTATCTTCTTGCCCTAGGCTTTGGAAACGTTAGAGTAGCTTGTGCTTCTGTGGGTGTGTAAAACAGCACTATAAATGGTCTGTATGTGTTCATTTAGCTTAATGGTAATGGCTGATAACACACTGCTGTGGGCCTGTAGAATAAAATATGAAGTACTATTAAGTCTAAGCTTAGCGCTGTCCAGAAGACATCTGCTGCAGTAAGCAATAAACATAAATGATCAGAAATAATGCTTGACTGCAACAGGCAGGTGTCAAATGTTTGAACAGTTTTAAAATCTTATACAAAATGTTATATGTAGGAAATTATTTCCTACACACAGCCATTGGTGTTAAAATAATTGTGTCTAGAGTGAATGAATAATTTCTGTGTCTGAACATGATGAGACAGTTTGACTCTTTGACCTGCATTTTAATTATTTGTTTTTGTATGTGGTACTACACAATTATGCTGTAGAATGTTTTTGTCAGGTCATCTGAAATTGCCAAATTATTTTGTTTTTGTCTCCATTTTGCTTTATTGGCAACATGCACTTTAGCTGGCATGGAGTGTGCAAAACCTGTTAATGTAATGGTGTTAACATGGTCAGTGTGAAAATTTGCTTATTTTGTTTATTGTGGGCGCAGACTTTTGGACCTTGTTGTGTATTTAAAAGAAATTAAATGGTGTTCTTATGGTAATAGTAGACACATGTCCCTCTCAAGACCTCAAGCCATATGTTTCCACATTCTGTTTTAAGTAATCTTATGGAAAGTGGTCATGCCTCTCTGAGTTTCCAAATGAATAACATTATCTTTGACCATCAATTCAGCTTCTGCAAAACCTTGAGAGACTGTAAAACCACTGAATCTGTGATGCTATTGCTCTGATGTCATATTCGTTCCAGTCAGTAACATTACCTACCAGCTGCCTCATTCCCGTCATTCATCTCTCTGTCCTTGGATCCTCAGATTGTGTTGCACAGGTAGGTACGCTACCTGTGCCTTTAAAGGAATGGTTTATCCAAAAATGAAAATCCTCTTAGCATTTACTGACCTTCATGCCATCCTAGGTGTATGTGACACTTTCTTCAGCCAAACATAACCAGAGTTATTAAATATCCAGCTCTTCTTGGTTTTGTATGGAACTGAATAGTGCCCAAGATTCTGAAGCTTCAAAAAGCTATCCATCATGAAAGTAATCCATATGACTACAATTTGTCAAATGTCTGAAGGGAAACAATGTTTTGAAAATGATTAATATTTTGAGTGTATTTAGCGAGCAATGCACAGCGTTTAAATGTAAATTATACATTTTCTTTTTAAGGTGAGCTATTTCTTTAGGGTGTCTTCATAAGAATCAGTCTGTGCCATACTGGTGCCCTCATCCACTCAAGCTTTCTAAAAAGAAAGGCTCTCTGTGATTCGCCTCAGCCTGAATGAATGGACGCAAAACACCAAACATGTCTCGCCAATAAATGTCTCTGGTTCCTATTTGTGGATTTGACATTTTGTCATGTTTTGGTTTCCTCTCAGATTTTGACTGTTTTTACCTCATCTGAGGCCTTTTAAATGTAGAAATGAAACAAATGTTAAAATAATAATTAAAATGATTATCGAAATGAGTTTAACAATAGTTCATGTGTGTTCGCTTTCATTTTTTCTACAGGCCATTTTGTCTTCAAGTCTATTTTTACTATGCTCCATGAAAGTGGGAGCAACGGTTTATCTTGTGGTTTACTTTTCTTTTTTAAGGATATTGCTTCGTTGATAAGGCCATGTTCCTCACAATTCATTTAAAAAACTTAGTCAACCATACAGGCAAGATTTGAACTGGGTTGCCAGGGAGTGACAGGGTATATTGAGGATCCCAATTTTCCTGTGGAACAAATGACCATGTTTTTCTTTCCTGTTGAAATAAAGAGACAGGCCTGTTGAAACACAAATACATGGAGCCTAATTTGTCCTTTGTTTTAGCAACCAAATTTTATTCAGAGATCTTGATGTACTAATGACGGTAGCTTAAAAACGTAATCTTTATTTCTTGCACCATTAATCACAAAAGCTGAACATTGCAAAAGCAATGTCATGAAAAATAGACCTTTTTAAATAACTTCAAGATTCAGTGGCTGAAACTTAAATGCACTCCTTGGGCAACTATAGACAAAGGTTATGGCAGAAAGGATGACACTACCCAATCAAATTAATACTCTTTAATCACTTTAGTATTGGGTGAATGATTCAAAATGCCCTTTCAATAGATTATGGGGGTTAAAACACCTCTATCTGACCGAACAGTGTGAATGTATGTCTTGCAATTGTGATGTATCTTGCAGGTAATTAAAATAAAGGGAGTCACACTGGGGGATGAGGTAGTGGTTGAGGTTCTAGGCTGATTGCCATAGTGACAAAGATGACTTGCTGATGTCTGACGCCGATCTGCTGTAGCCATGATTTATGCAGTGACACAGTGGCATGGATGAAAATTACTGCCAAGTGCAACACACAAAAGTGATGACTAGAGGCTGGGTCTCATAAGTGTCATGTTACATCAGGTGCACCCTGCTAGTTCATGGAAGTTTCAAAGCTGCTGAGAAATTCTCAGGCTGGTGCTTCTAACAGATTTCTGTGTTTTTGATTGAACAGGAAAGCATTAGGAGGGTTAGAGGTAGCAGAACTTAGGTTCTGAAACATTATTTTTCCAGAGAATCAATGGCTCTCTCAGACTGCACTCATATGTTAAAAGACTATATGTTGGTGTCTCCAAGGCCAGCAGTTGAGATCATTGTGGACTGTGGTCTGCATCCTCCAAAAGCAACTGCTGTTGCTCTTAAATAATGATGGATGTTCCTCATTCCTTTTGAGGCTACTTATTTTGTGGTTACTTCAATAGTGCAGCCCTATTTCAACTGCTTTATCAGATCTTTAAAAGACATTTTACTTTCTAGCCAGCCAACATACCACTGCTAATGTTGTGTTTTATATTTTACTGGACAAATTCTGTTAAAAGGTCTCTGTTCTATAAGCTCCACCCTTTTTTATCATATTTAACAGACATAAATATTTCTGTTGTTTACTACATAAATGCTATTACCAGACTAGATTGCAACACATTTTACACTTGGTAATGTTTATCTATAATACATGACATAATTGTATATAGAAATAATTCAGAGCTTTCAAATTCAAAGCTTTATTTTACTAACCACCTGCAATCAAATATAAATATAACAGGTGCTAAATGCGCTGATAAAGCAGTTAAATATTTTTAGCAATAATGCAAACCTTTTTTTGGTACAAATTTAAATGTAACACTATTTTCAACACTAAATTGAATTTTTTTTATTGCCTGATTTGCTATTTTAGTAATTGATTTACTAAAGGATTTATGCACACACAGTGTGGGCAAATAAATGATTATCAGTGTGTGCAATTCGTTCTCAGTAAAAGTGTGTGCAATTTGTTCTCAGTAAATTTCCACCTAGTGTATTATGCTTAAGATTCTTGAGATCACCTGCAAAGACAAGAACGAGCTAGTTAAAGATAATTTGGGAGGAAGAAAGGGGAGAGAGCAAGACAGCAAGAGCAAGACTAGGAGAATGAGAAATGGAATAGACAGTACAAGGTAATGTCATGTCCTATTTTAAATTTCTACTCCATAAATCAATTGTCCATTTTGGGATTTGGAGGAGATTAGCTCTTGGTCCTTATAGAGTAAAGTCAATGCATCTAACTTGTAAACACAACACAAACTGGATTCCTGTAAATTAACAGACCAAATAAGGGCAGAAGTCTATATCTGTACTATTGTAATTGTGATAAAGTCTGTCCTGTTTTTCACATACTATCAGCCAGTAAATGCAGGAAGATATTTATTTTTGAAAATATAGACAATGCAATTTAGAATTGTCTGTTGTCTTTATTATGAAACCACAGTTTGAATGCTCATTGGTTTATTGTATTTAGTCAGGAATGCTTATTGTATGTTCATGTTTATTTTGATATTTTAGCATCATTGTTTACAGCATAATACAAGTGTGGATCAGTATGGCACCTGCACCTTGGTCATATGTGTCACCCTCACAGAAGTGCAGACTAATCCCTCCTTCTGTCTTTGCTCTGGAATAATATAATAATTTGGTCCTCTATTATTAATTGTCTTTTAGTTAATTTACACAAATGATTATGCAGTGATAGACACTATATTTAGAGTGAGCCATTAAAATAAGCTCTCAGTATGAAAGCTGTTGCCATGGAAAACCGTCTTTTGGCACGTTCCCTTTCTACTTTGAGCATACTGTAAATACATATTTCATATTAATTAGGTCACTTCAACACAATGCACTCCAGCATTGCTTGGTTTATTTTTTCATTCAGTTCAATCTTCTGCCAAGCTGACTCTATTCCGATCTATGCTTGCATGTGCAAGAAGCTTTATCTGTCCAGTAATTCTAAACTTCCCCCCACCATTGATTATCCAGCAGTGGGATATTGACAGAGGCCCAAACAGAAATTCCATAATTAGTAGTCTCAGTGAGAATCAATATCTTACTGCCCGGACAGGCATTTCTGACTGGTCTATGTACGATGTATACCCCCACCACATAGATTTTATTGGTGACTTATAATGACACACACGCCACAAACTGTTAATTCACATAGGTCAAGGAAGAGACCAAGTTCTTAAAGTGTTTGATACTTCCCTTTGAGTCAAGTCAAGTGGCAAACGGTGCGAACATGCCTACCATTGCTAAAATAGAGTGCTAATTGGATTTTCACATCTTTCCACTCAGGAATAGTCATGGCAGGTGAAAGCTCTTAGATGACACATAACAACCCTGTTTGTCTTCACCTCACCCACCCCGCCATCTGAGCATTTATTTTATAACACTTTTTTTTATCAGGTTGGTGAAGACTTTTCCTAATCCTGTCCATAGAGGATAAAATTATAAGTTAAACTTTTATAGACTCTTAACTGTTTAGGATCAATATAATGCTCACTTGTTAAGTCTCTTGCATTCCTCTACCCCCACTTGCTCTGGCTGGCCAGTGACTTTGATCTTTTTTTAATAGGCGCTTGAGTTCTATTCGACACATTAATGTCAAGCAGAGGGTAATGTCAACATTCCCCTTTCAGAGTCAGTGTCCATTAACACGTTTGATGGAACATTGACGACCCAGTTGCGTAAGTGTCTGTTGTTTGTTACCTTGGGCAGGATGAAACCCAGGTCAAATATGAGTCTATTTGATGGCGTTGGTATGAACCTTCAGAAGAACATTTGATGCATGCCTCAGTGTCTTTGACAACACAGTCATCCTATTTATTGTAACGCAAAGTCAGTTTCTAGCACAGGGAGTCACCAAGGAAGCACAGACAAAAAAGTTTCTACAGAAGATTATTATGGAGTGTCATGGTCAGGTCAGGCTTTGATATAAAGCAGCTGCTTTAATAAAATTGCTGACTGGGATGTCTAGTTGCCATGGAATTTTAAAGCATACTGAAAGCCTGAGAGAAGTTCAGCCTGAAATAAAATTTCTGTAATTAATAACCAATCCTCATGTCCTTTCCCATCAGTACGATCTTTGTTCATCTCTGGAACACAAATTAGGATATTTTTGATGAAAACTCTGGGAGCTTTTCGACCTCCCCCCCAAAGACTACAACGCAAAAGTGATGGTTGCGGCACACATTTAAACATAAGTTTGCAAAGCATGTGAACCTCTTGAAACAAACCAAACAACAACAGAAACAACCCAGCAAATTTACCCCAACAACGGGAAAACTGAAACTATCCAAAAAGGT
Organism: Chromobotia macracanthus; assembly: GCA_036877525.1. Classification (NCBI taxonomy): domain Eukaryota; kingdom Metazoa; phylum Chordata; class Actinopteri; order Cypriniformes; family Botiidae; genus Chromobotia; species Chromobotia macracanthus. The sequence continues at coordinate 829,342 of JAZGTH010000022.1, read as the reverse complement.
TTAAAATTTGATAACCTAAACTGCATTATGCATTAAAATAACTGCATTATGGGTTAAAAAATAACCCAGCAGTTTTTAAAGTGTAAAAATGATTCATGTGGGGTGTAAATCTACTGAGGTTATCCTGTTTTTGTAATTTCCTGCTAAAACACTTGATGTTTCAATTATTTCAAGTAACGTGGAGAGAGCTCATACTTGGTTTATACCAGTACTAATGGTATAATGAATTTACATTGTTCTGAGTGTGGCGACATTAGTGATAAATAGTTGTCCTTCCCTCATAAACGGAGCTGATGAACAAGAAGCAAGGACATAAAGTTTGACTGATGGAGTGAGTGTGGAGGAAGGGTCGCAGAGTAATGCAGAGTGCAAGTGCCTCTGAAAGCACTGTAAATGCGAATAAAGTTGCTAAAAGTTTTGACAATGATTGTAATGTTAATTTAAATGATAAAGTGGAAAATGTCAATTGGATGTTGGTAGATCTGGAGAATTCTATTATGTTGAACAGATTAATAATTTTTTGGATAAAACCAAGGGGAAGAGTGCTGATATTGAAGAGATTTTTCCTGACCTAAAGAAATGTTTCACATATGTAATGAAAGCTCATCTAAAATGTTGCTTTGAAGTTATATTGCAGCAAAAAGGTATAGAGTAAATAAATACTTTACAGGAGTCAGACAATAAATGAAGAAAGATAAGGTTAAACATAGATCTCCTAGAACTATAATGTAGAAAGTACTGAAATGTAAATGGGGCTAGAAAAAGTAAATTACCATTGTTAGGAATTTTACCGTTGTAAGAACCCCAGGTTGTAGATTTACAAGAAACACACAATAATGAATCTTACTGGGGTTGTGGTGGGAAGGAGATTAGTTATGGCACCAATCGTTCTGTAGGGTTGGCAATACTATTTTACTATTTTTTTTTTTTAAGTTGTAGGGTTAATATTTTGTCTTAAAGTAAGGTAGTGAAAAGGCGCCTAGAATTTATTTCAAGAATACCATAGTTACTAGAATAGATGAGACATTTTTAGATGAGACATATATATATATATATATATATATTCATATTCATATATAAGAAAAATGTGAAAGTTTGAATTCAACTTTTCTGGCAGCAGTATTTATCACAAGACTTGTCTAGTATTAAAAAAAAAATAATCTGAGTCTGAAAATTGAGTATCTCAATTAAATTTTGTTTATATAGCACTTTTTACAACGTTGCATTGCTTCAAAGCAGCTTTACATTTAATGAAAAATGAAACAGAATGAACAGAAACATCAATTATGTACAACACATAAAACAGGATACATGGTATTGTTGCAAATTTATATTGTTCATTATAAGATGTAAATTAATAAAACTAATTAGGGATACTTGGAATGTATTTGGGTCCACTGGGATGTGTCTGTGAGTGCATCAGAAATACCCATCATTGTGTGTAAAGGCTCATACCTCTCTCAGTGCTCTATGAGAGGGTAATGTATTCAGACTGCCTACTAAAATGTTATGTACTTCTGAGACTATGCAACATTTAGTCAATTAACGTGATAGATAACCGGTATTATATTAAGCAAGATATGCCGCTCTGGCTTACATAGAGATGGCACTTAGAAAGAAAATAAATTTTATAGGGAAAGGGTATAGGGGATTTGCAATAATATCAATACCAATACTGAACAAAGGAATAGCGAAAAAGTAGAGTCTTTAGGACTGTAGCTAGATCATTATGCAATAGCAATATTAACAATTTACAAATCCCTAAGCCAAGTTATATGTCATCAGTCTCCCAGTCAGCAAGCCAACAGGGTGACAGTGACAAGGAACCAAAACTCCAAGGGTGTATAAACTGAGAAAAACCTTGGGAGAAACCATGCTCAACCGGGAGGGCCAGTTTGCCTCTGGCACATTAAAGCTGCAATTTGTAACTTTCTTGGATAAAATCAGAGAGGTGATAACACTGATTTATAATTTTAAATTGATTTAAAAACTGTCTGGTTTGATTTTGTGACAGATGTCAGGCACTGAGGAATGGCGACAGAAGCATAAGGTTACTAACTGCAACTAAAACATCACACTGCACTAACTAGGCAGGGAACTAAAAATATAAACTTTAACTGAGCTGGAGGCAAGTATGTAGATGGAAACTGGAAGTTTAATGAAGAAGTCCATAAGGAGAAAGAGAAGGTCTGATAACAGCTAGCTTGTAAGTTTTTGGGACATAATCCCAAAACCAATGATTAATAAGGATCAATAATTTCCAGAAGCATCTCTTTCAGCAACCTTGTAGGTATAAGATCGAGCATGCATGTTGTTGGTTTAGATGATTTAATTTTGACAATTCAGCCTTATCTATAGTAAATAATGACTTGAGCTGTTCCTTATGTTCACAAATTATGATGCGCAATCTAATGTAATTGAGTTTTATGCATTTGAATGTTTGTGATTCTTTCTCTGACCGTATACATTTTGTTATAAAAAATCATAAAATTATCACTGCTATGATATTGATCAACTGTCAGCAGCTGACATTTCATTTTTGGTTAATTTATCCACTGTATCAGTAGGCAGATCTGTAGCTTTTTAAGGCCTTTTTGTAATTTAAAAACACTCTTCTTCCATGCTGTACAGAACACATTTTGTTTTGTTTGCTGCCAGTTATGCTCCATTTTCTGAGCTGCCCTTTGTAGGGTGTGAGTATGCTTGTTATACCACGGTGTTGGGCTGCTGTCCTATCTTTAAGTGTAGAGGTCCAACTTTGTCTAAGGTGTTAGAAAAGAGGGAGTTAACATTTCATGTTACATTGTCAAGGTTTGCAAAGTTATGTGTTATGCTAAGGAATTTGCACAATTCAGGTAGATTTGATAAAACAATCTTCAGTGACAAGTTATCGCTCTACTCTATTTGTAGCAAGGAGCTGATTTTGCAACCATAGGTATATGTATTAAACAAGACAACAGATAATGATCTGAAATGTATTCGCTCCACTGCAAAATATTAATGTCACCAACATTTACACCATAGGACAGTATTAAATCTAAAGTGTGATTATGACAATAAGTGGGTCCTGGCACATGTGAAACCCTAACAGAGTTTAAAATGTCTTTAAAAGCCAACCCCAATTCATTTTTTCATTATCCACATGGATGTTAAAATTGCCAACAATTAGGAATTGATCTGTGGCCAATACTATTTCTGATAGAAAGTCAGCAAATTGCTTGAGAGTAATTTATTTAACATCGATTAAATTGCCATTGAATTGTTTACAGGGTTTTTTGCATTTACCAGGACAGACAGTAAATACAAGACAGGAGAGACACAGTCAGTACATTATGATATATATATTACAGATGATATTCCTGCATTGTGTAATTCAATTTTATGAAAATTTATTGTGTAAGAAAACAAGAATTAGATGTTTTACATGAGAAAGTGAAAGCAGCTCTTCTTAGAACATGATTTACTTCAATCAAAGATATGGATGCACCTACAAAGTGTTTTTAATGTGGATTTAAAAAATCCTTTCATGATGAGAAGAACTGCTGTTGAACATTCTAATTTACATTCCCCAAACGAGGATATTTATCTTAGCATGTTGTGTAAACTTGATCTATCAATGATCTATCAAGTCTGAAAGAAGAGACTGTTTCTAGACTAAAATCACTTTCAGGCAAAGTAACTGGTGCAGTAAATTATGGGCTTACAGCAGAATTTTATATATCTTTTTGGAGAATAATTCTTTTAAAGATTTTTTAAAGTTCTTAAAGAAAGTTAAATGAAGGTATTACCAAAAAGTTGTCAAAGGGCAGTCTTTCTCTTGTTCTCAAGAAAGGAGATTTGTGTTTATTTAAAAATTGGAGACCGGTTGCTGTTCTCAATTCGGATTAAAAGATATTGTCTAAATACATTGCAAACTGACTTAAGTATTGATTCATGAAGATCAGTCTTATTGTATTCCCAAAATTTGTATTTATGATAATTTGTTTATAATGAGAGATCTTTAAGAATATTCAAGAAGATATAATGTTAGTGCTGGCCTTTTGTCCTTAACCAAACTAGGAAATTTGATTGTGTAGATAATTAATATTTATAGGGTATAGTTTAATATCATGATTAAAAAACATTATAAAGAATGTTTAAAGAATCTGTGAGTTTGGTAAAAATAGATGATGGGTTAAGGGTAACAATTAAAATACAAAAAGGAGTTAGACAAGGCTGCCCAGTGTCTGGCCAGCTGTATAGTTTGGCAGTTGAACCTTTATTGTATTTGATTATACATCACTGTTACATGTGATATGTGATGAAATGTAGAAGACATATCTTAAGGATATCTTAAGACTCAAGTTTAGGGTGTTTTTACAAAAAACCTAAATGGTAAAAGCCATGTCAATAAAGCTTTCTTGATTCTGACAAAATTGAGAAATTCAGGTCTCAGTCCCAATTAGTCAAAAAAAACATTCTTATTGACTGTTGGCATTAGGGTGTTTAGCCTTCTGCAGAGCTCAGTTGGTGTGTAAAACAAGTAAAATGAAACAAACAAGCAGCAAATCATGGCAGAGAAATTATGCTTGTTTCTGCTTGTTTCAAATCAGTTCAAAGTTGTTAAGGGCAGCCGGCTGACGAAAATCCTGTCCTTTTCCTGTTTCATCCATTCTTCATGCGTGTCATTTTGTCGGGGGAAAGGGGGGTTGTTTATTTCTGTGTTTTTTGTCCTCTTGTTCTCTTGTGGATGTTGTTAGAATGGACCCTGTCCCCACACGTGAAAGTCATTCATCACATACCTGCACTTTATATGGGTCTTCTGTTTCTCTTTTTTCTAGTTTGTATTTGGGTCACTGTTTTTGCGCTTTCTGTATTTGAGGTTGCTGCTGTTTTGTACTAAATGTTCCCACAGGGACCAGGGATATTGACCTTGAGTGAGTTTATGAATTATGATTTTGTTTTATTCAATTTGTAATCTTTTATAATATCTTTAATTATTATAACCTTAATAATTATAACCTTCTTGTGATGTATGTAAATGTACTGTACATGTACTACACACTAATCTCTATTGTTAATTTAATTTAAAAGGACAATACCCAGATGTTGCTTTTTATAGCTCAGGGAATCTCTTAGTTGTTGCTGTGCAATGTATGAAAAAATGAACTACCTTTAAGAAAGTATGTGAACATATTTCTTACTAGGAATGTAGAGTAGGACAAAGCTCTGTCCATGAACGGGGAGCCTGCAATAATAAATAAAAGAAACTATCATGTTTTTTTTTGGACGAATAAGAAAGGTATAAGTGATATGACAAACCTAGAGGGGACGATTTAGAATATACGGGCTGAAGGCCGATGATGGTGGCCCAGCGCAGGTAATTGGAATTAGTTTGATTAACTGATTAAGGCTAAGTGTGCTTTTCTAATATATGGAAGTGTTTGGATCTGATGTTGGTAACCTAGTGCTTGTATTAGATGTTGGAAAAGGGTTGTTTTATTTTGATCGACTGTGGTTGCTTCACCTCAAAAGTGACTAGAAAATTTGTCTGCTGGGATGAGTGAGGACTGATTTTAAATGTTGAAATCTATTGGAATTACCGACAAAAGGTGAACTGTTTGGAGATTTGACCAATGAATGTCTGTTTATTCATTTTTGTCACTTTAATAATCTGTTTTGGTACAATGTAATGCTCAACTTCAACTTCATATTTCAAATACATTTTTTTGTATATTTTGTGTTTTATTACATTGCAGTGTACAATGATATCAACACCAACACCAACTTACAACCATTAGATTTAAAGGTTTTTGTTTTTGTAGTGAACTAATTAAGAACCCTGAGAGCACTTGCAAAACTGTCCTTGAGTACATTGAAAATGCTAAATGCATGGGACTTGCTTTTTCTCACTAGGAACATATTTTCACATTTTCTTAAAGGTACTCTATCTTTTCATACATTGCACAGCTAAACAACGCTGAAATGGCAGGCAGAACACAAGTTTGACAGAACACATAGCAAATTTGATGTTCCTGACATTCCTTTCAAGGAAAACTTTAAACGCACAACTCACAGTGTGGATTCTTAGCATTAGATTCATGTTTCTTTTTAGGAAAATGTGTGTTTAAGTCAGGTGCTTCACAAAATGTGTTCTGCAAGGCATTTCAGCGTTTAACAGTGCAATGTAAAAATCGAAAGAGTATCTTTTAGATTTAGAGAAAATGTGTTACGTAAGAGAATCTATGATTTTATGGACTTTATAGCCTGGTACATGAAATTAGTATGCAAGTGATTCATATGTGATTCACTTTTCTTATGCTGTTTAGTAAATAAATGTTTCTAGTCTAAAAGCATTTGGCAAGTGCATTTAGTGTTTTCATTAAATATAAATATTTTGCAATGATTTCGCTTATAAACTGAGTTGCAAGTGCGTTTAAAGTTTCAATGTATAAATCAAATTTATAATTTATGAAATCCAATTCAGTTGAAATCCCAACTCACAAATTAAGAGGGAACCCATTCTTAAAGTGGCAGTAGGTGATTTCTGAGAAGCACTACTGAAAATTCAAATCAGCACCCAAACAATTTTGAGAATATCTGCTAGTGTCACAGTTTCTGTTTATTGTCTCTTGCTTCTGTTTCATGTTTAAGTCATTATTAGTTCTCATTAGTTAATTATTTAATTAGTCTTTATAAGCCCCTCCTTTGTTGCCTTGGTTTCTGATTACCAGTCCTTTCTTTGTCAGTCATTATTTTGGTTATGGTGTTTTGAGTTCTCCTATTTTCCTGTGTACCTGAGTTTTGTTTATAAAAAGTTGATTTTAATATCTTCCTGTTTTGTTGGATTACTTCCACGTACCATGACAGAAGGACTGACCGACATGGATATGGATTTACCAGCAGTATAACTGTTGCTGCTTAAGCAGGAGGAGCACACCCACACTCAGGAGTTTTTAGACCTGATGTACCTTAGCAACTATCTGGAACTCTCTCTCTGTACATTTTACCATGCCAGTCTGAATGAGCAGTCCAAGGCATACCTACTCAAAGATAGTCCTTGAGGGACATTTGCTGAGCTTGTGGAGTGGGTCTCCCTGAGCTGAGGTCCCCTTATCTCCGCTGGCTCTTCTACTCAGGATCCACTGCCTCTGCTCGTGTCTCATACATCCTCGGCTCTGCCCTGCCTGGTTACATCCTCCAGCTCTCTGGCTCCTTCGCCACCAGTTCGGCCTCGTAGTGTGGATCCCTTATCTACACCTTTGTCTTCTGGACCCATGCCTCTACCTCACCCCATCAGCCCTATGGATTAGCCTTGGCTCTGTGCACCCTCAGCTCCATGGTCCATTTTCCCTCCACCAGGCTTCTTCATTTCTCTGGCTTCACCTTGGTCACTGGTTCAACTCCAGACTTTCAGGTCTCTTATTACACCTTACCCCTCCACCCCTTCTGCTCCACCGGGCTCCTCTTGCCCTCCAGCTCCACCTAGGTCCTCACTCTCCATGCTGTTGCACTTTTTGTTGATGAGACCAGGAGGTTCCTTCCAGGCGGGGAAGTACTGTCACAGTTTTTGGTTATTGTCATTACTATGAGGGCAGGGCAATGAAGGGAGGGGCCGTTTGTTGGGTGCTTTAAGTGTTTCTCAGACACTGTGTACTGTTTCTTTCTGAAATTCTGAACTCTGAGCACCACAGCTCACTGTATGAAAATGCTCATGAACCTAGGTCACAGCTTTAACAGTTTAATCAACTTTAATTGAAAGTTGACGCCTGTGTTTAAAAATAACCTTGGCTGTAATCGTTCCCTACAAATTACAGATGAGATCGCTATCTCACCCCTGCAAATATACTCTGTTAATTACAGCTAGAGGTGATTTCTATGCCTGGTACTAGTCACTATTATTTTCTTAGTATAGCAAGCACCTTGTGCGACATTGCGACTGTGTGCAAACAAACCATTATTTCAACATCACATCATTGCCCTGAGATTGCAGCCTGTAGTGTTAGCATCAAGTTGGTTGACTTGACCCAAGACATTCCTCAGTGTCTGTTCGCTGCATCACTGATGTAATTGGTGGCAGAGGTTCAAAGGGCAACAGAGAGCTTGGATGTCAGGAGACGCACCAGAATTTATTGCTGGTGCCACAGACTGTCTGGCCCCACAGAAAGCAATGCGCCTTATGCATCGAAAGTTGCACCTTCTAGAGGAAACTGTGGATCCAGGTCAAAGCACCAGACAAGCCACTGTCATTATTTCATGCCTTCACTTTTTCCTGTTTTCGTGATTGTCCTCCTCTTGAAACCCTCATTCTCCCATTTATTCAAACAGTAATTTAATCCAGCAAATTGAAATTTAGTCTGCCAGTTCCTCACCCTTGTCTTCATGTTATCAATATCAATTAAGATAAACAATAATATACAGAATAATGGAAACCCTTACGATGCTCCATTAGTTCCAATCAGCTTTAAACAATTGTTTAAAGCTGATTGTACAGAGCGGACTTGCGAACAGTCAAATCATCAAGTTTTTTAAAGTCATAGCCACAAATACTGGCCTTTCTTTCTATCTCTCTGTCAAACTCCCAGCGGTGTTTTAGCATAGTGAGCCCACGGATGCGTCTGAATATGGAGATGATTGTGGCTGATTAATGGAGAACCCTTGTAATTAAATCATGCCACAATCGGATTCCAATTATGGAGGTCATCTTGCAGCTTTGTCTTGTGCTGCTGAAAACCTGACCAGTCGTGCGGCTTCTGTGCACTCTGCTTGTTCTGGTTTGGATTTTGTAGACGTGACCTGTCCTCCAATCTCCAGTACAGCAACCCATTTTCCTGAGCACAGACCACTGTCCAAATGGCAGGGATAAAACTGTCTCATTAACAGCGGTTTCCAGTTGGTTCTACTCCAAGCCTGAATACCTTTGTAAACAAACACCAAATACCTTTGAAGTTTTTTTTTTTTTTGGCATTAGTATGGCATGCTAAAACTAGATAGGCTGTTTCCCAGCATGCTTTGCATGGGAATAGTTTTATGTGTTTAAAATGTTTTAAGGCATTTAAGTGTTTCTGTTTGTAACATTTTGAGGGTTCCTATTATGGTGAATAGTGGACCTTAGGGTGACAAAAGGCTAACACAAAAAAATACTCTATTCCATGTTGCTTTACTCAAAAGAAATTACCATGTCAATACTAATGCATTAACCAGTTTCAGTTTTGTTGAACTTATCAATTTCTTATCATAACATATGGTATTGGTGCTATTTCGCATGCTAACATGTTGTTGTTGTTTACTGCAAGAAATTCAGTTGGGTTTGTTTAATATGTCTCATTTAATTGCATTTTACTTGATTCAATTAAGGGTTTCTGATACATAAGGTATTTGATTAGTTGAATTTAATTTAAAGTGTAGACAGTATATTAACCAAAGTTCAGCAAGAATTATTTTGTTCTTTTTTATTTTTCTTATCCTTTTTTGTTGTTTCTGGCAGTTTTTAGGACATGGACTTCTGTTCTTCTAATACCTTGTCATTTTGAAACCCAATTGGCCCTGAACTACAGTAACTTTGTATTTGCAGACTTCTCTGTCACACAATGAATGGTATTTCTGCTGATGGAAGCACTTAAAGAAAGCAAATTTCTTCTTTCTTCTACTCTAGTTCGCTTTTTGCATCCTAAAATAGCTAGACTGAAAAATGAAGCCCTCGCTACTGCACCAAATGAATCTCCTGCTGTTCTGTTAAGAGTTAAACCTCCATTGAACTGCCCACATATGCAGTTGGTTTATTGACTGGACAGCTTGTAGTTGGTCTGGTTATATTTGGTTGTGCTGCAGAGTGATTTGCATTGACATGGAGAGAAACAACAATCTAAATCTAATATAGTCTGTTTCTGTCAGAAAATAACTGAAAACTAAAACTAAAATTAAAAACTAAAACTAAAAAATTTAAAACTAAAAATAAAATAAGTTTGAAAAAAAACAAAAAAACTTATATAGCAATATTAAAAATAAACAGAATTACAAAAGCATAAAAAAATATAATTAAAATTAACAGGGAAACTAAAAATATAAAAATTAAATTTTGCTTAATAATGGGATAGTCATGACAACAGCAGTTTTTTGTGACATGGACTTGTTACTGAAGTGCAAATACCTTTGAAATCTCTGGTAATGACTTTTAGAGGCAAAGATTGTCTTGCATATCAGGAAATTAGATGTTTGACTGATGGTCCTGTATTTAACACCAGTGCTATATTTGTATGTCAGATTTTGATTCACTACAACAGATATTATCTATTAGCAACTAGGCCAACCTCGATTTTTCTTGCAGTGCTAAGTTCAAAGGTTGAGCATTTACAGTAGATATTTCCACTTACAGTATAGTACAGTTTGGCATAATTGACGCTTATCATAGATGTCTTATTGTATTCAGAGACAAAATCTCATTGAGAATTCAGAAGTACTATATATTCATCCCAGATTTTTTGTTTTAAGGGTGTACTGTGCAATATTCTTAATTACTGTTTGTAAGCACAACATTGAAACTTGGCCCCTCCTTTATGGTCCTCACCTTTGCTTAATTAGTGGAAGCTACACACCCACTGACCAAAGCTGCCTCCCAAAGACATGCAGAGCACCCCAAAATAAAGTGAAGTGAAAGTGATATGTTTGTCAGGTATGGTAACCCATACCTGAAATGTGACCTGTGCATTTAACCATTGAGGAGTCAACAGAAAAATCAGCATGTTGTATATGAACTATAAGAGAACATTTATAAAAATATGTGCAACAGTGAACAGACTGAAAGAGAGAAGGATTTGAACATCATCATGCTTACCTTGCGCACATTTACCCTCAATCACAATACATTACCCTGGAGATACAGGAGCAGACGGCAGGAGGAATCTATCTCTTTCTCAACGTCTCTCTTGGTTTCTCTATAAATTCATCTCTTCATCTGCTTTTCACTTCTCATATTTGAGAAAGATGCACATGCAAAAGCTGTTGTTTTTCCTCTCTCACCTGTCTTTTTATTCATTCATTCTTTCTCTCTCTCTCTGTAAGCTTCTAATAGCTGTTCCTTCCCAGCATGATTTTAAATTGAGTTAATCTGTTATAAATTACTTCATCCCTTCAAAGACTTGAAGAATTCATTTCAGGAATTACTTTACTCTGCTATTTTTTTCACTTCTCTTTATTTGTCTTCATTCTGATTCTTTGAACTGAATTTTATCTGGACTGGGCTTTTTTATTCAGTCTGTTTTCCTCAAGACATTATGGACTTCCGTTAAATACAAACTATCAAGAGTCAAATCAAGTGGTGTGTTTTCAGGGCCAGGAATTGATGTTTAGCATTGTTGATGACACACTGGAGTCTGAGTCACAGTAATTAAAGTAAACAATTAAAAACTTAAAAGTGATAGTCCATATAACAGGTATGTTGCATTTTTTAACTCCTCTGATGTCAGATGGCATTGATATGTTGAGGCTTTGAAAACGAGAGAAATGTAATACAATATTCACTTTTAGTGCACTATTACTAAACAACAGTACCATGAAGTTTAGAACTAGATAAAATGCTTATATTACCCATATAGTACACTCTGTAAAACTCAGTAAAGATACAGGCTGTGAATCTTGCCAGATCAGATAGTTGTTGGTATAGTAGTGTTACAAACAAAAGGGATGAAGATCCAAATACAGCTTTATTGAACATAATCCTTAGACGTAATCCAAGAAATAGGCAACAGGTCAAAAAAATAGCTTTGCATATAAACATACAAAACGGAAAACTGAATACATGGTATTATTGCAAATTTATATTGTTCATTATAAGACACATATTAATAAAATGAATTAGGGATACTTAATGTAGTTGGATTATGAATATAAAGTTTTTATAATAGAATATATTCTGATACTGATGATAACTACAACACATTTGGACCATTTGAATGGATCAGGAATACCAGTCATTGCATGTAAAGGTTCATACCTATCTCAGTGGTTCATGAGAGGGTAATGTATTCAGACTGCCCCTCATGGGTATAAGGGATTTGGAACAATACCTTAGTCTTTAAGACTGTAGTTAGATCATTATGCTAAAAGCAATATTAACAATTTACTAAACCCAAAGACAAATTAAATGTCAGTAATTTTGAAAGTAAACGTCTCCTAGTAAGCAAGCCAACAGGGTGAACCAAAACTCCAAAATTAAGTCCAAATCACAAAACAATAGGGGAAAGTGGGTAATCAGGCCGAAGCTCAAAACACAAACACTCAAAATGGCAGTGTGACACTTGACATGACTTCACAAGGAATGACTGATAACATAAGGTTATATATAGGGTGAGTCAGTGGGTAAATGAGATACAGCTGAAAGCAAGCAGACTGAGAGTTATGGGAAATGTAGTCCTTGAAGAGTAGCAGTGGATTGGTTGGTGATCGTAACAAGTAGACAGTCATCTAATAAAATTCACAGTGTAATACACACAACTTTTATGTGCAATAAAATTCAAGTAAATGTGTCATCCTTGACAGGCCAAAATAAAATTTGCCTGGGGGAAGAATCTGAATGAGTCTGTGACAGGTTTAGATTATTGTCACACCTGAAGCATGTATAAAAAGTCTGATATGGACTCTAATTTGAATTAATGTTCTGGAAAATGTGATAATTTCCACTGTGAGCGTCAGTCATGTGTGTAACACATTAGCTGACTTTCTAAAAGAGTCAGCTAATTTCTCACAACATTATGCGAGAAATTTTCACTCGTATTTTAAAACTCAATTTCATACTTGAGAATTCAGGTAGACATTCCTGTAGTTCAAATGGCCTGGTAGAGCATTGGGATATCATTTATAAGAATATACTGTAGGTTTATAACAATATATTATATAAATTCCCTAGAAACACATTCTGATTAAAAAGTATGCAAATTTGTCTAAATCTATTTATATTTCTTTGTCACTTCATTTCATTTTATGTCAAACAAAGGAAAATACACAGTTAAAAGGGTGATGTGTACATATATATATATGTGTGTGTGTATGGCGCCCTGTATTCTTTTAGGTCTCTTAAAGTCATATCCAGATTCAAAAGCTGTGATAAAGATATTACTGTTAGATTTCTGATTGCTATTCTAATTAGATCAGTCTGGATAATTCTGTAAAGACGTTATCATCAGTGCTTGAGATGGTTTTTGAACAGCGTGCCATTTTCTAGGGACTTTTACATCAGCATGCATGTGAGGTGGAATTACCTTACCGCTGTGTTATATCTCCTTGTCCCCGGCCTACTGTCCACCTGAGGAACTGATTGTGTAATCTTTATCTAACTGTCCCTTATAGATGCATATGAATTATATAAATGAATTCATATTTAAGATTGCAGTTTTAATTAAATATCATGGTTATTGAAAATTAAATTAATAATTTTGATGTTAGTATCAAACATAGAAACCTATCAAACCTAGACCTGTGTGTCAAGTATGGCTTTGAGTTGTATCTTTGTGTTTGACCAGGGTTGATTAGATTTCTGGCAAACCTCTATTTTAAACTATTCATCTGAAGCCAATTAATATTGGCATGATATGCCAGAAAGCAAGCAGTGAGAAATATCTCTCTTGATGTGCTCTTGCTTGCCTGTCCGTGCAATTAAACCAAAGCCACACTGCAGGGAGTAATTGATTTTGTCTTTGTGTGCATAAAAGACAATTCAAATAGAAAATGGACATCAATAATGTTCACACTAGCACTTTAGAAATGTTTATATTTGTCTTCAGACATTATCCGCTGTGTTTGAAAAGTCAGATTATACTGTACAGTGAAGAAAGCACAACTTATGAGGTGTAGAACAGAGATACCACAGGGCATAAATGCAAACAAATGTGAGATCTGTATATTTAATCCTGCAGAAAAATGCAAGATTTTTGTATTAAAGTATCCAAAAACACTTGCACAGTGTTATATATTTTGTTCAACTGTTCAACATTATCACAAATGTTGTATCGCCTGTCAGTGATGTAATATCCACGTTATCCCAGGTTTTCACTGCCATAGAAACCATGGCAACACAGTGACTCTTGTAGTAGTAGTAGCTGTTGTGTCTAACAATCTACTCTTTTGTTGTTTCGCACAGTCATCATGGACCACAATTATTTGTTATTGTTTGCAGAAACGTAATTGTATGGGTAAATTTAATCACCCAAGAATAATTTTGGACAAGAGAAATTAAATGAGGATCAATACTGATTATTATGTGTTTTACATAAATAGTAAGCAACGCAAAGGTTGTGGGTTTGATTCTCAGGGAGCAAATGTACTGATAAAATGTATTACTTGAATGTACTTCAAGTCTTTTTGGAGAGTCTGTCAAATGCATAAATGTAAATGTTTAGATGTAGAAATTTAGCATTCAACATTACATTACTTGTGGCTCATTTTAATGAAATAAAGTCAAGTGATGAATGTAATGATTATAAAACTTTATTCCATTATCTCATTTATGAACATGATTTGTTAGTTCCTTCGGATTGATTTCCTTTGGCATTGGAGATGGCAAACCTCTGTCACAGCGTCATCGAGCTGCGCCTCTGTTGATTATACAACCTCTCGCAGTAAAAATTACATGTTGTGCCTTTAATGTCCCACTCACTTTTTAAATTGAGAATTTTTCTTAAAAACTCCTGCTTCCCTGTGAAACACAGATCCTAGTAAACCCCAGATCTCAAAAATCCTTTAAAATAAGGGGTACATGTTCCCCCACAGATATAATGATGGCAATACCGTGGCGATTTATATTTATTTTATAGCTCTGTACTTATACTGTATGTCAACAATAGACTTGCTTGTGTCTCTTCTCATTCCTCTAAATAAATTTGGCAGAGACAAAGTTTTGTTTTTACCTGAATGAACTATAATAGCAAACTGTGAGCACTAGTTTTCCAATTGGTTGAAAATCATGAAAACATGGTTGTATACAGAGCCTAGTAAAGACTTGTATCTTCCACCACTCAGATTTGAGGGATTTTCAGGCCTGGTAAAGTCAAACACAACCACATGGGAGCCAATCAGCAGGTTTGAGATGTGCTTGTGTCATGCATATTTAATGGCATGTGAATGGTGTCTGCGATTGGCTGGTTACAAATAGGCACAGACGCAATGATTTGGGGCATCTGTGTTTGTTTTACATTTATGCATTTGACAGATTTGCATTTATCCCAAGTGCAGTGCATTCGGAGTGTACATTTTATCACTATATGTTCCATGGGAATTGAATCGATGATCATGGCTGTTATACCAGTCAAGCTACAGGCGCTATAGCAGATGATGGTATTGTAAAACATTACAAAGGCAAGCATTACAGACGGCACAGCATATAGCATTCAGAAGGTAATGTGTGAACCATGTTGGTGTTTTGTTGCTTCTCCAACGGAAAAGAGTAAGCAAAAACTATTTAAAAAGATGGGGAAGGAAAGCTAACTCAGCAGAATGTTAATATAGTGTCTCGTTAACAACCTCTTTGGAAACAGAATGTTAAATAATACAGCCTTTAAGGCTGTCAAAAAAGTGTGATAAAGATAAACACATATATGGTGGTTTATTATGCTTTACACTCACCTGTTTTCCATCTTTGATTTCATTATGAAAAAGTGAGGATCCATTGGCTTCACTGAACTGATTTTAATATATATTTTATTCTGTTATAGAAATTATGCAGATTTCCCCCATAATCATCCACAGAAAATATAATGAAAGCCTACAGGTTCTATGTGGGTGTAATTATTTGTTAATGATTTAGCTATTTTTAAGAACTGGAGGAGAAATATTTTGATTAATTCATTCATAATTGTCATGTACATTACATTTATATTTACATTTATGCATTTGGCAGACGCTTTTATCCAAAGCGACTTACAGTGCATTGAAGTTATACATTTTCTTAGTACATGTACTCCCTGGGAATCGAACCCACAACCTCTTGCGCTGCTAACGTAATGTATTTGAAGTATAATTGGGAATATGAATATTGTAAAATCAGATGTAAATTCATTCGTTTCACTTTACAAATATAAGGCGCAAGAATGCTTCATGTTCAACAGAAATGAGGTACTACAGAGTTGGCGTGATAGACTGTTGCCTCATAAGGCTTTGCTAAAATTGCACTTTGAAATTTATAATAATGTTGTTTAGAATCGAACAGTTTGTGCAGCCTCTGGAAACTCGTGGACCTCTTTTCACAAAGCCACCAACAAGGGATTTTTTTACGCTTATTCAATGTATTAACATGCTGATGTTGTACTATTTTCATTTACAAATACAGTTCTCACAGCGTAAAGAAGACAAACTAAAGAAATAAATGCTCCTCTAAAAAGGTTTAGAGGAACCTGTATCTGTGGTGTTGTGAAGAGTTACAGTACACATTATGAAGGGGATAAACATTTTGACCAGTAGTATACTGCATTGTCACATCACTTTGACATTTAATTTAGCAAGGGCTGCTCACTTCTAGTCACCAAACTAGTCATGGCTTATTCATCACATTGTTAATGGAATGTTAAGTTGAGTTTTTTGCATTGTTGGATATAGTATTCCATGCTTTGTGCTCTGTTGTACTGCATACTGTAAAATGTAATTGGTTATCCATGTTTTCTATTCAATAGTAAATGTGCTTTCTGTATACATCCTGTATACTGCAAAAATATTATACATAATGTCACAGCATGCTATTCTGTATCGCACTAAAAATGAAGAGGACAAGATATCTTTGTGAGGTGCAATATAGTCTTGATTTCACTGTTATTGAATTACAGAGTAGTGCCTTTAATGGGATAGTTTAATTTCTGAATCAAAGGTCAGTGCTGTAATTTAGCCTCTCTTAATAGATGCCGGGGCAATGTAATTGGATTATTACAGCAGGATGTAATGATTGCTCTTTGGCCCATGTGACATTGAGCCCCACCTTACATAGTCACAACTAACAGTTAATATGCTAATTAATCAAAACAGACACTGCTTAGCAATATAAGTACCGAACTTTAGATTAAGCCTCTAGTACATAATTCCAATAATTACAGATGATTACTCTTAGCGATGCTTGTTTTTACAATTTTTGCCGTATTACAATTTTTCATCAGTTTGCCGTAGAGAATCAAGGCTTTGTTTAGACTTAAACGTGTGTATGAAAATACCAGGAAATATGCAGACAGCACTGATTTTTGACACCCTGTCTACACTGAAAGTGAGTGGCATATCAAAAGCGAATTATTCCAGTAAGCAATGAAGCTGTTTAGACTGAAATTGCTCGGCCTTCTTAGACTGTACGTTGGGCCTACGGTACTGGGCTGACACCCTGTTTTAATGTTAACATGATGCAGAGTTATTCCAGCCAATTTACTTGACAGGCTTTTCTGAAATAAAATGAATTTCCTTGACATGTATATTTTTGGCCCCGAATTTTACTTATTATATATTGCAATAAATTTACCATTAGCTCAGACGGCTTATGATGTTTATGATTCCTGGGCTACCAGTGTTAAATCATCTTCTGTTTCTAATTAAATGTATTTCGCTACAACTACCTTAACATTATAATCATTATACAAAACAAAATAATAAAAAAAATAAATGTATTGGTATATTCTGTTGGAAATTAAGTTGGATATGTATTTATTCACCCATTTTACTGTTGCTAAACTCATTAAGCATAAATCAGGCTTACAGCTAATAGGCCAGTGTTAGTCAACATTGTAAGTACATTACAGCTTGGATGCTTTCAGAGTCTGAGTTTTTTAAGAGTCATCATGCAGTGCTTTATATCATTTTTAAGCACATTTAGTATGAAACAATTCATATGCCATCATTTTCCATAAATATGGTACTAGAAGGCGGGTGTGCATTTTTGAGACGGGTCTTAGGATCTTTTAATGAAGTGCTAGCTGTCATGCGGTTTGTGCACCTGTCTGTGTTTGCATGCATGTGCTCCTGCCTCTTGGGCCTAGAGAAGGGAGAGATTGTCTTTATTGGGGTCATCAGAGAGCATCTGCACCACTCCACATCTCCTGAGAGACTCTGCTGATGTTAGTCTTCTATTCTTGGAGATGAGCTCATTCTGTTTGTCCAAGCTTTGCGCAAGTGGCTGGTTCCATCGCACCCCCCCCCCCCCCCCACCACCCCAGCCTGCCCCATCAAACATCTTGGTTTCAAAAAAAGACTAAACTCACATTGTGCTTGACAACATCCGTTTAAAACATATTCTTGAGTTTAACATAGCCACAACTTTCGCAGTCAGCATATATTAGTTCTGTCCACTGCTACAAATTCTGTCCATTATAAATTATAAATATATATATAATTTTACTGCTACATGATATAGGCTATTATACCTTTCAGCCCTAGTATAGGATGAATAGATATGTATGACAGTAACAATACATTTATTCCTGGTTAATGCATACAAAATCTGACCAATTATCTGCAGTGTCTCTCATGCACTTAATAAGGTCATTATGCTAAAGCCTGGATTTTTTGGCCAAGTCTAGACCTGACTAAATATGCTAAAAGTTATGCTCAGGGAAAAAATGAAAGCACACCTCACCCTAGATGTAGTCAATCAGTTTTAAAGCCTTTTTTTGGCCCTATGAAGTTTAGGAGCTACAGGGAAAGAAATATTTGGAAACATAATGTACTTGTTTTATTTGAACTTTTCTTAACGTATGTGTGTTTACACTGATTGTCTTTTGGTACACTGCTTATTAGACTTAATTCACACACAATACAATTTGGCAAATAGGAAGCTTTGCTGGTCATTTTGTAACTCACATTTGTATTAGCGTCCTCTTTTGTGTTCTATGAAAAAAGATGTTCACACATATTTGGAACAGGGTGAGCACATAATGACAGAATTTTCAATTCTAAATTCTGATTAATTGAACTGGTTAATTGAAATGTTGTTCTAGGACAAAAAAATCCTTAGACCTCACCTTAGAGCTGAATGTGTGTGCCACACCTTTATTGCCAGTAAATGGACTGTTTTTAAACAATACATTTTTCTGCAAAACAGGTAGCCCCACCCAAAACGCATGTTATTGGTTGTGCCAATGTTGCTATGTCAAGCTTTGAATGTAACAACAGAGCCTAAGTGTTAACACTTTTGGGGGACTTAAAATGGTGCACGTATTGTTTGTCTCTGGAAATTATGCTGGGATAGAAGAAAGTAATTTAACATCAAAACTTATACACAGCTAGTATTCTCGTGTAAATAAACTGAAAGGAATGTGAATTTAAATGTGCCTTAGTAGTTTAAATAGCATTGTTAACATTAATATTGCAATAAAACAAGCTGCTGTGAAGCTTCTATGTTATTTAAAAAAATAATTCAGTGATTTTTAAATGCAGTCATTGAACAGTCATAATGAAGGGCTCGAATTTACTGCTCAAATGCTTTCTAAAAACCCTATATATATATAAAAAAAAAATTGTTTCCCATTTTATTCAGTTAACCAGCTTACTTTCTTGCTTTAGCACAACTTGGTACTTAATTTTCCTTGCTCTAAATAAATAGTCTAAAAGTTTCTTACCAGCACAGTAAGGTCAAACTAATCTCTATGGGTTGTTCACATGGGTGACATCATCAGCCAACGATATTTTTCCCATTTTTAATGCACATATTAGCAAATAACCGACGATGATGCACACCCACCCACTGTGGAACCATGATAATTTCATGATAATTTCATTATATGTATATACACACACACACACACACACACACACACACACACACACACACACACACACACACACATTTTGTCACATTCGATTAATTAAATAGTTCTCATTACTTTTATGCACAGCTACATGTAGTACCATGGTCTACAGGGAATTGATCTCTCCAAATTGCCTAGGTGATGCCATATGGAATGCATCAAATGTGTGATTTCATGTGACACCCACATGTTCCCTCTCACGTTTTCACCCTGTTGCTTGTCAATTATACAATTATACCTCTGTTGCTTGTCATCAGTGGATTAAGTACACCCAGGAGACCCCTTTGTCTTTCCTCTTCACCCCTTCTTCTAAAATGTAATCTCTTTCCCTGAGCCACTCATCGAGGCTGGTGCATTACGGCCCTATATAGGTGCTATTTATCATTGACATATGAAAAGTGTGTTTGACCTTGTGAAACAGGCTCATTCAAGTCTGGGGGCTCATTTAGCCTCATCCACACCGTGCTAAACATTCAGCTCTTATGTTGAAAGCATGTTTTTGTGACCTACTGGCTTTGTGATTCTACACAATGAGATCTGGATGGTTGGCAGCAACTGTCTTGCCTAACAGCCTGTGGCTCTACAGACATGATTGTATTTCACAGGATGAATTTGATTTGTTTGCTTATTATTTAAGTATTATTGTAAGCTAGGATCATGAGCTTATTGTAATAAATCTGTAGCTTTCCATTTGGGAATGAACAGGTTGGTGGTGTTTTTTAAAGCTTCTTTTGTGCTGATAGTAATTGAAATTAGCACATCAAGTGAAAGGTGTAATTGTGTTTATTAGGCAGACGAGCAAAACAAGCTTTGAGGGGGAAATGAGCAAAGCTGTACCTCAAAAGCTTTTCCTCCAGAAGATATTCATAGTGAGTAAATTATAAATAAGGCAAAATGTTTAATGCTCTCATCTTTTGCAAGTCGCTTTGGATAAATGCGTCTGCTAAGTGAATAAATGTAATGTAAATTATTTTGATGCAACATCAATTAGCTCAGTGATTTGTCATTATTTAATGTGTTTTAAGGAGTTAGATGTGCAGAATATAATTCTGTCGTTTCATTTCTGTCTCTTCTTTTAAGACACATAAGTTGATTTTCAGATGTTACATGCATCATGTAGCTAATAATTAAAAGGATGTGATGCATCTACTAGAAACTGGTAAATAAATCTAGCCCTCTGTCGTTAGCAGCTAGGTGTGAAAGTCTCCACTGCACTGCCGCATTTCTATTTATCCTGCCATTAACTAAAAGAGACACATCATTTGGATCCTGATTTCTATTCCCTGTCCATTAAATTTCACATAGAGCCTTGTGTATGGATGAACATTCACTTACAGCGAGGTGCGAGACTGTAAATGTGCATTTAAAAAAATCTCCTAACCCTGCTGGCACCCAAACGAAATGACCCAGCGTGTAATTTCTCCAGACTTTAATCCCTCTTATATATGATGCTAATTCAATAAAAGCACTGTGCTACAGCTCAAACAGAAGGACAAATTTCTGATTTAGCCATCAAGGAAGACGGCTCATGATGGCTAATTAACATCAATGGATGTTACAGAGTTATCCTAGCATCAAAAACCTTTTTCTGACATGTCTGTTAATTACTGCAGTACTGTAAGCTTTTTATTTAAACCGTGTGTAGCATGATAGCAAGACAAGAATGTGGGTGTGGCATCAAACTTCCGAAAAGCATTTTTAAAAATGAAATGAACATAACACGTTGAAAAGAAAAATAAAGTTTACATGAGAATTATATGTAAGAGATGAAAGGGGGGGCATAGTGTTGGATTTCTAGTGGCTCAACAAAGAAATAGGGGTCTGGCATACTAGCATGATAGCAGTAACTAGCTCAGTGTTCCTTAATCTCTGGGTCTTGGGTCCAGCAACATACCTGGTTCTTTTTCACCAGGCCTGTGAGGACATCATTGTGCATGCACAGGATAACAAAGCATGCTCTGCACTTAAAGGCACTAGTCTTTGCCAGCGATGAAATGTTAAGATAATTATCAATTCTCATCTCCTCTCCAGTGTGGAGCCTTGCAGGAGGCCATTGTTCTTTGAGACGTTCATCAAACGTTTATCCTCCAACATACACTGTGAATTGAAAGCCTAATCTTTTAAAAACAGCAAATCGCAGCGCTGATGCAACCCACTTACAGGTTTCTAAGAAAATTGCTCCGTTGCGCCCAATGTTGCCTGCTTCCAAGCACAGGCGTGTGTGCGGATGCACGCTGTGGCATTGCTATTTGTTCTGACATGCGCTACTTTTGCGACATGCGTTCCTACTAAAGTAAATGCTAATTTCACACCTTCCCTCTCTCATTTCTCCAAAACATCATATCAATATTAAGCAGCTAAAAGAAATTGCTAAATTAATCCCTGTCCTAATGAAAACTGGCATTCAAATAAAACAAAGAGCTGCAATTTGCCTAGCAAACAGGCAGAGATCATGTAGTAAATTGTATAACATTGTCTGTGTCTGTGCAGTTAAATACCATGAAAGGTTTTTTTTTATATCTTTTTCATGAACGATATATCCATTAGTGAACCCCATGCCTTCCAGACCTTAGTTCAGTAGCCATTCACCTACATGTAAATAACATGTATTTTGCATTTGTTTTGTGACATTTAGTTTTTTATGTTCTTTTATGTTGCCTTAAGGTTTTTTATGTTGCCTTATGAGCGTCTCCCATACGTATTCCTCCAGGCTATTGAAGTCATCCAACACACCTCAATGTTTTAGGAAAATACCTATTGCTAAAGCATTAAATGCTTTATTATTAAATCTTTAATTGAATTAAATCAAGAACACATGTTCTTATATACTCTACTATAAATGGCACTTGGATATTTACAATGTTGTTACAAACAGTAGAGAACTCAAAGGTATTCAGTCCTCAGCTCTTTTAATTGCCTCCGCTGTTCATTTTATATATTTACATTTATTCAATTAGCAGACGCTTTTATCCAAAGCGACTTACAAAAGACGAGAGCATTAAACATTATGCCTAAAGAACCAATAAACCAAGTCTACAAAGCTACATTTACAAGTAGATATTGTATTCTGCTGCTTGAGACCAGAAGAGCAGTTTATTTTTTTATTTTTGATATTTATTAAAATTTTTAATAATTAACTAAAAGGAGAAAGACAAAATGGAAATTTGAATATTCACAAAAACAATAACCTAAACTAACCTTAAACAATCCAAATAAACAATCCCCCTTAAAATAAATAAAGAAAAAATAAGTTTACTATAATTTAATGTAATTGTATATGTTGTCAATAATATAGCATTATTGACAACATTGATTTTAAATAGGCTAGTGCTTATAAATGGAGGTTCAGAGTTTCATACAAGGTATCAAGAAAGTTTTGGAGTTTCTGCAAAGCCTTAGATTTTGTAGAATATCCAAAGTTGCCCTGTGTAGTGTATCTAATATTTTCTAAGTGAAAATAATTCTAATATAACAGAACATATCTTAGTCATGATTACATGTATGTTCTTTGTGTTTAGTTTCCTTTGTGTAGAGTTAATTAGTCATTATTAGTTCTAAGTTTGGGTAAATTGCCCCCTCCTCTGTTTCCTTGGTTTCCAGTTATGTTCAACTGTGTCTTGTTTAGTTAGCGTTTTAGTTCATGTGTATTTATACTCCCCTTGTTCTTTAGTTCCTTGTCCTGTCTAAATCAATGTTGAGGTGTGTGTTTCAGTTTCTGCCCAGGCCTGAATTTCCTATTTTTCTGCTGGTTCCACCTAGCCCTGAATTTCTTTTTTCCTTGATCCCTTTGCTTGACAGTTCTTCAGCCTGGCCTCTGTTGGTTTCCTTTAGCCTTTCTTCATCTCTTGGATGTGAGAATCTGCCTCAAGTCTTCAGGCCACCAGCTCTGTCTAGCCCAGAGGGCCCTTGGCTCCACCTCAAGCCTCTGAGCTCATTGCTGTGCCTTGGCCTGTTGACATGTCGGCTCCACCTTGGCTTTTCCCTCCCTTGGCTTCACTGGAAACCATTGGCCATACAGCTCCACCTTGGTTAGACATTGTCCTGCTTAGCTCTGTCTGGCTCTCCCTTCTTTGTGGCTATGCCTTTTATTCACTGTCCCACTGGCTCTGCTTCTCTCCTCTATTTTCTTGGCTCTACCCCATTTACTTGTTGCTGCAGCCTCACCTCAGTGTAATGATTTTATTACTTTTAGGGTTTAGCTTTTAGGGAATCGAATCTTAAAAGTAGTAGCTCAGTTCGGTGTTTTCTACCAATTCTGTCTTATTTCCTGGCCACAGAATATAATACAAAATTGGGTAGTTTAGTTAATTGTTAGCTATGGTAGCGTTATCTTTAAGGCAAGGATTGACTCTTAAGATTCACAACACAAGACAACGCTTCTTGGTAATAAAATACAATTTATTGAGCTATCTTCTAAGGTTAGATGGGACTAAAAATAATCTACGCACACACAAACCCACACACACACACATACACACAAATCAGCGGAATTATGAGTTATGAATAACTATGAAGAAAGTCTCAACTTCAGTCCCTAGTTATCAGAAAGTCAACAAAGCAGAGCCTAGTTCTATCTTTTTCCAATAAAAATGACTTTGCACTGTGTTCAGCCACTAAATAGAGATTTGGTTTAACTTGCTTAGAGGGCTTCTGGATGATTCTCGTCCTGGTTGAGGGATTCGATTCCTCAGCTTCGAGGATTGGATGGCGAACAGTAGCTTGTCTGATGTATCATGGGGGAATCCCTGCCAGGATTGGTGGGTTGCCGGGTTGCGTGAGACGCGCTGGAAGTTCTTTCCAGCTTTGCAGAAGTTGAGGATTTTAGTTTCTTGGAGAGCTGGTTTCAGTTTCTTGAAGAAATTAAAGTTTGGATGAGATGGTTTGATGCAGTTTCAAACCATGGCAAAGAGTGAAGTGGCTAAAGCAAGCTGATGGCTAAAAGCAAAGTCATCTTGGATGGCACTAGATTTTAAGGAGACCGCTTTGGGCCTGTCCCAAGACGTGGTCCTCCAATCAACTTGTTGCAAGGCGGAGCTCCGCTTCCTGGGCTCCGTTTCCTTGCATAAATTAGTGAGCTGCCCGCGTCATCACGTGAGCAAGCCTCTTTGCAGAGTTTTGGTTAATAACTTCTATAAACTTTATGAACATCACAGAGTCATACCCAGGGTGCCTTTCATAAAGTTTTCACCACCCTGGCTCCTCCCTCCCTTGACTCCACCCTGGGGACTCATCCTGGTTGGTCCCCAGCTCTACACCTTGCTCCTCCTGCTCCCAAGTCAGTATTGAGGTGTATTTCTTTTTCCCTTAAATTTTTGTGGATTAGATACAATTACATACTGTAGTATTACATACTATTTCTGTATACAACCACCTGTAACAAGTCCGTTCTCAAAAGGAGATGCGTTTTACTTTAAGCCCTTTAAGCCTTCTAGCTAGCAGTGTAGAAAAGACAAATGCATTAGTGAGTGAAGCTGGCAAGCGGACATTATTTGGAGATGGTCCAACGAAGTACAGCCAAGTGGTAGGTTCAGTATGATTGCTTGTAATCATTGTAAAGCAACCAAAGACTGATTGCCAAATATTCCATGGATGAACATTGCCAGAACATTTGTGCTAGGTGAACATAAAATTGAATCCACCAGTTGTACAGAAAGTGTTTTGAATCCTGCATTTTGAATACTGATGTTGTTCTTATTTTATGAGTAAAGTCTATCTCAACACAACAAGCACCATGTTGCTCACCAATCCAAACACCTGCATGTCTCTTCAGCACTTTAAGTGAAGCTGTTATACCCTGTTGCATCGCCACCTGAAGTGGTGCTGGGAATTTGGTCTGTTGGAATGGAGCCCTGCTGTTGTGCATTCAGTCAATGATGATTGTGATGTAAGGGGTGTTTTTAGCCAAAACATATGTGTCATTTAGGATTTTTTTCCATCTAATAATTGTCAAGCCAACCTTGAATTTGAATTACCTTGGTCAAACAGGTCCCTCTCGTACACTATGCTAACCATTATATATTCTGAAATTATTCTGATATTCAAAATCATTATGTATTCTGAAATAAAAGCTTTATTTTTGGTCAAACCTTTATTAAATGTGGCCAGCCTATTGTTGATAGCAGGCAACAGAATCAGAAGTCTTTTATAAGGAGACAGAAACTGCAGAAACATGCTTGGTCTCTTTTCAATTCATTTTACAGCTTATTTTTAAGAATGGCTATGTCTTGGTAATTTAGCACATTTTTCTGAAGGTGATTGGAAAAACTCACATGCGTTTGTCTTTTTTTTTTAAATGTAAGAAGAAAAACACATTTCAAGCAGCAAACTCCAAACTGCTGTAAGAAATGTATTTATTTTTTGGAATACCACACATAATTTTTTTCTACTGCCTCACAGATATCACTGAAACAAGTGACTCGTTTGGATGATAGCCTCAGGCCCTGTCAACAGCAAAAAATGAATTTGTTCACATTTATCCAATCAGAAAATCACAATGTGCCTCTCTACCTGTCAGTCATTTTAAGCTTTGGGGTTTGCTGACATCTAGCTTGCTAACATGTCTCTGGAGGGCAGGGTTTTGAAGAGAGAAGTGGCAGGGTGTGTCTCAATCTAGCAAATACACTGCTCATGAAATTTCCAGGCCTGTCCTGTTGTCAAAATGTTACTAATGCATTGTCCCCTAGCTATTTAAAGAATACACCATAAAGGGTTGTCAGTCATGGCTTGTTATACAGTAATGTTACCAGCTAGTTTTAATATGCTACTTGTTTAAAATATACTAATTTACATCATTTGGAACTAGTAAGTAGAACGAGACAGCCTAAATCTTGCAGAATTTAGAATTAGCTAACATTGCAGCAATATTCACATAATCTTTTTTACTTATGGTTAAAGAATCTTTCAGTTATGAATTTTCTTTATTCAGACATTATTGGTAGATAAATAATATTTGAGTTCCATAACAACCCTTTTATTTGTGAGAGTAGGCAAATAAGGAGGATGGAAACAATCGTAAATGAGCTGAAAAGGGAGATTAAAGTTCATGTTTGCTGCGAGTGTAGCTTTCAGAGCTATTTGTTCCAGAGAAAATCATTTTCTCCTAATGTATGTACATAGTAAATAACCCACAGCAGTTTATTTTGATTCATGAATCAATGTAGCCGAGATCGGCTGTGGCTGCAGATGGCTGACGAGGTTCCACGTTGTCTACTGTGGTTTGACTATTCTTTATTTATGTATGCCATAATGAGAAGGGAAACAGATGAACGGAGAGAAAGACATACGAAGGATCTGGAGCAAGATGCAGTGTATTTTCGTTATTGAAGCTGTGATCCACTTTGGCATGGTTGAGAGTACCAATGTTGAATATCCTATGATTGTTCTATGCTGCATGTGTGTATGTGTGTCTGAGGACCATTTGAGGGTGTTTGGTGCTGTATTCCCAACACTACTGAGTGTGGGGTGGGGGGCTACTGTCATGAGGAGAGTTTGATGATATAAGTTGTGAGTTTGGGTGAACACACATTTTAAGGCATTCCTGCACTGCAGCCTTCATTGATGTCCACCTGTGTTTTTTGTCAGATGTGTGTAGTACAGGGATGTACCTCTGTGGATCTGCCTGATCAATTATTCTTCCTAAAAGAAGCATTAAAATTTCATTACTGCAACGCAATCTCTGCTCCACCACAGAGATTGAAGCCTAGCTGGGATGGGGAAGGGGGTTGGGAATAGGGAGGCTGAGCACCTCTCTCTCTCTCTCTCTCTCTCTCTCTCTCTCTGTCTCTCTCTCCTGGATTGGTTGGAAACACACAGCGTTGCACACACCCTCCAATTGTGATGGAAGTTATCGAGTGGCCCTTCTCCTGTGCAAAGTGAGCTGTTTGTTCTTGTGATCAGCTGCACAGGAGCGTGGGGCTCAAAGAGAGGGGTCGGAGAGATCAAACCAATTTTCTGACACATTATGGCACTTGTTGTAGCATTACCTGGCTCTCCATGTGGGCCTTGCCCACCGGCTTTAGGGATGGGTGCTGTAGATAACCTGGAGAATGGGAAGGTAAGACAAGCATCTAATATTTCTCTATGCAGCTCTAACTGTTGGTCTTTCTTTCACAATTCTTAAGATTAAGATATAATTAATATACGTGTAAGATTAAGCAACAGTTCAAACTGTTAAATGAAAACTGTAATTTAATTCAGTGTTCTCAAACGTTGTGTGGTCTATGTATTGTATATATGTACTATCTATTGTCATGGTGCATGTAAATAAAAATAAGCAATTTAAGCCATGGTCAAAAGTCTGAAAACAAATATATATATGTGTGTGTGTGTGTGTGTGTGTGTGTGTGTGTGTGTGTGTGTGTGTTTGATGAATGAGGTTGTTCCCCAGAGATGTGACAGCATTGTGTAGTTTTACCTTCTGCTCTTATGAACACACGCTTAGCATAAGGTGTGCATTGTGTTTTGGGCCATAGTGCAACTGTTTCTTTGAAGGACCTTCTCAGAAAGTCATGAGCCACAGCTTCCTCATATCTGCCACTCCCTGTGTATGCGTTGCTTTGTTTCCCAATGACTTATATCTGGAGATTCTTTTCTCTCTCGCCTTTTTTTCTTGTGGTGCCAATAGGATGCATTGATAAATATCTCTAAGGTCAGTAATGGTTAGTGGTACCGTTGGAGCGTGAGGTTGACTGGGCCATGATCACTGGGTAATTCGCTAGCCTGGGATGCTGGTGTTGTTATATGATGGATCACCCCTGAGGACAGGGGATAGATAGAATGAGATAAAGAAAGAGATGGAGGGAGAAAAGGAGAGAACCTGCTGGTGGCAGTATATCACGTTGGGATAATAGAATTCTGCCGAGCTGACAGATCCACACTTCCCTAATATCCCACCTGCAAACCCCACAGCTCAAGATCTGAGCTCAGATTGTGCAAGTGTAGAGTGCTGCTAATTCACACACTGACAGCTCTCTGCCTCTTATGGGTCAATGGCTCTGGTGTGGATTGGTTTGCAGAAACAACAGACCTGATGAATGCAAACTCTGCCTCCCTGACTCCAGTTGCTTTGGCAGCTGCCTTTATATTCATTAATATACTTAAGGCTTCCGTCTCAATGATGATAACTAATCTGTCTTATCTAAGTCTAAATTTGTATAAACATACAAATTATAAAAATCTGTTAAATAACTGTTACATAACGTAACTATACAAAAAATGTGGAGCTATACAATGTGGACTACATAGCCCAGGTAATATAATTTTGGAAGAATCTAATGAGAAAAGAGCAGAGAAAATTATAGATCTAAACAGCAGAGTATAAGCAGGAGATGCAAAAGTTTTTTGCTCTCTCTAATCTCATTGCTGTTTAGGAGATAAAACTGATATTAAAGGGATTTCATTTGTAATTTTTCTTTCTTATGGGATGGTTCAAATGTTACAATACATTTTGTACGTTATTTACGAACTGCATTAGAGCAGCCCGATCATTAGTGTTGTTGGACTCCAAAAGCATTAGATCAAGTTTGTTTACTCTGTCATAGATGGATTTTTGAAATGCATTGCAAATACTCAGCGTCGTCCACTCAGGTAATCACCACCACCAGTATTTTCAGGTAATCACCACCACGGGGCTATGAAAATTGCATGGTGCTCTCATCCAGCTATGATTGCATTATGTGCTGCAATTATTTTTCCTCTCGTCACCTTTCTCAGGTGGTCCCAGTTTAGCAAGCAGTGCCTACGGATCAGAAGAGTAAAATAAGAATATGGTTTCCATAATCTGCACCTATGAAATGTGTGCAGTTTATTTGTCATTTTAATGCATTTCTAAGATTCGGGAATGCTCACACTGTTCAATAAATATCTGTCGCCCAAAGCAAATGGTTATGTACGCATGGATGAGAGGAGTGGGGGGTTGATGGAAATGTGTGTGTGCTCTGGTCAAACGTTGTTGCACAGTGTATACCCCTGGGGGAGGGATATGTGTAGAAATTAGATTTGGGCCCCATTAATGAGCAGAAGTTTTTTTATTAAGAAAAACACAGTAACGTCTAAAATGCACCAGAAAATGTGCCAATCACACCAGGAGACTGTATATCACGCCAGCAATTAAGTGTCAGTGCCTCATCATGCAAAAAAGCATTTTTATGCAGAACAGAGGGTATGAATAAGAAATAAGTCGGCTAACCTTTGACCTCATTGTCTGGGTGGCTCTTGCTGAATGGAGAAAAGCAAGGATGACTGAAAGCCCACTATGGGATTTATCCTCCATTGGATCTTTGCATGTTAATACTTTATGTTTACAGCTGATATTTCATGCTGTGAGTTGTTCTCCATTTCTGCTTTTCGACCAGCCTGCCCATAATGGGATTTCACCATAATCCCTCCATAATCTCAGTGGACTACCCTGTTCTTCAGATTAGCAGCTCAGGAATGGAATAGAGAAGGAATTTCAGTGTTAGTGTAATCTTAGTATAATTGGCTTTTAATTTGAAATCCAATTAAATGAGTGAGTAAAGAAAGGTGTTTTATGTCTTGCTGAGCTTGCACTGCCTTGAATAATGAGCTCTGTTTCAAATAGTGAATATCTTTAATGTGCTTGTGTTCTTTGAATAAAAAGGGAGAGAATGGTGGCGTGAACAAAGAAAAATATGCTGGCTTCATATTTTCACAGCAGAAAATGCAGAAGAGAAGAAACAATGTCTATTGCTCTGTATAACGTATCTACATTGTCTGAAATTGTTTAGGTGACCTTCATAAACCAAATCCCCCTAAAATTCATAGCAGCTGATTTAGTACAAAAGTTTTTATTTGTATAGCAGGTTTTGAAATGCAGGCATACAAGAATGTGTTTTACAAACAAACCTTGTAATTGTTCTGTAAGCCTTTTTATCACTTAATTGTAGAACTCAGATACCCAAAAGAAAACAGACACCTAGTCATAAGTATAAAATAAAACAATACTTAGAGGTATTATAATAAATAATGCTGATGTTAATTAAATTTGCTCTTTCACACATTCAAATCATTTATAGTGTGGATACATCCACCATGGTGTTATTGAGCCAGAAAAATGAAAATATTTTCACAAATATATACATCAAGGTCTTGAATGAATTTCCCATAAACATTTGTAAATGTTGTTACATGTACTTAAGGATCATTGAATCTGCATTTCCAAAACGTCACACATCATAGATTGCTTTGAATTTGTGTGTAGTATTTTTGAGCCCTTCCTGCCAATAATTTATGAATTACAAAATGGCAAAGATAAAGAGCGTAACGTTTACTTAACTCATTGATTGTGTCTTGACAACCTCCCTCTCTGTTTTTGAACTGACACAGACACACCGTCCAGTGCAGCCATTTGCTTCTTGAGTCAGTTCAGGAAGGAATGTGGTGAATTAAAAGTGCAATGCGATTGGGTAAAGAGGACATTCTCCAAAAAAAGATATTTGTGAATTGCAACCCGACAGGAAGGTCTCAAAAATACTACACACAAACTCAAAGCTATACGTGTACATGTGAAAGTTTGGAAATGTAGTTTCAATAATCCATAAATACATGTAACTAATTACAAAGGTTTACGTGAAATTAATGATTGAAATTAATTATGAACTTCATGTATACATATTTGTGAAAACTACTTTGTTAATTTCAGGCTTATGATTTATCAGAAGCCTTTAGATATATTATGATTTAATGCAAGAGGTGTAAGTGCTTTAAGAGAGAACTGCTCAGGTACCTGCATCACTTCCATCTCTGTTGCTGTGACAACAAGGGAGACAGGATTATTCTAAGTGCAACACACCAATCAACAGCAGTTGTGGCCTGCTGGTTTATGAGTTAGGCTTGTAATCAGAAGGTTGCTGGTTCGAGGCCAGCGCTGGCAGGGTAGCGTCTGAAGTGCCCTTGAGCAGAGCGTGTGCGCGCGGTGCGTGTGTTCACGACTTGCAATGTGTTCACTCTTCACCAGGGATGGGTTAAATGCAAAGGTTACATTTCGGTATGGGTTACCATATCTGACATATATGTCACTTTCACTTCAGCTCCATTGGTAAATGACACAAGGTAGAGATAGTGGTCAAGAATTAGTGTGTTTCAGAGGAGAGATGATTTGAACAGGGAGGTGTTGCTATGTAACTGTGTTAGCTGCTGTTTTTCTGCTTCTAACAATCAGTTTTGTTCTCTTTGTATCTTTTGATGTTTGTATCAATTGCCTAAGAGGCTGCATCATGGTTTTTTTATGATCCCTGTTGTATTGGGTTTTGTGTATTAAGCTCTCAAATCGTTTTTTTTTCACCGTTGTATTTTTTTCTAAACAGGGTATGAATGGTCATACGGGTATAAGGACTAACATTTAAAACTCCTGTGGGCTCAGCACTCGGTAAACAGGATTGCAAATTCAGCTGGCAATCAAGGCTGCTGGGAAACTTTGTAGTAAATCTGCACAGCTGGGATTCCGGTTGAAGGTTTTGACAATTTAATGGCCTTACAAAAAATGTATCCAGTGTATTGTGGTGGTGACATCTAAATTTAGCCTCTTAATAGCTTCTTATTACAGGCTTTGTCTTTACAGGTCTAGGTTCTGTAATATCCTACAAGTGCAAGTATAATATACACACTTTAATTATAATGTCATGCTCTTGTTGCTCTTTGTTGATCTGGCAGGAAGCATTTTGAATATAAACATTTTCAGTCCTTTCCCTTCAGCCATTCCTTTAAATTCACAAACATTATGTCTTGGCTATATAGCTAGACCAGTCTTCCTTTAACCAATTACAAAGAACAAAAATTACTTCACACCTTATATTATTTAAATGCAGCATCCAAAAATTTTTCAGCAATTTGCTGCATTCATTTGGAGTAATGCTGAGACAAGCAGTTGGCATCGACACAAGCAAGTCTTGCACATTTATGTCAAAATTTAGAGTGATGTTACTGCTCTTTTGGTTTCTGTTAAACGTGATCACGGCCACCCTCTCTGCAGATTTCCCTCTATAAATCTGCAACAGGGAATAAATCACTTTTGGTAAAGCCGTTAAATCAATTTATTGCTTTAGAAAAAACGTATCTTTTGTCTTTGCAAGTACAGGGAGGACAGGTCTGAAAGCTTTGCAGTTAATTACACGTTTATCATGTGATATTCATGCACCCGGGATTTTGGCGTTATCGTTGGATCCCTGGTGGACACACATTGGGTAGGGAGAAATGTGTCCGTGCATTTGTGTGTGTGTGTGTGAGATGCTCAGAGTTCAGTCTTATCTCAAGTTTTTTACACTCCAGCACGTTCACTGCAGCAGCTGTCAAGTGTTTCATTGTTAGTCTATTAAAAAAAACAGGCATATATTCATTTTTGGTATTTTAATATTATTGTTGTTGTTAGCCACTTAACTACAGCAGGTAAGACAAAGCTTTTCAATGTTCAATATGTAATGTATTATGGGAGACCTCAGGGGGCCCTGGTGGGTTTTTTTTATGCAACTGACCTCTAATCTGTTATGAGACAGTACAGGGGACATTTCTGTGCTCAGATCATTTCTCCCAGAGGACATCACTGGAAGTCCACCATAGATATTTACATCTTCGCAAATTAAAGTGGCAGTACAGGGGCCAAGCCAGTGAATCATATTTTATTGGATATACTCTAGTGCAAATGCTATCTCAGTGAATGCTCAATGAATTACAAATGTCAGGAAAAGGGAAGAGGAAGAGAAAAACTACTTTTACTACAAAAGTCATCCAGGGCAGATACCACTCTAAATTCATAGCATAAACTTTAAATTCTGCCCATTGGTAATCATTCATGAAATTAATTTCTTTGTGTAACAGTTTGCACTGTTGTTTTATGTAGGATATTATCTGTGTGTGTGTGCATGTGTGGTAGTCTAACCTAATCTTAAATTAGTTCTCAACTTGACTTGAAATTCATAGTTTTTATCTCCTGGGTAAGGGATGTTATGAAGCACCTAAAATATCACTTTTATTATAACAAGTATATAATAAAAGACACCAATCAACAGTAAATAGTTACTTTTTTAATATTAATTAACAGAATGGATAATTATTTTACCAAGTAATGGTGCATTAGCCAAACTGTAGGTTGTTTACAGTTGCTAAGCAATATAGCAATTTGGAACATTAATATAGAATGTGCTGTCAATGTTTGCCTTTCATCTATTTGTCTTTTTCTTGTGTTTACTGTTTTAGTAGATACTATTGGCCCTTCCTTGGTGTTTAAAGCTGAGGACACACTTGATTACTAGTTGAAATATTTTAAGACTGCACTCAACACACATAAAGACAACATAAAGATGTTTCCATCAACTGGAGCAGATTCTAGTCTTTGACAGTCAAAGAGAAGCATACAC
The DNA here is from genome assembly GCA_036877525.1 of Chromobotia macracanthus. Taxonomy (NCBI): domain Eukaryota; kingdom Metazoa; phylum Chordata; class Actinopteri; order Cypriniformes; family Botiidae; genus Chromobotia; species Chromobotia macracanthus. The sequence continues at coordinate 795,231 of JAZGTH010000022.1, read as the reverse complement.
CTAATGACAGAGTAGGTCTACAACACACTTAACCAGTAAACATTTAGAATACTACATAATCCGATACTACAATAATGTATAGATGGAGAAAAGCCTTGGGAGAAACCAGGCTAAACCGGGAGGTCCAGTTCTCCTCTGGCACGTTAAAGCTGCAATTTGTAACCTCTCAATGTAAACGCAGAGCTGATAAAGCTGATTTATATATTGATTTAAACTGTCAGGTCTGATTTTGTGACAATTTGTCAAGCACTGAGGAATGTTACAAACAAAGATGACAGAAGCATAAGGTTACTAACTGCAGCTGTAATATATCTGTTCTTATGGGAAGTGCCCCCAGTTCTGGTTTACCTAATTAATCCAGCCTAACTATCTCTTAAGAGATTTGAGTAATAAATCCATAAAACTGTGTGATTAAAGAGGAGGGGTTTTAATCTATATTCAAACTGACAGTGTATCTGCCTCCTGGACAACATTGGTAGGACTGTTCCAGATTTTGGGCACCGGGGGTAATTGTGGCCTACTGGTTAGTGAGTCAGGCGTGTAATCAGAAGGTTGCTTGTTCAATTCCAGTGCCAGCAGATAGCATCTGAAGTGCTATAAGGCACTGATTGCTTCCGGAGCACAGCACTGCTGCCCACTGCCATGGGTGTGTGTGTTCACTCTTCACAAGTGATGCACTGTAAAATATTTACATTTACATTTTGTCATTTAGCAGATGCTTTTATCCAAAGCAACTTACAAAGGACGAGAGCTTTGAACATTTTGCCTTGCGAGCTGACAAGCCAAGTCTACAAAGCTATATTTACAAGCGGACATTGTATTCTGCTACAAGAGACGATGAACTAGAGACAAGGATATTTTTTTTGTTATGAGGATAGGATAGAGCATTAGGCATTAGTCAAGTGTCTGCGAAACAGGTGTGTTTTGAGTAGTTTTTTTACAGGTTGTGATGGTCTCAGTGGATTGGGTGGAGGCTGGGAGTTCATTCCACCACAAATGAACAGAATAGGTGAAAGTTTTACAGATTGATTTGGTGCCTCGTTGTGGGGGAACAATCAGACGTCGCTCATTGACTGACTACAGCTGGCGGGAGTGGACATATGTCTGGAGGAGTGAGTTGAGGTAGGAGGGAGAGGTTCCGGTTACTGTCCTAAAGGTAAGCGTAAAAGATTTAAATTTGATGCGGGTGGCTACAGATAGCCAGTGGAGTAAGGTCAGGAGGGGTGTGACATGGGCTGTTTTTGGTTTTGATTGAAGACCAGATGCGCTGCAGCATTCTGGATCATTTGCAGGGGTTTGGTGGCATTGACTGGAAGGCAAGCCAGAAGGGCAATGCAGTAGTCCAGCCCTGATGTTACAGATTCTTGGACCAGGAGCTGCGTTGTATGCTCGGACAGGAAGGGTCTGATTTTCCTGATGTTGTAAAGCACATATCTGCATGACTGAGAGATTGTTGCAACTGGTGGAGTGAATTTCAGCTGGTCATCAAACACCACCCCAAGGTTTCTAACGGACAGAGTGGGTGTAAGAGTGGATGATCCAAGTTCAGCTGTGAAGTTGTGTTCTAATGATGGGTTGGCCGGTATTATCAGAAGTTCTGTCTTGCTGAGGTTGAGCTGGAGATGCCAATTTTCCATCCAGGCTGAGATGTCTAGGAGGCAGACAGAGATCCGGGCAGCAATGATGGGGTAATCGGGCTGAAATGAATAATGAAGCTGTGTATCATCTGTGTAGCAGCAGAAGCCATGTGCTTCTGAAGCAAATGTGCCCTTTGGTCAGCTGTGATATTGACTCCTCACCTCTCCATGACACTTGGAAAGATCTGTCTGTGAGATATGAGCTGAACCAGTTGAGTGCAGGTCTAGAGATGCCAAGGTTGGAGAGGATAACAGGTCTGGTGGTTCACTGTGTCGAAGGCAGCAGAGAGGTCAAGAAGAATTAGGACAGACGACATGAAGTTGGCTCTAGCCGGCTTTCAACCACCGACAGGAGGGCAGTCTCCGTGGAATGTTTTTATTGTCTTTATTGTCAAATTAACAGTAACCTACAATTATGCAGTTACTGGTGTATTTTATATCACAGTAAAATTACAGTTAAAAAATTTACAGTAGTTTTAAGCATACTGTAAAATGAAGTACAGCATGTTGTTATTTTTACCACGCTGTGGCACAGTATTATACTGTTGTTTTTTAAAAGTGCTCTACAGTGTTATACTGTTATGTAAATGTTACTGTAATTTATTTCACAGTGGTATTGTATAACCTGTAGTATACTACTGTATGTATTACAAGTTATGGTATTATAATTAATACCATAAAGTGCTGTTTTTTTTAGCTGCTGATGTGAAATGACAAAAAAAATTACAAATGAATCCTTAAAAGTGATAAAACGATAATAAAACAATAAAAAACAATGATATAATAATGCAACAATAAAATTAATCTGTTTTAAACGTGACTAAAAGAGACACCATATGGAACTGGGAAACACGACATAAACCTGCAAGAAATAAGCACAAATTAATCACCAAGGCAGATATTCTGAAATGCTTGACTCACATTATCAAATTATCTCACACTGTGTCTGCAGTGTGTGTACACAACCACTGTAAAATTCACCAGCTCTGAATCTGAAACTGTGTCTTAGATTGAGCTGTTAGATTGAGATTTCTGTCTACTGTTACGTCATAGTGGAACAAGCCCTGCCCCCCAACTGGTGACAGTCTCTGCTCTATAAGCATAGTGTAGACCCTGCCCTGAGTGAGCTGCTCTTAGTCATGTTTATTTCAGTGCTTGAGCAGTTAGTGATAACTGACTCAGCTACATGAACAATATAAATATTTTTTGTGATTTTAACATGTGATTTTAATATGGTGCATTCTGACAAGAAATAAAGGGAACAGACAAGATTTGCTTCAAGTAAAAACACATTTATTAACACTTCATGAAACAACTGGATGGTCAAAAATTATTTCAAATTATTTCAAAAATTTGGTCTTTCAAGTGATAACTTTCTTTGCTTAGCAATGTGTCTTTTTCTTGGAACATTTTCTTCCTGTTTGACTTCAAGCCTTTTCTCTGCAGCGCTTTTAGATGGCTGGCAGTAAAACTCCATCCTCTTTTGGACTTGGAGCAACTTTTTCACTAGACTTTGTCTCTTGTTCCTGCCGAACTGATGCTGCTACACAGCCTCCTGTCTACTGCCCAAAAATTAACATTATCCCTATTGAACATCTCTGTGGCACTCTACTTCCTGGACTGTAAAGTATATTTTACAGTCTGAATGGCACTGAATGTAGCAATGTTCATGCTGGTGCTTCTTAGGTCTATAATGTCATCCATCAAATTGAAAGGTGGACAAGGCAGCTTTTACAACTTGGCACAGGCCTGGATATTTTCCTGTTTCAAAGACAGAGGCCCACCATGTTACAACCCCATCTCCCTCTTTAAAAGTGGGCAGGGTCTGGTCTACACTATACTGAAGAAACTCCTTAGGAGTGTCAGCATCAGGTGGCAACATGTGACTCAACATTTCTGTCTGTCTGAGAGTGGCTCCTCACAACTGGATCAATGGCAGACAAATGCTGCAGGGTCTTGCTCTGCAAAAGCAGCTTTTTCTGCAGGTATTTGGCACATGTGGTGTATTCCCTGGAAACTAAAATAAAGACACATATACACTGTACTGTACATATTCATACAAACTCAGCAGAGGCTTCAAATTAGTCATTCTGTAGCAACACTTTAAAATCTAGTCTCATTCAATAACAGTTAATGCATTATCTAACATCAACTAACAATAAATAATACACAGCATTTATAAATCTTTGTTATTTTTAGTTAATACAAATACAATTGTTCATTGCCTGTACGTTACTTTATTGTGCATTAACTAATGTTAACATATCCCATTTTTGGGTTTTATTAGTAAATTTTAAAATTAAAATTAAGATTAATAAATGTTTTAGAATGTATTGTCAGTTTATGTTAACTAATGTTAACAAATACAACCTTATTGTAAAGCGTTACACCTATTAATTACTTTTAGTACTTTGGATACCACAGTGCAGGTAGACAATCACAGAACCAAAGGAAAAAAACTGATGAGTTACCTTTTTTCTGATGTCCTCATGGAAGAAAAGAATCTGTCTCTGTGTCTTTTTGCTCAGATTGTAATCAGCAAAAAGCTGCTGCAGTGGGTCCTGATAGAGGGCCTTGTCTTCCCTCTCCATGTAACCATAGTAGAGGACCTTGTAGGCAGGAAGCAGCCTCTGGGTGCTAAGGGCAACATCATAAGCTGAACAAACCTTTTGACAACTGAATCTTGCCCACGCTCTATCGCGGTGGGTGACACATTATATGTGTGTGTTTTGTTCGGGAGCAGCTGGCTCTCTTCAATCCTGACGGGAGCTGGGCGGATGCACCTTGTGGGGTGGGTCCCACTTCTGCGGATGGCAGAGCTTTTCTCTCACACTCTCCACCGAATCGGATGAGCACACAACAGCTTCAGAAGTCTGCTCTGCAATTTCTTCTGAGCTGGAGAATGAGCTCATGCTGGCAGCATCAGATGACGATCTGACAGCCAGATGGGTGCTGAGGCAGACCAGCTTCCTCTTTCTGATGCATTTGAGGAGCTGGCTGAGGTTGTTTCTCATGCTGTCAAGAAACTGAGCCTTGATTGGCCAGATGAGATACAGCACATTAAAACATCTAAGTTGGATGATCGGTTTCTATCATCCAGCAAGAAACAAGACTTCCTGGCAGCGTGGAAGCTTCTGCCCAGTTTGTTTTTATGGCTGTTAAGAACAATAGAGAGAGGGTACAGAATTCAATTTGCCTCCCGTCCTCTGCGTTTCGACTGCATTTTACAGACTGGTTGTAGGAGAGCAGCATTTAGTGTTGGCCCGGGAACTAGAGACTCTCTTGGCCAAAGGGGCCATAGAATGTGTTCCCCGCACTTGAGATATCTAGGCTTTTACAGCTGATACTTTATAGTTACCAAAAAGGACGGGGGGCTGTGTCCCATTGTGGATCTGCGCCGCTTGAATTGGTCTCTGAGGACATACAGGTTCAAGATGTTGACGCTCAAACAAGTGTGTCAAATCCATCCTGAGGACTGGTTTCTCACAATGGATCTGAAGGACACATTTTTACATCGAGATTTTGTCAAAACACAGGAAGTTTCTCAGGTTAGCTTTCGGGGGCGAAGCCTACCAGTATCGAGTACTTCCTTTCGGCCTAGCTCTATCGCTCTGCACCTTCACAAAGTACGTGGATGCGGTCCTGGCTCTGTTGTGACTCCAGGGCATCTGCATTCTGAACTACATAGACGACTGGCTGGTCATGGCCAACTCTCAAGAGTTAGCCATACAGCATTGAGATGCTGTGTTAGCTCATATGAGGTTCTTAGGGCTGAGACTCAACCCCAAAAAGAGTATGCATTCTCTAGTTCAGAGAACTACTTTTCTGGGGGTAATTTGGGGTTCCACTACAATGCGGGCACAATTATGTCCTGCACGTGTGAGGTTCATTCTTGCTGCTGTGGGCAGTGTTCGTCTAGGCCAGCATTTGACAGTCCTCCAAATTCAGAGGCTGTTAGGTCTCATGGTTGCAGCAGCCAATGTGATTCCGTTGAGTTTGCTGCACATGAGTCCATTTCAGTTCTGGCTAAAAATGAACGGGTTTCATCCCAAAATCCACCCACTAAGGGTGGTAAGGGTTACGTGCTGACGGCTTTGTACATGTCTATGTGGCTCAGACCCAGGTTTCTTACCTTGGGTCCCACTCTAGGCGTTATGCCATTGCAGGATTCTTACAACGGACCTTCATGGTCTGGGGTGCGTTTCTCTATGGCCACCCAGTCCTTGGTCAATGGGAGGACCCTCATCTCTCCTGGCACATAAACTGTCTGGAAATGAGGGCAGTGTTTCTGGCATTGAAACACTTCATGCCACACCTCAAGGGCTAGCATGTCCTAGTCCATACGGACAACACCACAGTGGTGTCATACCGGAATCACCAAGGAGGACAGTGTTCACGCCCCCTGTTCAGGTTGGCACAGCAGATCCTTCTTTGGGCAGAGACCAGGCTGCTCTCCATCAGAGCGATGTATATCCCAGGGCATGTGAATCTGGGAGCAGATATCCTGTTGAGGCAGGGGCTGAGGCCCGGGGAATGGAGGCTCCATTTACAAGTGGTGGAGTCCATTTGGCAGAGGTATGTCAGAGCGGAGGTGGATTTGTTTGTCCCTGAGGAGTCGACACACTGTCCCCTCTGGTTCAGCCTCACCCATCCAAATCCCTTGGGGCTGGACGCCATGGTACAGACGTGGTCAAGGTTGCATCTGTTTGCATTTAGCCAAGTTCGGCTGTTTCTAGTAGCGTTGTTCTGGCCAACCCGGGTCTGGTTCTCTGGTTCCGGTTCACTGCCCTGTTGGTTCAGACCTGGAGTTCCTTCAAGAGCGCCTCTCTGCAGGTTTATGTGGCTGTTAGCCATGAGCTAACCTTTTTGGGACCTTTGGCTCCATTTGAACCCCTAGAGTCAGCCTTGGATAAGTCTCTGAAGATGGCTCTGCTTTTGGCTCTTACATCGCTCAAAATAGTAGGAGATCTGCAGGCTCTATCTGTAGATCCTGTCTGCTTGGATTTTGCCCCAGGCTTTGTTAAAGCCATTTTGCCCTAAGGTGCCTGCTGTGGCTGGTCACCCATTAGTGCTTCAAACCCTCTGTCCTCTGCCGTTTGATTAGCCGGAGAGGCTTCATTTGTTGTGTTCAGTCAGAGCCTTGAGGATTTATGTCCACAGCTCAGGCCAGTGGTGTAAAATCTCTCACCTCGTAGTCTGTTTTGGTGGCCACAACCGAGGTAATGTGGTCACAAAACAGTGCTCATCTTACTGGATCACAGATGCTATTACCCTGGCCTGTGAGGCTTGTGACCTTGTCTCCTTTGGGCATTAGAGCCCATTCTACCGGCGATGTCTACCATCATCTAAGGCCCTGTCTAGGGGAGCATTCCTAAGTGATGTTTGTGCTGTGGCAGGCTGGTCCTCTCCGCACACATTTAGTAAATTTTATAGTTTAGACTTAAAGAATTCAACTCCAGGCGCTCAGGTCCTCCTGGGTTGACAAGTCTAAATCTGCTCCTATGCTCTGAGCCAATGTTTCACAGCATTTGGGGCAGGCCTTCCCTCACTGTGGCGTAGTGGGTATTTCTTCCCCATAGCATCAAGCTGACGCAGCATCTCATTCCCCATCTCAGGGAACAGGGTTGAATATGTAACCCGAGACGATTCATCACTCACGAGAAATAATCTGTGAACCAACACACGGTAGACTCGAAGAGATGATCTTCCTCAGGTGCACAAAATTCTGAATAAAATGGAGGTTTGTAGCTGTTTCTCACGGTCTTTTGATGTATTTCCCCAAATGCATTGTAAAACTACAATAACATACTGTGCACCTCTTATACAGTAGGAAACTGTTGACAGTACAGTAATAATACTGTGAAAGCAAAAAAATCCATAGTAAGAAACTGTACATAATTTATACAGTAAAAACAGTAAAAATACTGTGAAAACAATGAAAATAATTTACAGTGTGGGTTAAATGCAAACGTCACATTTTGGTTATGGGTTACCATATCTGACAAAATTCTTTCACTTTCAAATATGAAAAGGACCTATCAACCAAGCTTGATTTTGAAATTATGGGTATTATCAACTGTCCAGAATTTTCAGATCGCAGTGAACGTGAAGGACTGTAATAAGAGAGGAGTTCATTCAGGTATTGAGAGGCTAAACTATTCAGGGCCTTGTAGGTAATCAGCAGAATTTTTACATTTTATACAGAAAGTTTATACAATGATTGATAGGCAGTCAGTGCAGTGTTGACAGAACTGTCCTAATATGGTCATACTGGCTGCCACATTTTGAACCACCTGGAGTTTTTATATTAAAACCTGCAGGGCAGCCACCCAGTAGGGCATTGCAATAAGTCTTGTGTCATTAATTAATTTTTTGGTGTTTGACATAGAGAGCATGTGTCATAGTTTTTATATATTTTTAAGATGAAAAAATGTAGTTTAACAAATATTGGAAATGTTTTTTTTTTTAATATGTAGTTTTTTAAAGGACAAATTATCAAAAAGGACACCCAGATTCTATAAAGCAGACTTTAAAGAGCTTGCATCAAGAGTAAGACAGTATTCTGGGTTGTTCCGTGTGGAAGACTTGGTCCAATAATTAAAACTTCCGTTTTGTGTGAATTTAGTAGTGGAAAGTTTTAATATCAATACATTCTGTTAGTTTGGTCAATTTATGGACTGTCTGTCATAGCTAAAAATATCATAAAATACACAGAAAAAAATTGAGAAAATGTAACTTTTGGTTTTCCCGTGTTTTTATTCATGTTTTTTAATTATACTTTTTAAATTAGCAGTTTAATGGACACATTATAACAGTTATTACAAATAGAACCATATGTTATGTAGATGTTTGCTTACCCCTCAAACATATTTATTGCTGTACAGGTACTTTCTGTGTAACATTATTTGTGTATTTTATTGTAAGTTGCTTTGGTAAGACATTATCTGCTGAGAATGTCTGTAATATGTTGTTTCTAAGCTCCTGGAACTGTTAGTGATCACATTATAAGGGCCAGGATGGAACTGAATCAAACATGTTCCTGTCTGACGTTTCAATTAGTGCATTCAGATAGCAAATATGTTTTCTCGACCTATTGGTTTAATAGCTACAATGTTCTGGTCTACAAATTCTCTATAATTGCACTTCTTTTCTTTCCCATTTAATGCTTTTGGTGAAGGAGTGGGCCATTGAATCCATTACAAGGACAACTGCGTTTAACATGTACATATAGATCCCTGTGTGACAGATTTTACTGTTTTTCTCTGAATTTAATGATCTTTAGAATGTGTACAATCCAGTTTTGTTTTAAAGAATGACAGCAATTGTTTTCTAGTTTAAACCAGCAACAATTTAGCTGACAGGTAGAGTGGAGTCCTTGTGTATTATGTAATGGTATTTCGATCACCATAAGTGCTTTTATGAATTCATTCTAAAATTCTGTGCGTGTTTGCATGTTTAATAATCACATAAATAGGAAAGGGCATATACTAAACCTACTGACAGAGGTACTATATTTTCCAAAGAAATACAATAAATTCCTATTGATTTTGCCAAACCAAGTATAAATTACAGATGCTACATATGTTAGTATACAGGCTGGATGACTCTTAAATGTGTCACTCAGTTCTCGGAGTGTGTGCATGTTCCTTTGGAATTCCAGGCAAAGTGAGGATAAGAACAATTAACACTAATGCATAATGTAGGAAATGGTAGCACTTATAGTGCTCTTATGAGGAGGCTTAAAATGATGCAGTGTGTTATTTAGTATGTTGTAAGGCAGATGTAATGTGTAGATTTGTGTGCATTTGTTGATTTCACTAAAGCTGTTGTTACAAGTTCTGTGTCGGTCCTGGTAATATAATACTTGTTGGAACATTAACGTGAGACAGCTGTGCAAGGGCTTGGCAATAACAGTTCATAAGCCACATGCTGCTTTTGAGAGAGTTGGCTTAATGCAAGTGATAGCCTCGTCAGCCTGTCATCAAGAGAGTGGGGGACCCTCTGTAGTGATGGTGCCAAACACACTCAACCCTGAAGACTGACAATAGAGGGGAGCTAGCAGGCAGATGGTTTCAGTCCTTAGAGCATCATTCTTTGACTGAACTACAGGGAGAGGTGAGGACCTTCTGTAGTGAAGGTGCTACTCAACACACACCTCCACTTTGCCTAAATACAGAGCCCTGCTAAAAAGTATAACACACAACATACATATTCTGGGGGAGTGGAGTACTACTCCACACATATCTTGCTCTAGGGATGGCAGGGGACCCACCATAACAAAACAGGGGTGCTACTCTGCACACAACCCAGAGGAACAAAAATTCTGAGTGTAGCTTGTGAATGGTTGACCTCAGCCACTTGGAACTAATGTCCTCTTTTTCCTTCCTGAGAGTTTTAAGGGGAGTGAAGGACTCTCTGTATTGAGGGTGCTACTCTATTCATACCCCGGAGGACTAGTGTTCCAAGGGAGCTAGTAAGTACTAACTGCGACCACTCAAAATTTCTATACTCTACAATAAGCTCTGTAGGGAGCGGAGTATCCTCTGTAGGCAGGGTGTTACTCCACACTCACCCCAGGACAAAAAATGCAACGGTGCTAGCACACAGCTAGCTACAGCCACTCAAAACCATTGTCCGTTAGTAAAGCTCCGCTGAGGGGTCTCTGAAGGTACTACCTCACACTCACCCTAGGGCCAGAAATCCAAGGGGAGCTAGCGGTTAGCTAGCCACAACTGCTTGAAACTTCTGACCCTTAATGGAGCGTTGGGGGAGCAGTGGATCCCCTAGCATGAAGGACCCCCTCTATGCTCGACATAATATAGTGCCCTAATATAGTCGCAGGTGCACCTGATGCACATTAAACATTGCTGTGGGCCAAGTTGATTTGCATGATTATACATGAGATTCAGACACTGGTCACACTGGAGGAGTTCCCCACAATGGAAACAATAACGTACCAAAGAGCAAGCTGCATGTTGCTTTATATATAGAGGAGAATAGTAGTAACAAATCTGACTTGATATGCAGATTTACAAGTTGCACAAAACACCGTAGGGGATATTGATTTTGGGTGCAAATTATTTTGGGTGCTGGAAGTGTGAAATGACGTCTGTTTAACTGTTCTTAGAAGTTTAACAAAATGTCTATTTTACAGATGTGAGGACCAAGGACATTGATGTGAAGTGGACTACTGGAACCTACATGCTGGAATCTATTTCTGAATGGATGTTTTCACAATTAGAGAGGATGCTGGTCTTTTTATCCTGTTCATGAGGTTCCTGTCTCCATAATTTTGGGTGTGTCTTTGTTTCTCCGTGTCCTGTTCTTCCTGAAAGATCCACCTCATCTCGAGAGAAGATGTGACCAAGGGAATGGGATATTCTGGCTGCCTATAGCCACCTACCTTTCTACCACACACTTGGCTCATGCCTTTTTCTCTGTAGCTCTGTCTCTTTTGGTGCTATTGCCACACTCACTGAGAATGGATATACCACCTGAAACCAGCAAGCATGTGAAGAAGTCCACAAGTCAAAAGCTGGAGGACCAGAAAAAGGTAGGATGTATGGCTCATCCTAAAGACCTCTGCCATCTTCAGCAGTGGAAAACAAGCTGAAAGGCCATTAGCAATGTAGAATATAGAATCACTTTACATCAGTCTTGCTGTGCTCAAAGCTGCTATTAATGGATTTTGTATTTCAGGTTGATTATTTATATGTATAACTAGGTAGGCAGTTCAGTCTCTCTCTTCATTATTGTTTTTTTTAGGGGGCAGGGTAGCATTTTTTAAGAAACAGTTAACAGTAAAAGACTGGTCGGGAGGATGACCAAAACCAAAATCAAATTTGGGCCACCCAACAACCACCACCCCACATTTTACATCATGCACATTAATGTCTGGCCAATCGACAACAGTAGTTAAGTGTTTTGTGCCTTACTGTTTTACCTTATTACTTTCACACTGAGCAAGGAAAGTTACTTTTTCTAGTTTGCTTAAATTGTGCAATTGTGATATTATTGGTTGTATTAGTTAAATTAGTTTTAATTTTGGGTTCTTAGATGGGACTGGTTCTTATTAGGAATGATTAGCAGAAAGAAGTCTGCTGGTGAGAGTGGGGCTCTAAAGTGTGATTCGTTTTTAAAAGTTTGCCTTTGACTGCAATCAGAATGTGCACACTGTTTGATTTGGATAGAGTCCTGGTGACCTAATATTTGCCTGTAAAATGTAATAGCACAAATGGCAGTATCTTTTACAATTTGATTTTTACATGAAAAATACAAGTGAATTGTGAAATGCCAAAGCCAGCATAGACATCGGAAGGTCATAAATCCTCTAAACTTCAGTACAAAACTAGAACAACATTTTGGTGTGGGACACCCTGCATGCTAATGAACAGGAAGCGTTGTCGAATATTCATGAGGAGGACTGACCCTTAAATGACCCTGGCAGAGCAAACAGGCATTCTTGTTCTTTGAAAAAGCCCAGGGTCCATACCAGAGATGTTTGGCTGCATAAGCTCATACTCTTTAGACAGATGTGATTTTTGTCAGATACATTGAAACATGGTTTTAGATTGGGGAATTTTTCAAGTTTGAACATTTTTCAAATTTTTAAATGCAGATGAAGTGTTTTTGTTTGCACAGCTTAATGCATCATCTAATGTGCTCCTCTGATTTTCGGGTTAAATATTTAGGTTTTAGTATGTTTAGTAGAAAAATCCTGACAATGCTGGTGGAGTTGCTAAAGTCTGCACCACTCTTTTATCTGTAATATATTTTTGGGTGACTAAAGATGCTATAAAAAACTAAAGTTATAGAAGTTGATAGAATGCTGTTGACACCTTACTGTATAAGTTGTTGTGGTGTTTAGTTTATGGTGCCATTTCTAGAGTTTATTTAGGTGTTTATTGTTTACACAGAAATGCTTCATATTTTCATATGAAACATGGCCAAATATTTGTAATTAAGACATTTCTGGGGAAAGACTGGTATTATGGGCTAAAGGCACACATGTGGACTGTGTGTAAGAGGTATATAAATGAAAAAGGTATATAAGAACATCACAAAGAAGCTGCATTAGTTTTGTGGAAAGTAGGTACAAAACACTTTAACTTACAATGCATTAAGGCTTTACATTTCATCAGTATGCCCCTGGAAATCGAACCCATGACCTTGTTGTTATTATTGCCATGCTCTAGCAGTTGAGCTACAGGAATGCTACTTAAAGATATTCAGGTTACTTTATATTTAGGACACAAGTCACAATAATGTTAATTGTATAATATTTAAGAAGCTCCAAGAATAAGTGAATTGATCCCAGTCATTTGTCGTAGAAGAAGAGGAGAATGTGCAAGCAGCTATACTAATGGATGACATATGTATCATGAATAATTTAAATTGCACATTTTAACGCTAATGTCAGCATCAAAGCAACCGTTCCCATTGGTTATGTATATCTGTATTTCACCACAGTTTAGAAAGTCCACATGTAGCAATGCTTTCCACGCATTTCAGATGAGAAACCATCCCCAGTAAACTGATATATCTGTTATGATGGCTTGTAAAGGCTGCACGTGATGGTCCTTCTTGGAGTCTATACTTTACCAAACAGCTACTTGCATGTTATTTTGGACATGCATCTTAATCGCTAACCAACCACGATACCATTTAACAGACGTTATCTGCATCAATATAGCTTTCATTCTCTTGTCCATCATTCTGCACCATTTTCAGCACCAACATGCCTCCATTCTATGTAAATTGGAGTCATTCTTTAAATTCAGAGCTGTTTGCTTGGGCACAATTACGTTTGAGTTATTACCACTTTAAAAGCATGTGGAAAATGGGATTTCATATAACAATAGATGGTTGTGTACATTTTCTATTGATCATGTCAGCAGTAATTCATCAAATAATCACATAGAGAAGAGAGTAATAACCAGCAATATATTCACATGCACAGTGCAGACAAGTGCATTCTCTGCATTTTAAAGAACCAATTCAAGTACATGTATTGTGGCAGTGTAATAATGCTGAACAGTCCCAGTATAGTATGCTAGATTGGTACACTCTTAAAAATGAAATATGCTTCATGAGTACGCTCTTAAAAATAAAAGGTTCTTCACAATGCCATAGAAGAGGCATTTTTGGCTGTATGGTTCACAAAAAACTTATAACATTCATAGAACCTATGTTTCACAAAAGGTTCTTTGTAGTGGAAAGAGGTTCTTGAGACTATAAAAAGGTCAGAATTAAATGGTTCTTTTAAGGACCTTTGACTGAATGTTTTTTGGGGGAACCATAAATGGTAGGCACTGCTATGGTACTGCTGCGAAGAACCTTTATAAAAAAAATGTATTTCGAAGAGTGTACAATCTGTGAAATCCTCCACCACCTTGTGCTCAAACCGCTGGGGAATTGTGCTGTGCAAATTGCATTTATCAGATTTCGCAAGTGCTTTTGCACTATTGTTCCTGATTTTTGTTATTTCTTTAGTGTAAGTGGCATTGCAACGTAGCAGACAGCCCATGCAAATGAACCACACTATCAACAGGCACAATTACAGTTTCTAAGAAAATTCCATGTGAATTCTGTATGGGTGCATGGGTATGGGCCTGCGCTGTTATAAACAACAGGCTGTCGTGTTTTTAGAGCATCTTTCTTTCTCAGACCCCATGCTTAGCATGCCAAGCTGCTCTTGTGCTGTGCACTAACCATGTTGGACCAGATGTGTATTCTCCTTGCAAACTGGACCAAAGGGAAACCCAATTTCTCATTTTCTTTTTGCTTTAGCACTCTCTCGCAAACAACGCATATTAGAGCCAGGCTGAACAGAGGGAACTACTGCTTTTGGCAACTCTACAAGGCTTTGCTCCCAATGGAGTTCCCTTCTGTACTATATGCAGCATGCTTCATTTAAACGGGGGTATTCAGACACCATCACTTAAACGCATCATTCTGCACTCCATACAGGCTTGTGCAGAAGTTACTTTATCTTCTGCTGTGATTATTTAAACAGTGCAGTCTTTTTGATCAGCCTTTTTGGAATCCTAATTTTCATGGCCCCTATTGAGATGTGAAGCTACAATGAGCAATTTATATTATCTATAGAGTCTAAGAGAGTGTAGGTGTATGATACTGTTAATTGCTCCTATTTATCTTGTCTGTAAGAAAAAAGATTCTCTACTGTAGCCCACCTCCTGACTGCCCATTCCTGTGCATGCTGGGAGTATCTGATAGGTGGATGTTTCTGCATATTAGAGTTTAGAGGCAGTAGCCCACATTCACGCACACCAGCTTTCCATTAGTTCAACTTGGCAAGGATTTGCAGGCAATTATCAAGGCCTACCCCAGGTCTCCGACCAATCAGGAGAAGCTATGGATTTGGGAGCACTTGTCTGACAGACGACTGCTGTGAGCCATCTTCGCATGTCACTGTCTGTAGTTTTGTTCCATATTACACAATTTTACACATCAAGTTACCCTTGATAATATCTTAACACACTTCATTGAATTGTACACCCATTTAATTTGACACTGTTTGCAATTTTTTAAAAATATGGTGGGCTGTACATACTGTAGTACATACAAGCTATATGCAGTAAGCAGTTCACCTTTATACAGTACACAGTCATTGAGTCACAACAATCACAACAGTGGTCATCTTGTTATAGGAAGTTGGTAAAAATTTCAAGATCAAGGCTGAATTGTCCTTGTAGACCTTTGCAGGTTATATACCTTTCATAGTCACATTCTTGTAATATTGCTGTAGCCACACATACAACTAAATGTTGTTTACCTTTGTAACGGCTCTTAAAACTATTGCACCAGTTCTATTACACAGCTTGTTGCCTTTAATTTGTGTAATTTAACAGGCCTGTTTTTTGGTGCATTGTATTCTTTAGCACTTATATGGTCTTTTTTCTATTTTACTCTGTTGTTAACCTGCTTTTTGGGTCACTGCATGGCAAAAATATTTGATTTCAGATTAAATAGTGATTTGATGCAATGTTGTCTGAAGAAATTGCAGCATGAAGGAGATACGTAGCATGTTTTGGTTTTCTAATGTTCTTATCGTGAGCTGCCACATTCTCTAAAGGTGTCAGGGTCCTGGCTTCCTAATGCTCTTGCCAGGATCTTGACAGCCCTTGTTTTTGTGTCAGGGCATGATGTTTGGATCCTGATTCTATTCTAGTCTTGGTTCTTGCATCTTACAGTCAGGATCTAGACTCATGCTCAATGTCTTGTCCTCTGTGGAAAGATATGGCCATTGTTTGTTTACTTTGGGCCATGTGCTCTCCTGTCTTGAGTCTTGACCCCGTCCTCCTGTTTCCTCATTAATTATTCTATCATTAATTCATACCCTTCACCTTCCTGCCTTCGTTACCTGCCTTGTTTGCTGTCCTTATTTAATGCCCTTGTGTCTGCTGTCTTGTGCTGGTGTACTGTTACTTGTTTGTTGTTTCTTTCTCCTTGTTAAGAAAAGTATCCACTCTTATTGTTTGAGCACAACTAAAAGTAACTCTAGTCTTGTTTTTGTTCGTTTAAAGTTATCGAGTCTTGTTTTGTTTTGAGTAGCAAGTCTTGTTTTGGTTCATGTTCTGCCCCCTCGAGGGAGTTTTTGTTCAATAAAGTTTTTTTTTGGGTTAAGCTGTTCTGCAACTGGGTCCCTCACCGTTCATGACAGCAGGGCTCAGATGAAGTAGTGAACCCACTTGACCCCAGGGTCGACTGCTGCTGGCAGGAGCAGTGTTCCCTTACATCGCAATGCTAGCATGCTAATTCAAAAGAAGCCCCCTTTGCTGTACTCTCCTTGAAGTCTGTGGCTGGTCTGAGTTTGAATCACCGAGGATTATCCCATTGAACAGTTTTTTGGGGGGCACTGTACTGAAAAGCTAGACTGTCTGGGTGACACAATATGTCTGAGTCACCATTGAGATGGAGCTTCACCTGTAGCTTGCAAATCTTTGCAGTTGTGGGGGGAAAAAACAAAGCAAAATATTGGCGCTTTCCTAACAGGAAAGAAAATCTGTCATTCTGTGTTTGCTTTAACAAAGAAATGGCAGCATTCACTGCTATGAATCAGTGTACTGCAATCAGCACATTAGCTCACTCACCTTATTATTTGAGAGTATTTGAGAGGCAAATAAGATCAAACAAAGGCGTCTGTGTTTTTTTTTTAGCATGGCTGGTGGCACATCAGTTGTTTGCCTGATGGCATTCTTTTAAAGTGTCATGGTTTTTGACACTTTAAAGCCCATTTCTGCTGTAATTTCTTGTGTAAAATATGAATTTCTTTTGTTTCAGTTTTATACAATCAAACAATAATACGTTTGGAGAACCACTATATTTTCTGCCATCATTAGAGGTGCTTGATAAAGCAATCATCATTATGGTGATTTCACATCTTCAATGTAGGGTGAGGACCAGGGATGCTGCTGGCCAAATAGGTGCCCTAAGCAGAATTGTACTGTTGTGCGCCCTCCCCATTAAGTATTTAAATTGTATTATTTACAAATTACAATTGTAGCTCTACAGCAAAACAAAAAAACTAAAATTACACATATTAAATAAAACATTTTAAAAGATTAAATGTTATTATAATAAACAATTGAATTGAATAAAAACTCAACACTTGACACTCATATGTCATCTGCTGGATGCATGGGCTTCATCTTGGGCTTTATTTGTTTTTCGTTTCTCAATGCCGGACTGCTGTTGTCTTTTCATAGTTATCCATCAATTATGATCATTTGCAATCAGCTGCAAACAAGGTGAGGGCGTGGATGTGGGAATGGAGCGTTGTGTGCAGTACTGCCTACTGCGTTCACCGTAAATGCATTTTCTATAATTTTCTAAAATAATTCTCTATAATTTTTATATA
This sequence comes from Chromobotia macracanthus, assembly GCA_036877525.1. Lineage (NCBI taxonomy): Eukaryota > Metazoa > Chordata > Actinopteri > Cypriniformes > Botiidae > Chromobotia > Chromobotia macracanthus. The sequence goes on along the minus strand of JAZGTH010000022.1, from coordinate 777,714 downwards.
TATATATATAAATATATATATATATATATAAATATATATATATATATATATATATATATATATATATATATTTTTTTTTTTTATTTTATTTATGTATATGTTAACATTAAAACAGAATGAAAGGGTTTTTTTTTAGCAACTGGGATGGTGCTCCCCTGGGAGTTGGTGCCCTACACAAACTGCGTACTCTGCGTATAGGGAGCAGCGGTAATGGAGAAGACTACTTATGATAAAGCATTAAACAAATAGGCAGTGTTTGAATTGTGGGGGGATTCTCAATATGAAAAAATGGCAAAAAGAATCCCCTCTGTAAAACTGCCATCCCCCTTACCATTCTCTTTAGATTATCAATGTTGTGTTCCTCAGTTTTTACAATTTTCAAAATTGCCAAGAGAACGGTTCAAGAGCAGCCTTTGACATTCCTTATAAAGAAGAGAACAAAGGGTATTTTATTTGATTAGTGTTTAAAGACATTCCTCTGACATAACAATATGCATGTGTATGGTATACCCTTTCGTTCCATTTAGAAATAATCACCCTGTTCTTTTTATCTTTACCACATATTTTGTTAAATAAAAATGCATTTAAAATTAGACAAATTTTTGTAATCATTGTGTAAGTTTAGCTACAGGACCTCAACCCCAACAAAGCAATACTAAGAAAGACTACACCATCCCCCTTGAATTTTTTTAACAATTCGACCACTGATAATAGGTATGGTATTACATTTCTTAGGTAAATGTGTGATATTTCAAAAGACTTAAGCAGATGTACATTGAAGGAAGGAACATTTGTAAGCCACAACACCCAAGCATTGTGGCATTCCCACACATTTTCTTTTAACTAATAAACCAGAGGTAAATCAATATTATGACTTGAATTCATGGTCATATTTGCTTTGCTACAGACCACATCACAAACCATATTGTAACACACAATTAAATCAAGACTTAGATTCTACTTAAATGGGTTGCTGAGATATTACAGGCTGCAGAATTGAAATATTTTGAAGAATATACAAATTCCCTTATGCCCCTATATAACAAACAAACTGAAATAGTTGCCTAAAGCTCCAGGAATCCTTGTCCGTCTTGCTCTACCCATAATGCCATTTTTTTGGTTAATGGTGGCAGCACTGAGGAGATTGCTTTCTCCTCCAGCTCAAATATCCTTCATTGATTGGGTCCATGTTGAGATACAGCAACACTGCTCCTATTAGAGGCTGGTCCTAAATCACAGCAAAGCACATGTGCTTACAAAGGGATTGGGAATTCAAAACAGATTGCCAAAACGATATGGAATATATATGTCCACCATAAACTTTAATATGAGCCGTTTTCCACCCGCATTGATGGTAGCATTGCTGATTTCCTGAAATATTGGCCCGTCAGAGAACAAACCACGGCCTAAAGAGGCAAATGTGTTGTTAAAAAAGAATCCCATTATTTGACTAGTTTAAGTTGCGGGCTGAGGAAGGAAAATAGAACAATTTGTATCTAATACAGCAGGCAATATAAATGGTAATCATTTTTGGGATGAGACACATACTCCCCCGCAGTAATCAAAGTGCCTGGAAGCGCAAAACTAAATCATCTTGTTTGAGAATACCATTGAGAGACAATCAGAAATTAGAGCTGACAGTGTAGCAGTAATCATTCGTCAGGCACTAATTCAATGAACTTATCACATTTCTGTTCCCACCTAATGGGAAAACTCTGTGTTCAGTGACCCTTACAATGAGCGTAAACTCCAAACACTGCTACACTGTATAGTCTGAGTTTGATGCATGCGTAGTTGGTCAGTTTGATTAAATGCAGGAGGAAAATTCCATAATTATTATTGGATGTGTTCTATGATGAACATTTTTAAGAAGGAATATACAGGTTGGTTTCTAAAGAACTTTCTAAAGGTGCTCCTATGGAATTAGGCAAGTGAAAGTAGGGTCAATTTTTTTCCTGAATCATTTTTGTTATGCTGGTTGAAGGTCTCTTCACATCCGCATAGCAATCACTAAGTGGTCTAAATATGTATCTTCTGTGGAAAGCACAGGGCCATAAAATGTTTGTCCAGTTATTGCATTTGGTCTGAATGCAATGATAGGATGTTCTATTTGTCAAACTATGGATGTGTTCATGTGTTTTGGAGGAGAGATGGCTTTAGAAAGTGCACAAAAGGTAGGGTAGGATCTTATACTTTCAAAGCTAAGTGGCTGTCTTTTCAAAATTGCCTACCCTGCCGTTAAACCATTTTTGCTAGGAGCGCATGTCAGAATGCTTTTTTATGTAGTGACAGCAGTCACATATATACAACCTGCTTTCACATTTACTTAAATATGTGTGTATGTGCATTGGAATTGAGCTTGAAGTGTTTACCCTGTTGTTCAGAAGACATCCGGATGGCAAAAGAGTCAGTTTGTTTCGATAGGGAAACACAACAGATTGACTGACATGTTACTCGTCTGCATTCCTCAATAACAGCACATAATTTGCCAGATCCTCGGGCTTCAATTTCCCTTGCACTTTTGTATTACTACCTGTAGGCTGTGTCACAATCTCACACCGTTCCCTGTTCATTGTTGAAGAACAGGCCTGGGACTCATTGTATTTTTAAAGCAGAGATTCTCAAGGTCGTGACCCTATGTGAGGTCACCAGATTTTTATTTCTGTATTTTAATTATGGTACATATTTAAAAGCTTGTTTTGAGCATTCATTTTATAGCAGCAGATTAGCATATTACACAAGCAGCTTATCTTGCTTAAAATATTACAGTACTTATAGGCTACCACAGAGACAAAGGTGAACTGATTGCAGTTATTGGTGCGAAGAAGGATTCTGCTCTTTTGTTTGGATTAAAGGGATACTTTTACTCACCCTCATGTTATTCCAAACCTTTATGACTTTATCTTTTGTGGAACACAAAAGAGGATATTTTGAGAAATGTCTCAGTGTTGTTGCATTCAGGTTAATGGGTGCCAGTGTTGTTTGGTTACCAACATAATACTTCAAAATATCTTGTGTGAAACGAAATGAGATGTTTGAAAATAAGAAATAGTAATAAAATTTAAAAATGGTAAAATAATAAATAATATATGATTATTCTTAATGTCCCAGAGATGCCAAAGAGTAGTGTTGTTACATTATTTGGGCATAAGATAATGGCTATGCATGACAGGCTAATTTTTCTGTACGTGTTAACGATCAGTTATAGCTGTTGTTTGCATACTGTATTATACTTATAACTTTTGTGTTAGCTTATAACCATATATAGGGATAAATTGTACGTCCCTGTGGCCAAACTCTATCTTGGGGCGCACATGGGAAGCAAGCGAGAGGGGAGGGTCAGTGTTCTATTCAGTATTTAACCTTATGTGGCAGAACACGGGTGTGAAACTTTTCCAAAAAAAAAAAATTTTTATGGCTTTATTAGATAGGACAGAAAATGGCCTTCTTTAGCAGATAACACTTAAGATCTATCAAGCAACATTATTGATTACCACCGAAAATATTTTTATAAATGACAGGAGTTGATATGGAAGTAAAGCACTTACAATAGAAATACACAGGATAAGGTAATAAACTTTAAATGCATACTGTTATATTTTTAAAACAGTAATAGTTTAGCTAAGACTTATTCACAAGATTTATTCACACTAAAACATCAAATATATCAACAACATATCAGAAGTTGAAATTTGAGATTTTGAATTTGATGGCAGCAACACTTCTCAAAAAAGCTGGGACAGGGGCATGTTTACCACTGTGTAGCATCCCTTCTTCTTTTTAACAACAGTCTGTAAACAACTGAGGAGACCAGTTGCTGGAGTTTTGGGAGGGGAATGTTGTCCCATTCTTGTCTGATGTAGGATTCTAGCTGCTCAACAGTCCTGGGTCGTCTTTGCCGGATTTTTAATTTTATGATGCACCAAATGTTTTCAACTTGTAAAAGATCTGGACTGCAGGCAGGCCAGTTCAGCCCCCGGACTCTTTTACTATGAAGCCATGCTGTTGTAAAGGATGCAGTATGCAGTTTAGCATTGCCTTTCTGAAATATGCAAGGCCTTTCTTGAAAAAGACGTTGTCTGGATGGGATCATATGTTGTTCTAAAACTTGTATGTACTTCTCAGAGTTAATGGTGCCTTTCCAGATGTGTAAGATGCCCATGCCATAGGCACTAATGCAACCCCATGCCATCAGAGATGCAGGCTTTTGAACTGTGTGCTGATAAGAAGTCGAATGGTCCCTCTCCTCTTTAGTCTATAGGACGCGGCGTCCATGATTTCCAAACAGAATTTCTCATTTCGGCTCGTGTGACCACAGAACAGTTTTCCACTTTAAATGAGCTTTGGTCCAGAGAAGACGGAAACATTTCTGGACTGTGCTCGCATATGGCTTCTTCTTAGCCTGATAAAACTTTAAACTGCATTTGTGGATGGCACGGTAAACTATGTTCACAGACAATGATTTGTGGAAGTGTTACCAAGCCCATGCAGTGATTTCCAAGACAGAATCTTGCCTGTTTTTAATGCAGTGCCGCCTGAGATTTCTCCAGATTCTCTGAATCTTTTGATGATATTATGAACTGTAGATGATGGGATATTCAAAGTCTTAGCAATTTTTCGTTGAGGAACATTATTCTGAAGTTGCACAATTGTAGATGCAGTTTTTTGCAGATTGGTGAACCTCTGCCAATCTTTACTTCTGAGAGACTCATCCTCTCTAAGATGCTATAATATAAAATAGTCAGTAGCCATGTTTACATGCACACTTTTTTTGTCATTCTGATTGAAATCATTCTGATCAAAGGATTTCGACTGACTATTTACATGAGGTGTTAACAGAACCATTCTGGTGTTTACCCGTGCCAGTTTTTCAACTGCAATAACTTTGTGAAATTAATATATTATAGTTTTAATTTTTATTTCAGTTAAAACAGATGAGTAAATGACATGGCTAAGGACAACTTTGTGTACTGTTTTTTGAAGTTAACTATCCTCTAATTTGAGATTAAAGTATTATTAACTAAAACTGAAAAAATATAATTTTAGAGCACTTTTTTTGGTTTAGTTTTAATTTTTCAGTTTAATTTTTCAAACTAAACAAAAAAAAAGTTTTGTTTAATTTTTAGTTAACTATACTAACCTTGATGGGATGTTGTGCTTTAATATTGGAGAGTCTTCTCCAAAAGCTGACCTGAATGTACACTGAAGACTCTCGATTCTTCGATCTGCTGAGATTCTTGCCAGTTTGCTTGTGGTTGTATATAGGTTTTATATAGTTGGTTTTATATAGGTTTAATATAGTTTCCATTCACATGCAAAAAAACCCTTTTCTTTTAAAAATATCGCAAGCCTAAGTATATCGTAGCACCAATGCTCTCTATGATCAACTTAGGCTCACATGCTTTTAAAACACAGCCCAGATTGGTTCAGCGGCATGCGCATGACATGCACTCAAAGTAATCATTTACCTTGTTTACATAGTGGGAATTTTTGTTTAAATGGTTTAAGATAAGGTTTATCCAACCCCTCTCAAACTAAAAAAATTAAAGTTTCAAGTGATTTGGGTGTTTTTATTAGGATTGAGGTTTTTACATAAAACAATTTAGTTTTTCAGCAATTCAATGCAAATGTCAACCATACCATGAAAAAAAAAGTTCCCATTCAAGGAACAACACTGCATCTGGTTTGGCGCTATGGGGAACGCCTTTGGTGTGACTGGTGTCTGAATGTTACACTAATGTAATTGGCCCATGGCAGTGCCTGATTAAGTGTGCTTGCAAGCATATTAGGGCACCTATAGAGTGTCATCAGCTTTTTTGTCTTCAGGAGCTGTTTGTTCTGGTGTCAAAGCCCTATGGAGACTACAAAGTCATTCAAGAAATGTGCGCCTCTGTGTCAGGTTTCTGACGCCAGAGGATATGCATGATTTATGTGTTATTTGCTTGGGCGAGGATCATGCATGCTCAGTTCTCGAGGAAGCTAAGTGCACGTACCACGAGGGCTTTTCACTTAAGAAACTCAGCTGTCGTCTGGCTTTCTGCTTGGGTGAGCCTGCACGGACGCCTCCTAGGATGGATTCTGCCGCTGTTGAGGCACAGCGGAAACTCACCTTGTGGGGTTCGCAGCTGGACTTAGCAGAGGATCTTAAGAAGGGCATGGCTCTTTCTCACGCTGAAGGGGAGAGTGGTCCATCAGACAGCCTCTTGCTGCCGCCATGCCAGGAAATGCAGGATGTGGCAGGGGAGGCTGAGAGTGTTGGCGAGCCTCCTTGGCCTGCCTGCCCCACATGTTGGAGGTCATGAGTTGTTGGAGGTCATGTCTCACGCTACGGAGAGATTAGATCTTCCCTAGCAGCGTGAGAAGCCGGAGATCGCTTGAGGCTGGCTTAATGAGCGATTCCTGGCTGCCCATGGCCAACAACCTCTTGTGAGTCTGTCCTTCCTTCCTAATCTGCACACCGAGGTGGAGAGATAGTGGAAGAATCCATACTCCGCTCATTTCTTTTCAGGTTTGCATGCAAATTATGCGAATGTGAAAGGAACGAGAGAGAACAGCTATGTGGGGGTGCCTCCTACTGACGAGATGTTTGCGGGCTATCTCACATTAGGCGGCGCATCATCCCTGCAGACTCCCACCCTCCCAACTGGGCCGCTCCAGGTCACATTGCGGCTTAATGGCAGGATGTATGTGGCAGCGGGTCAGGCAGATGAAGTGCTGCACCCCATGGTGGTGTTGCAGGCATACCAGGCTGATGTCTCTTTTCTTTCCCAGTGAACCGATGTTACATACATAACCAAGAGACGTTTTTTACCAAAAGAGCAAAACCCTTTCAAAGTTGTCAATTTAGGTCTGTATTATATTGTATTAATATACTGTAATTGAAATTTTTAGAAAATTACATTGTTAATCCACCACTTATGAGGTTAGCAACAATGTTAAAATAACATTTTCAACCAACCATATTTCATACTTTCTAAAGATAAATCAAAAGCCCCTTTATTATACTTAATTTTAACGATAAGCAATTTGCAGAAAGATGGAGGCATGTCTGAGAAATAAATACACTCACTTTGTCATAACTGCACTGCATTTTGAATATATACAGGTTACATTTAGGAAGTCCTGATGCTTCAGTGCTGTGTCATGTCTGTAACGTTTTAAAGATTATAGTTATATGGATTAATTTTTCTAAAATACAAATAACTTGAAACTTTACATACAAAGCCAAGCCGTGCTAATCATTATCAACAATTCATTAACAGCCATAATGCATTATGAACTTCAAAGCACATTTGTTTACCATAATGTTGCTATTAGATATACAATATGCCTACGTATATTGCTTACATATATTGTGTATATATCTTTTTTAAGCTTACTGTATATCAGAACATTGTATATTGGACTTGGTTAAAAGCATAATGTAATTACTAACCATAAGCTAATGTAATACTGTCATAATTTTTTACAATATATCCTAATGCAAGAATTTTGACTCACACTTTTGCATAGTTTGTGGATCCTTGTAACACTTGTACTCACAGTTGCGCCCAGTATAGCGTCTCAAATTTATCTATGCGCGAAACCTGTGATTTAAACTCCTAGCTATATCATAAACGTTTAATATTTGTTAATGTAGTTTAGCAATTCTGTTAGCTAGCCTGAACATCAAGGTCTCTAAATTAGAAATTAAGACCAATGCAGGTCACACTTGCATTGGTATAAAAAATGTATACACTATGTAGTATAAAAAACTGTGCAGTCTTACCATATTCATATCTCAGATGTCAATATTTGGTGGTTGAAATACCCATGTGAGGTCTCTGTTAAAGGTTTTAAGGCATTTTTATGAACCTCCATAGTCCGCTTTCACAAAGTCCATGCCCCTAATGAAGAAATGTGACATCCGTAACTTTGTTTTATCCTCTGAACACTGAACACAAAAATGAAAATATTTTATGTTGTATGAAGAGCCCACCCTTCTCCATTAATTGGGTATTACAGTTTCTCCTTGCCCATTTTAATTCACAGAATTCCTACAAAGCAGGTCCTCTCCCAAAAACTTTCTTTTGGCACATCTGTAATGCATGTATATTTCCCTCATCTAAAACATAAAGCATGTATATAGACTGACATTTTTCTCATGTCTGGACTTTAATCTTAGAGGGTTTAAACAGGTTCAGTATTTTGATAAGACATATTCTCTAAGCATTTATATTTCAAGTTTTGACTGCTAAATGTCACGTCCATAATGCTGAAATTGCTCTTTTTAGCTCTTTCTTACAATCCAGTTACAAAAGCAGCCTGGACATTCTGCTAAACTATTGTATCTTTTTAATCTGATGTTCTGTTGTGTTCTGTACTTAAGATGTTAGTGGAACATGGGTGTGAGTAAAGGCTGTGGTACTGACCTCTTGTGGGATGTTTTTGTGTGTAGGCTGCTTGTGAGTGTGAGTTGTACTGGGTTTCAGAGGAGATATCAGTTCCATATAAATCTTATTTTGCAAGATATGGAGGTGGGAGGTAATTGTTTTTGAACATAGCCATTAATACATATTGAGCCATGTACCATGGAACTGTTTCATAACTAATACAGTATACTAGTTTTTCTTAGTCAGCTTTCATAATAAATAAAAAAGGTTGTCATGACATTGAAAGCATGAGAAAAATACAATGAGATAGAGAAATAGAAATCATAAGGACATCTTAATAAGGCGGCAAGGGGTTTGGAAGAGGAGCTGAGTTGTGGTAAGAAATGGCCCTGCCAGTAAGGCAGTTTTTGGACTTTCTCTTAGCTTGTGGTCAGTTTGTGGGAAGCTCCCTCAAGGTCAATGCTAACAACTTCTGGCCAGAGCCATAATATCCATTTCCTCTACAATAGCTGCAAATGGTTTTCAGGGCTCCAAAGGAAACCAGTTTTCCAGAGTTCTTGGCATTGAAATTGTAGTTGTTGACAATTAAGTTGTCAGAGAAGTTGAAATTATAGTAGGGCTGAACGATGAGAAGCCCACAGGAAGTAGCTTCTGTGCACACAAAGGTTATAATCTGTGATGCATTATCATAAATGTTTCCTCTGGAGAGCATTAATAATGTAAATTAATGTAATATGTATTTATTTAATTTTGTTAATCAGAAATTCTTGTTGAGAGTGTACTTATCATTATGCTTTCTGAGTAGGTATGCAGGTGAGAAGTTGGAACAATTTAGGGGGCTGCAGCAAAGTCCCTGTTACGAAGTCACTGCACTCGACGGAGAGCTTTGCAATGCCTCCTGGCAGCTATTTTAGTCATAGAAGACCAAGTCCTATCTACTTATATGCGGACAGACAAATATATCTGAAATCGCTAAGATCACAAAAAGTGTTTAGAAATTGGCAGTTGGCTAATTCTACTGGAAGGCGGGACTTCATTCTCAAGAGCAGATAATGTGCATTGCATTTTCCCCTATTCACATTAACAGAACTGCAAGATCTTTTTAATTTTATAATTATTCCCGCAGGTCCAAGGTGCCCCACAATTCATAGGTTTGGCCTAAGGTAGAGTAGCTCACTAGGTTTTGGGACAGACTGTTTGTATCACAGAAATTGCGAGGCAACAAACAACTTGCCTGAACAAGTACCTAATTCAGGAGTATAGATTTCAGGGTATATCAGTACAGATAAGCCAGTCAAAAGCATCTCTCAGCCCCTTTGTTTGTGCTGTGCACAGATCACAAGAGAAGATAGTGTCTTTTGTTGCTTTTTTTACAGATAGCTGTCAGGTAAGTAACTTGCTAACAAGAGGCATCTCTCACACTTGCTATCATCATGGCTGATAGATTTGAGAGAGACTGTTTAACAGAGTAGAGGAGAAGAGAGCTTGTTGCCACATATGTTGTCTAAAGGCTCTTTGTGTTTGATTTAGTTGTGCACTCCACACACTGGAAGCGAGGTCTTTCAGTCAGCCAAATTGAGAGTATTATGCACCACAAACATAAATGAATGTCACAAAACTGCGGCAATTTTCTGCTGTAGTAAGCAACGACAAATAACTGTAACATACTGTATTCCTACCATACTAAGACTGACATTGAAAGGTGTGTTTCTTAAGTTAGAGATGAGATGTTTGTGCTTTAGGGACTGCTACATGATCATTCTTTTGAATAATAGATTTAAGGTAAATGTGCTTTGGACTGCATCACTGCACCATGTAGTTGCTGATAGTAATTAATTTTGTCATCAACAGAGTAGCTTCATTACTGCATCGCCTCAGTTTCGGCTTAATCTCTTTTGACATTCACTTGTACTGCATGCAAAAGGTCGAACAGTTATTCATTTAAAGTATAAACTGCCTCTGTTCAGCCTTTACATCAAAGAACTGTGGGATGCACAGACAATCTGAAGTATTTCATGAGCTCATGAGACTTAATGGAGATCTCAGATGTTTCCTTGTTGCAGATGTCTCTCCAAAATACCTTAGGAGAAATAAAAACAGATGAAAATGACAACAGTTCAAATAGAGTTAAGAGCATAATACAATACTTTTATTGTGGATAGAATAGCTCAAATTTTAAACTGCAAGCATTGGTATCACTATATAGCTTACTAATACACTGTGTGACATTATAAAGATTTATGCTCCTATCAAGCCAGAAATATACCTTTATTGCATGGCTGCACTGTAGTAATTGCCTGTTAGCTAAAGTTTTGCTCACTGATGGAGGATGAGCCTGTGTCATGGCTGTTGACAGAGGCAATATAAAGCATTATGATGAGTGAATCCCAGGGCACTGAAGAGTTCGACCTCAGTACTGTCCTAATTAGCAGAACTAAACAGTTCTGATAGTCCAACAGTGGCTAAAGTTAGTGTCCTAGAAGGTCAACACAGTTGATCAGTCACAATTATAACACAATAGATGATGCAAAAGATGCAGATAAATGATCATTTGCTACTTTTTCAGGGTTTTTTGTGTGTTAATGGAAAGGACATCACATAATGGGTCATAACGAAAAACATCTGTGTGCAAATACCAGAAAATCTTCAGGTACTTTGCATTTTTCCATGGATGGAAGGAACTATATTCTCCCTTTTCAACAGGCTTTCATATAGACAGAACATTTGTATGAGTGGCGCGGATCCTAGAAATTCTTCTTGAGAATTTGCTGCAGGCGAGACATCAGATAAACCCTGCAGGCTTCTGGTTAGAAGTTGGGTATTGGCAGTGCATCTTTATGAAATGTTGTTTGCTTTACATCAATCGGGAATAAAGTGCAGCCCCTCTGTTATCTGCTTTTGGGCCTTAGAAGGAAATGCACTGATCTGTTAAGACATTTTTAATAGAGGAAGATTGGCCTGATTGTTAGTTCAGTGTCAAAAGTGCATTGACTCTGAGTGAAGGGAAATATCTAAACAGTCCTGCCCTGTAAATATATATTTATTTACTGGGCAGGACTGTTATGCATAATTTCTACATGTGAGTGATGAAGCAACATTAATTTGAAAATACACAAGTAAAAGACATCTGGTTGCCAGGCAACATTGCAGCTTGCAAAATGTTATGCGGCACTCCTTCATATGCAATAATAATAATCTACAAACCTTTTTTAAAAGAAATGTAAGTGTTTTTTTTATATTTTCTCATTTTACCTTAGTTCTCTAATTTTACTTTCCCCCACTCACATGCTCGTGGCGCTTATCTCTATTAGTTTGGTATTTGCAGATGTGCCCCACATTAGCATCTTGAAGACAAGTGGACTGAGAGAGAGACAGAAAGAAGGAATATGAAAGCCAGCCCACTGTTGTCTTAGCACACCTGAATCGTTCCTCATCAGAAACTGCATCATGGAATGCAGCTGTGACAGACTAATGCCCGCCTTTAATCCACTACAATTAGCAGACACTTCAACATGCTGACATGCAGGGGCTGCTCTCAACTCTCATCAAACCTCTTGTCTTGCAGTTTTGTATAAATAGACACAACCTTCTCTGTTCTCCTGATATTTAGCAAATGGTCTCTAGAGCTGCCACATTTGTGATTTTGTTGTAGAGGATTTCCTCTGCATATGTTCCTAATAGTATATATACCACCCTTTGCCATTATATTTTGTGTCATAAGAACCCTCTGCAAGTGAGTTTATAGTACATTTATAGGGAGTAATTAAAGTTGCCGTTAGTAGTACAGATTAGCTCTCGGGTACAGAAAACAGAAAGTCATCTGTGGATGAGTCTAGCCGTTATCAGGGAGAAAGAAAGAAAGTCGCCAGTGTTGCCCTCTGAGCTTTTCAGCACGTCTGTACAGGCTGTTGTCGAAAAGTTTAGAGGGGGGAAGGCTTATAGGGCTTATTTAGCCCAGTGTTACTGTCACATCGGTAATGTGAGTTGGGCTGCCACCCCAGATGTCGAGGTTCGGTTGGCAGGCTGCCCTTATGCAAGCTCTTTGGGAAATAGCTGAGCTGAGGAGTTGTAGCTTGCCATTGGCAAGCTCCTCTTCGGCTAACCCCAGTGTGTTTGCGCCCCAGTCTTACTCTGGGTGAAATTTGTGAGGCTCCCCATCAGAGCTTGTCATGGCAGGCCTGTGGCGTGAGCCAGGGAAAGCCCATTTGTTTTGGTTCAACTCCTCTCAAGGGTCGGTTTGGTGTGGGTTTACAACCATCCCTGTTGTCCTACTGGGGTTTCCCAGATCCTCATGGGATCACTGGAGGAACCATCTCTGATTCTGACTCCTTCCCATCAAGGAAGTGCCTGCTGCCAGCATGATTCAGCCCTCCTCATTGTATATTTGAAGTTTAGTTTTTGGTTGAGACCGCAGTTCTGAGTGTCTGAAGCCATTTTTTGTACAGCAAAAAAACGGTGGTGCTGTACCAGTCAGTCAATGCTGAGCACTCTGGGGACTTGGTTCCTGCACTCTTGGCGATCTATATGGGGTTTGTTTTTCTAGACTGAGCTCAGCAGTATGTAAGTCTGGCTCCCATGGATTGGTAGAGTGGCACCCTCCCTCTGTGGTGGAGAGGGGCAATACAGAGTCTTTCCACCTGGCTGGCAAAGGAAATGGTGTCTTGAACAGTGGCAGCTAGCGATTAGCTGGCCCCTGTCTGACTGCTGTCTTCTGGGTAGTATTGGAGTTGTACCCTCACTATAGGAGGCCCTCCACCCCCACAAGAACATCACCTTCCTGAGGTGTGGGTCGAGTATACAGTGGGTCCTCACGTTAGGAGATCTCTGCTGCTCCAGAACTCCACTGAGGGCTAATAGCTGCAGCAGCTGGTCCCAACGCCTCCGGGCGGGGAACAAGACCCGTGTGTAGGAAGACCTGTGCCTAGTGTCGGGCTTGTGAAGACTTATTGCCAAGTCCTTATGCAGCTGGCCCAATGGCACGTGGTGTTAGCCTGGGGTTCGAGTCCCACAATGAACACCTCTCTAAGTGTCTAGTGTAAACATTACAAGGCCTTGCATTTGGTCAGTGGCCCAGAGAGAGGTATTTTTGTCACCAGCAGTGCACAAGTAGGGTGTTTGAGTTATGCCTGTGGTGGTTGTGCTTCAACACGGACCATGTGGCAGCCGCTCCCCTCAGCATGGTGCAGTTGGTATTGCGTTTCCCATAGCGTCAAACCAGGCGCAGTGTCTCGTTTCCTGAGATGGGAAGTGTAGAGGTTACATATGTAACCAAAAGATGTTATCGTTAGGTGGCACAAGGCTGAGCATCTTGCTGATCCAGAGTTGGGATGGAGCTGGGTCTGTTGGTTTCAGGTATCCTATTTTGTAAAAATTATATGATTTGACAGAAGCTCAATTATATGATGATGACTCGAAAAACGATGTTAACTTTTGGATGTTTTCAGTACTGTGAGAAGTAACTAAAATTTGTGAGACTTCCTCAAATTTACTCCTGCAAGCAGGATTACCTCATGCATGAAACTCTGAAATAGCAACAGATTTCTATAAATTGCATTGAATAACTGGACATATGTAAATATGTAATTATAAATGATAGGAAGCTTGCCTGTTTGTGTACTCAGTCTGCAGGTGGCTCAGGATGATGGTTGAGTCCGCATGAGCGACAATCTATCAGGATGCAGCTTCAAAATAACTAACAACCTTTTGCAAATTTTAGAGTTTCTTTACAACAAATTCAGGATTTTGTTTTACTTTTTCTGTTTACATGGCACCCAATTCTGTGAACTCAAATAAGTTCTGATGCCTTCAAAATGACTTGAGCAGATACCAAAGTTAAAGCAGTATGACAGGCCCAAAGCTCTGAGGCCTGTTTAAAGAGTTCTATCAGCACCTTGTCCCTGCTCGTCACTGCAGCTCAAGCATGGAAAAGTCAGTTTTGGTGAAAGTTAAGTTTTAGATCTGTCGATAGTTGCTGCATGCCATTCCTGACTTTTACAGTTACTGTGAAAACCTCTGCCCTGTTTTGTAACCTGCAGTGAAAAAGGAATTATAATTTCTGGACTGTTGAAGGTGAATCAGAACTGCTGATGGACAAAAAATAAACTGATGTTCAGGTGATGATGAGAAGCGTTCGCCAGCGCAAAGTCTTTATCCAGTAGAAAGTGCATGAATAAAGTCTTTTTAGAAAGTAATTGAGCAAAGTAACAGGAAGAAGGCTTAAGCACCTTTAAATAGTATGAAAAGGGCCACATTCATTGGCTGTTCCCTGAGCCTGCTAGAATACAAGCCTGCAGAATTTAAATGCGCATACTTGCCAAAATTCGACACGTTCCACAAAATCTTGTGCAGTTTTTGTTTTTTTCTCATTAAAATGCACCTTGACAGATTTTTGAATAAATGCCCTTCAGCTGCCAACAGTGTGGTACGCTGTATTTCGTTTTAAATATTTTTCCATGTTTAAATCCATTCCACAGATTTTCCCCACGACTGGTGTTCAGAAAATGTGAAAACAGTGCACAGAATAAATCTACTACATCTCCACATTGCAGTTATGAAGTCCATGTGGAATTAGTATTCTAAGATTTAAATTAAAGGCTGCTGGTTGTATTCAAGAGTAAAGAAGAAGATATATCACTTATTAATAGCTAAACGGTCCATATTCAGTCACTGGATGTTTGTTGCAAGAAGAGAAACATCAGTTTAAAAAATCTCAGAGGGATAGCATGTCACTCAACCATTCAGTTTTGCTTTTTCTCCCATGGAGCTCATTTGTTCTTGTTTTGCAAGCATTCACACAAACTTGTCACGGCAAACTTTTCCAATAACAGCTAACCCACATTGGCTCACTGTCTGACTGTGTCACAGCGAACCTGTTACATAACCCAGAGAAGCTTGAAATTGTTTGTGGAATCAAAACTGTCCAGTTTGCCCTTTTGTTCCCTTACTCTAGCAGTGATAATGATTGTATTACTTTTCTGTGATACTTTGCCAAGTCCTAGGCTTAAGGGTTTTTCAGTTGAACTTTATTCTTAAGGCCTTTAAATGTCACTTCTGGTTCAAATAAAGACATTTATCTACCATCACAATTATTCTGTTTTTGAGACAAAAAGCTGGGCAGATACGAATCCTCACACCATGACCTGATCAGCCCAAGAGCATGACAAGTGACACTGTATTTTATGAAAACAGAAATATGGGGTTTTTGTTTCTTTAAGGATGCTATTTTGTTTGTCTGTGATTTTGTTGCGGCACATAAAATTGTCACTAATCATAGACGTAAAAATTGCTTGCTATTAAAATCTTTCTAGGAATCCTGCTTAGGAAGCAACATCAGTGGTTCGATTTAAACTATCTGTGATGAACTTAACAAGTGGAACTGGTAATAACTCTTTAATGTTCTACAATGTCAGTTTCCACAATTGTCGGTCTTAATTTTTGTACCAACCCTGTAATTACATTATGATCAAACCACTTGTAATTTCTGTAAGTTGTCATCTAATCTCACCTTTATCTCTCCTTCACAAAGGAGTATATTAGTTAATACAGCAAAGGCACAAAATTAATTTTTGATTATTCTCTTTGCTGTTTTTGAGGAATGTGATAATGATGTCAATTTTCCAAATTCACCCCAAATTCTTTCCATTTCCTTAATTAATTTGCAGCATGACTAATTGCGGATTAAACATTCAGAGTGTGTTCTTTTCCTTCTGCAGGAGGAATGATGAAATGGGGGGTGAGAGAATAATCATCTCATTCATCTCTTGTCACTTTGAACAGTCTCACCATGGCATATTCAATGCCTGGGAGGTTTGGGTGCGTCATGGTGATAAAAACAGTGAAACACGCTGTCAAACTCGAAAGCTTAACATGCATCAACACAAGACTCTACACGCGTCCAGCTCCACCCCAGTTCTTGCCAGCAGGTGCATTGAGATTGCTGAAGAAATGCAATGTGTGTCAGGACTGCTGAGGTCTAGTTAGACAGGTTTGAGAACTTGCTGCTTTTTGGTCCCCCTGTAGTTGTGGGTGCATGTGACATTTTATTTAAAAAATGCACCTCTGCTGTATCTATCATCATCATTGCCGGAAGCACTGTCTTCACAAGGCTTTGCAAATAAAGAGAAGGGTATTTTTAATACTTTTCTGGCAGGTTCTGTTTTCATCTAAAAGTCATGGACTGTGGCATCAGTCTCTTCATCAAACTCAGGTCAGCCTCTATTTTTCCACCCAGCTAAAGATCTTTCCTGAGCAACAAAACTGGTTGTTTAGTTAGTGTTTACATTTAAATTAAAGTGCTGGCATGTTATTTCCTGAGGCATTGCAGATACCCCCCTGTCCATCTGTTGATTTTAATTAATTCATTCATGAGAGCTAAAGGCATGACAAACTCTTATGTCCTCAGGGGCTTTTCTGAACATCGGTCTGTGCCTATAATGCAAAAACAACAAAACTGCCTAATCTTCAGATATGTAGACAATGTCTACATAGGTATTGAAAGCTTTAGTTAAAAACACAAAGACTTGGAATTGTTTTTGAATAAAGGCATTCATTCTAAAATTCTGCCATTAATATTACTGCTTCTAGTTTGCAGATAAAGCCAGGGCCCTTTGAGATTATTTTAATGACTGTAATATGAGCTATTAAACATGATAAAATCATTCAGAATAATGAGCAAGTGTTGTCTTACCCTGTGGTCCAGTCACAGGGCATTGGTTACTTTCTACCCAATTTCCGAACCAATTTCTAAATATCCTACATACTAGAGCAGAGTCATCTAACCCATCGACAGCCCTTCTTTTTGTGGCATCCTTTAATTTGCTTTCAATATTGAACAAGTAGCCATGGAGCTTTTTGCTGTCATGTACATCCAATAGCTTGTAAGGAAGACGAAATCTGTTTACTGCACATCCCTCCTGCAATACATAGAAATGAGATTTAACTCCTATTCAGCTGCAGTTTCTCAATACAATCTTCACTTCCTGTAGAGATGACAAACAAGATGCCTTTTCCTTATTCTCAAAGACACACATGCTCAATTTTTCATCCAATTGACTTCTTCCCGCCTAGACATCCACTAAGTGGAAGTGCAGGGACCTGTTATGTCTCTCTGTCACTTCCTGTAGAAGCTTCGCCGTGGTTACCCACACAGCCAGCCTCCGTGGGCTGTTTTAATATGTCCCTATGTCGCTCGTGGATCATCAAGGGAACGCGCCCCTGTGGTGTTGCATTGTTTCACCTTGGCAACAGAGGAAATTTCAAGACCACCTGCTAGAGCTGCAAGGCCTGATGCCAGCTAATTAAAAGCCAGCAAATTTAATTTAAAAGACTCTAGTGCTGGGTGAACAGTGAAATAAGGTTTCTTGCTACACTGAGAGACTGATGCTGTTTTACTATTATTTATGTGATTATAGAAAACAGGATGCAGTTCAAAATTACAGGAAGCTTGAACGATGGGCCTGCGACACATGAGAACTATTGTGCTCAGGAGGATGAAGGTTCGAATCCGGTCTGCATGTCTCTATACAGTCTAAGGAAAGGCCATAATTAAATCAGGAGTCTCTGGATTCTCACATTTTTAGTGAATTGGAACAGCAGCTTGGATGAGTATGTTAAATTTGGTTTGGTTAAACTTACAGCACCACCAACAGCAGGCACATTTTTGTGCACCTCCTAAAGTAGTGGATGAGATGTACATGTAAGTGTGGGTTCTTTGAACATTACAATCTCTGGTGCCCAAACTGTAGTAACCAGTAAGTGTTCTAGTTAAGTTACAAAGTTACTGGTAGAACACTTGAATCTTTGGTTTTGATTTTAAAGTAGGACATTTTTTGTTGTTGATGCTCGGTCAAGCAGGACATTTAGCAACACTGTGTGGTTTATTGCTTCATAGCAGTTCAAAACCACTGGAGAAGTTTACTAAGCAGTCTTTTAAAAGTTTTCGATTAACTGTCAGGTATCCCATGGGTCAATCTTTAACTTTATCTTTATCTTCAACTAAATTTTCTTACAGAGTACACTGAGCATTGAACTGCCCATACCAGATAAATGTAGGATGTGATTAAATGGGACAGGTAACAGTAGAGACTGTTTTAAAATACAAATACCCTTGAAATCAATCAACACACCTCTGCTTCTAGGTGCACCTGGAAAGTGGCAGGAAAGATCAGATTCTGTTTTTTTTCTGGCATAAGAGGAAAAATTTACTGGAGGAAATGAAAAACGCTTCTTTTACTGTAGTTGTACTGTGGTTTGATTTGTTATATGGATTTGGAGATATAAATGTGCACCATTTATATTCTTCCACTGGTGTAGTTGCCACTGTCGTTCGTTTAGGGTTTACAAATGCGCCGTGACAACAAAATTAATGTGCTGTGTAATTAGGAATAGACATGAACACCATTGGCTTTCATCCCCAGACTTTCATTTATCCCCAGCCTGGCCTATAATAGCTTTACTTGTTCATATTAAATCAATGGCCATGTTCAAAATGCAGTACTAATGTACTGAATACTACAAAGTATATACTGTATATTTTAAAGCACTGACAAACATTTCAAATTTTATGCTGTATAGTTATCACATGACCTCGCAAGTTTAAGCCACAAGTTAAAATTACAGAGCGGAATCCAGGTATCAAAATATGTTTAATTCCATTTGTCTTAACTTTAGGATGTCCAATTAAATAATGCATCAAAGAGATGTCAAGATCATCCTCAATATTGCTGTCACACAAATTGAAATCTTGAGTGTATTGTATTTTGAGATTATGGGATGCATAATGGTGCTTAGAATGTATACTGGTTATTAAAGTATTCCTTGTGTATTCCTTGCATTCTCTATGCTACTTTGTTTCTTTCAAACATGCAGTATGCCATTTTGAACATACCTACAATGGCTGCTAATTTGTCCATTTATTAGCTCTGCTGGGTCACATTCACATCAGCTCTGTAAGGTAACCCATTGCAAAAGGCCAAAAGAGATGCCGTGAGGTTGTTCAGTGCCACCAGCCAACTTTGTTTTTCTCTTCAGATGACACGCACCACTACCTCTGCCCTTTCTGGTCATCGTCATGCTCTCCTTCAGGTGGATACTGTGATGGTTTTCTAGACAAACCACATGTGTTCCCACATGAAGACAGAGGGAATGGAAAATGAGATGGTTTGTCTCTGCATCACTCACATTGCTGTTGCTTTTCATTGTAGGGTTTCTGACAGAGAACACCACCACTCCAGTCAGATAGAAAATCAGACAAAGTGTAGTAGCTCCACACTGAAAGTTTTCCTCCTGCATTTACTAATGCAGTCTGCCTAACCAGACTCCCCCACGGGGTCCGGCTCTGTCTGAATTATGTTGATACTCCACTTACCTGTAGACTTCCCCTACTTGCTCCATGTGTCTGTTTGTCTCCTTATATTGCAAGAGTGCATTATGCTCTAAATTGGTCAGCTGGCACAGAACCATAGACGCCAGGCATCTAAACAACATAGAGCGCAGAAGACTCAAAATTCCGGACTTTTTTTCACACCAGCCTTCAGGAGAGCATACGTTGAACAAATTCTTAAGTTATCAACTTCAGTAGGTGTGTTTACATGGAGCATTGTATTCTGATCAATCCAAATTACATTCCATGTTTGTTCCATGTAAACACCCCAGTTGGAATAAACATGCACAAAGCAATTGATACTTTAATTGGTTTGAGAAGGGTGGGATAAACCTTTTTATAAATCTATCAAAAAACTAATTCCACCATGTAAGCACATTAAACCAATTACGTTGATGTCCAGGCGCAAACCTGGTCTTGATGTAATTCGTGGCTGCATCTGAAAGCTGTAAAATGCTGCCTCCAGAGGTGCCTTCATGCACAAACGCCTGCTGCGAAGTCATTGCCTGTCTGATAGGCCAGTGAGGCATCACGTCAACTGCCAAAGCTTTCAGAGGCAGTCTAGGTCAAGATGTCAGGGGTAGTCAGAATGCAAAACGGCAGCGGTGAAGTCGAACTGTGTCCGGCTGCATGAAAACACTATTGAGGACATCCCTAACTGGAGAAGTACCTGAGGGAAGGGATTTGTTTCATAGCGTTGCAATAAATGGTCACCCTATCTCAGTGTTTATACTAAGAATTTTGCAATAGCTTCTGTCAAAACACAGCAATAGAAAAGCGGTTACTATACTTACAAAAACTCTCATAGTAAACGGAACATAGTGGACCACTGCCTGCTTGAGCCATATGATCACGTATGTGATGGGCAACTCACAGTGTATGATCACATTTGAGAAAACACTGGATATCTGTATTTTTTCACATTTCGTATCGCACATAAAACTACTCAAGCAGTCTTTTAAAGCACAGTGTTTATTCATCACTAACACCCAAATGATAAGCACATAAGTACTATGATAAAAGTTTTCACCACTAAAGGGAACATACAGTATAAACAAATCACTAGTGATTGCTGTTCATACACTTTTCTCTGTTGTGTCTGTGCATCATTTTTTAAAATTATTTTAAATCGAGCTTAAATAGTGCACTTACTGCTACCTGCTAAGATAATTGATGCTATATCAACTAAAAGAAATGAACTAAATGCTTTAAGGATTTTCATAAATAACAGCAACACTTCACATGAAAGTAGCATGTATAAGAAATAATGGACCTACATTGTGACAGGATTTAAAATGCAGCAAACAGGACATAGGCTAATGTGCGCATGTCACAAGTTACTCTGATGGTGTAATGTACTCTGAGGGCTGGTAATGTAAACACCAGATCGTATTAGATAACATCTAGTGACACCAATTTTCGATTTATAGCTACAAAGTGACTGGTGGCTTTCATTGAGATACAGACATTAAGAAACATTGGTCATGCAATAAAGCTGAGACAACATTGTTGCTCACAAACAAGATCTCTTTCACATCTCATTATGTTCCCCTTATTTTCTCGTTATTTTCCCAGACAGCAATGAGATTCAGTAGAGACAATTTGAGACATTTTATCTTGAGATTTATTTTATCTTAAAAGATCATCTCATGTTAGCTCATTTTTATATGCAAGTAATTGTCTCATTTTGGTCTGCTTTAGGAGAAACATCTGAAACAAAGTTAATACTTAAAAGAGACATAATTCAGTGGTCCAATAAGTCTCATTAGCTTTGATCGAGCAGTAAAACCTTTGCTCGGGAATGTGCAGCAACTGGGAATGTGGCGCCTACCAGTGGGAGTGCAGAGTGAAGGTCATGTGATCTGCCACCAGATACAATACAGGAATTGAGAAGGCACTCTTACCAACAACCAACAGTACTGAAACACACTCCAGTGATTTAATTGTTGTGAGCGTGAATGCCTCTTAAAGCCTCTGGCTTTGTATCTTTGATCTGCATTATTCCAGAAATCATTATAAATGCACTGTAGTGAAGATGCTCAAGGGAGCCAGTGAAAATGCTTGGTGGATCAGCAATCTTTAATAATTCATGCAGATGATTTCTCATATTAACGCAGAGAATTAAGTTAGAATTAAGTTAAATTAAGTTTAAGTTAATGTTTCTGACCTTGCACTATTAAGAAGGTGAGAGGAGTCCAGGATTAATTTCCTCTAGCTGTCACAGTACACTGCAGTCAGAGTATAACAAGGATAAATGAGGCTGGTTTTTTGCCATGTCAGCTCTCCAGGCTGCTTCTTAAACTGTGCTGGTTTGATCAAAGTTTGGCACAATTTATAAAGCCAAGACTGCAAGGTCACATAGCTTTCCTTTTGCCTTTTTTTACTTACCTTTTGTGCTTTTGCTGCTATACCCATGACACATCCTTGAAAAGTGGTACAATAACAGTTAAGTGTGTTTTTACATAACTGCATGAATGTTGGTGCCACATCACAAGTTTCTGCTCATTTCTGACTGTTTGGAGTACAACACACAGTGGGAGTGGATATTCTTTACTCAAATAAGACAAAACGCATGCAATTAACACATATTGTATGAATGCTAATATGATCTGCTATGGTTTTAATTGTTTTTTTTTTCAATCTTTACACAAGTAAAAACTAGTGTAAATCTTCATCAGTGATCCTGAGCTGTTGTATGTCGATTTGAGATGTTTGTATGTTGACTAGATTACTTTTTGGTTTTGTGAATTTGTAAAGCTGTGATAATGACGTGGGCCTTTGGGTGCAGTCAAATGTTGCAATTTTAGATTTTATTAGTATGTTCTTGTTAGGTGAATACATCCCACTGGATGAAAATCCACCATTTTGGTGGAAATAAAACGTAAAACATAGTCTGTGGTTTGTGATTTACTGTTTTTTTTTTAATATAAAGATCCTACATAATGTAATGAACATTCTGTGAAAATACAACCATGATATCTTTAATATTGAGTTAGTAAGGCCATGTCAAAGATTAAAATCATAGTGAAATAAATCAAATCAAATCAAATTAAAATCAAATTTTTATGCTCCTAATCTCATAATTAGATTAGGAAACTTTAACCTGGATTTCACAGACAGCTGTTATAATTTACACTAAATTATAAAAGTAATCTATTGCTTGTCAACTGTTAGAGTACTTGATTGCAAAATTTTCAGGAATGCCCAACTGTTCTTTTCATGCAACCTTTATTTTGTCTGATTAAGAGGAGAGGTGACTCCTACAAGCTAAGGGAAACGTTACACATGCTGGTGAGGGTGGAGAGGTCATGTCATCTCAAATTTGCTATGACTAACCTTCCACAACGATGCCGCTAACCTGCATTTCATCAACCAGGCAGGAAGACACTCCTAAGCTCTCCTAACCAATCACATCCAGCTCCATGAATCACTTCTCCTGTTGTGAGAAACACTTGTGCCGAAGACAGATGCTAAAAAGCAGATCGAACCAGCATCCACCACCATGGAAAAACGGCAAATGACAATGTGTCTCCATAAATGTAATTATGAATACTGAGAAGCTTATGCTGAAATTAAATAATCTTTTCCCACCCCATCTTTACCCTGCTGCAGATATGGTACCAGTGTTGCACATGTTGTGTTTTGCAGGCTGATCTCCAGCATGTTCAGTGTTGTCCCACTCAGGCTTCATAAATAGCTTAACCACTACCTTAGTAGACTTTAAGTTAAGTTTAACTCTAAATTATTATGAGTTATGTTTATTTGTCAGGAATATGTATAGTTGGACAGATGTAAAGTATTTTTATAACATATATGTATAGTTAGATTAGATATATGTAAGTTTACATACACCTTGGCCACGTGAGGCAAGGCATTTTAATCCTTTGTATGTCACCACATATAGCAGATTGACAATAAATCTCACTTGATTCTTGATGCTTGATTATCCAGGAAGTCTAATTTTGGCTGCTAGCATGTGCTGCTAGATAAGTACACCATTTGTGATCAAAAAAGCATTATATCAATGATGGTTAAAAATAATGTTGAAGAAGCCATATATTCTGACAAAATTATATTATGGTTTATATGTTGCTTGGGCAAAAAAAAATACATTACTTTACATTACATACATTGCAGTCAATTCTTTGCCAGTGACTGATTTTTCTGAGCCTTTCAAAAGTGCGAAATAGTCTTATATTGTTCCTTGACTGTGGTGTTGTCACAGTGCTTTGGGCAGTCACTGTAGAAGGTCTTTGGAGTTTTCTTGAGGTGTCGTCATTTAATCTGTTTTTATGATGTTGTTCACAATGTTCCGTGAGGATTTCAAATTGCATGCTTCCCGGGGGCCTGCTAGGTTATTGCTAATGCTAATGGTTATCTCCAGGCATTTATAGACCTCTCTAAATCTACCTGCACCAAACCGGTAATAATCAGCATAGAGTAGCCTATAAAGCAACATGATCATTTATGAAACTTATGGAAAGCTATCTACTGAAGCATACCCTGTACACTAAAGCATACTGAATACACACTTTAGAATGAATGGGTGCATAGGTTGGCATGTGAGTGCAAAATTCATGCCCTTATGCAATTCATGCAGCTTTCTCTGTGGTATGTGTAGTAATTTTTGGTCTTATCTGATCCTCCTCTTATAACTGTTGGGGTGACCTGTAGCTGAACCAGCCAAAAATCAATACCCATAAATCCAACTCAGCCCATCTTCCTCTGAGTTTATTTGCTCTGTTCTACTGCAATAATTATACTGGATGTTTCTCTCTCAGACATGATTAACTTTGTCTTTTGTCCTTTTTCCCAAATCCAGGCCTTTTCTTTCTTCTTTGCAGAGTCATCAAGCCATTTAAAGCTATTTAAAATGGTAGCAGGAGTTTTGTGAATTACTCCTAATGTGATGAGGAGAGGTTCGTCCGCCTGTTCATTAGCAGTAGTGATGCTATCAAGGCTAAATGGGTCTCTGCTAATACACATTGGCTTAGCGTCATAATTAGATTGTCACTTATAAAGAAAATCTATAATAAATACTTGTTTGTCCAGAAGCCAAGGATTACTGAGACAAGGGCATGCATCTGGTGCTTTATCTAAATCATTACCACATTAATCAAATTAAGCCAATGTTTTGTGCATTTATTATATCACGATTCTATATCATTATAACATTTTGTAGTTTATTACTATATACATTCAATTATTTTGTGTGGAAATTCAACCCAAAATTTTGCATACATTGCAATATATGCACATTCAGCTAATTAAACAAATTTTAAATTTTAAAACAAATTTTAAAGTACTTTAAAGATGTTGCAAGTGCAAAAACAGCTGCTTTATATTTTGTAAAACTTTGACAATGGACCAAGTTAAAACAATGGACTTGTTCTATGTGACGTGTGATTTGAATTCTGTCATTTGAATTCTGTTAATGTGCCAAGTTGCGACACGTCAAATCAGAATTATCCCCATTCTCCCTTCCTAGTACTTCCCAAAACACAAAAAAGCATATATACACACACGTCCAGAAATACATGTCAGCTGTCAACTTGTGAATGCTGTGGCGTGTGGAGGCAGGTGGCTTTGACTGACAGAACTTATCTACAGAACAGCAATAGTTTTGCTCTTGTATAAGAAATGGAGGAGCGTGTCTCCGCCACCTGACCTGTCAGTACAACAGGAAGTTTGACAGACCTATCAGAGTGAAACAGCGGTCAGTTCAGCCAGACCTCCATCTCCTTTTCATCCCTGTCTGTAGCAGAATAATGCCTGTTTGGCCATTTTAAGTCCGTACATAAAACGCCTTGGAAATTTAAAGAGAAGTTGACAGGGTTAGATGACCTTTGTGGTTTTGTGAGGGATGAATGTAGTTGTCTGGTTGTTTTATCCTCTGTATCTTACTCTCTTTATCTGTTCATGAGTCAATGAGTTGTGTTGACAGGAGTGTGGCTCTGGCAGCCAGTGGGGCAGCTATATCATTTGATGGAGCGTGCAGGGCCAAGAGAGGAGGCTCTTTATTTTGTCTTGCCATTAAAATGTCCTCGTCCCATCCACCTACCCTCTCTTTCTCACTGTTTTCTGTGCTGTGTTATACATTTCATATTGAACTAGGAAGTTGGAGTGGGACATAACAAGAAGTTCATCCCACTTTATTTTAAATAGCCAACAGCCTTGGTAATGTGCTGCTTGGTATCGCTAATCAGAAGAAGGGAATGCTGAGAACTTGTTGTGTAAACAGCTTGATTATGGATGGAGGGATCTAGTTTTGTTGCAAATGTGTTCATGTATTGTAGATTCAGGGTACAATAGTTTGATTAATATTGTTGCTACTGGATAAAAACCCACATTAGGGTAAATTAATGTGTAAATAAGTTTATTGTGCAGGACATAATGGTTCTCATGTAGTTCATGTGTTTTATACTATTGTGTATAATTCTCAGACATTTAAACCAAGTACTAAAATAAACCAACTGTTTATATGCCATTGAAAAACATAACATCACCATGGTCTGATGACCAAAAATATGGTGATGTATTTTTATAAGATAATTCTAAATTGTATTCAGTACTGTAGACACACACAAATTAATACAGAGTCAGAGTAAATGAGCTAGCTGCAATGAGAGTGAAATTGTCCTAAGGGTGTCGAGCATGAATGATTCAGGAAGTGGTAATTGCTGGTATTCTAATTTCTTATTAAATTTTTTAAAACAACTTGGCAAAGATCTTTGTGTGGGTGACTGTATAATAGAGATGAGAGGACTTATGAATCTTTGCACACACACACACACACACAGAGTAGCTGCTAACTGTGGTAATAATTGGTTGTTTTTGTATTTAATAGCCCTCATAGCTGCTGTATGTATATGCCTTAAATCAGCATATTGCTTTCATTTAATCGTACCTAGAGGAATTGTACTTAGTTCAGGGGTCTTACTGCAGGGCACTTCTCACTATGCAAGATTTATATTTCCCCATATTTGTGTATAGAATTTTGAAGTTGTTGAGACAGAGTTTGATTTAAAGAGTAATATGCAATGTCTGGCCTTCACTCGGTCTAACACACTTACTAAATAAAAGCAGTTATGATGGACAAAAGTCTTACTCTGACATAATGAAAAAAATACATAACCCACACACCAGCATCCACCAGGTCAGCCTAATGCGGGACATCAATTTATACCTCTTATTTCCCCTGTTAATGGTGCTTTAGTAGGCCTATTTTAGGTCACAGCCACTGTAAATGGCTGCAACTATGGCTGTGACTGTCTGGGGACTCTGGTAATAAATAAGCCCATGTGGTGTTTAATAAAATAAATAATATGAAAATATTGTCTTACTCCTAATAGGCCCATAGAAAGGAGGGGGGTATAAATCAAGCTGCAGACTGTACTAGCCTTACCTTTCCCAGTCCTTTATCCTGGAGTCATGGGGAACTGCGTAAAACGAGCAGTTGTGCTTTGTCCTTTGCAGAGCAACACTCACACAAAGTCATTCTCTCTCTGACCCATTGAACCAGCTCAGTAGTTACTCCCAAGTTAAGATTTAACAGAGCCAGACCTTTGAAACACGATAACTCACCTCCCTGTGACACTGCATTAGTTTTCTATTTAAACATTTAGCGTCAGGTCTTTTAAAGCACTTGAAGCAAGCCAAGTAGTGTTTGACTTCCATCCATGCAGGATCATTTGTGAGTTGTTTGCGAAAAATGGACAGTTTGGGATTGTTCATGTTTTGTTGAAAACAAAGCAAGGAAATCAGTGAAACCCTTGACTGTAAACTTAAGATGTTGTCTCTCTAGTGGAACTGTGTAGAGGATTCTATTGTTAAATAAATCAATACCACTCTAACAGTGTAGGGCATTGTTCATGTTTAAATAAATGTTTAAATACTTTAAATACATGCAACCATATTTAATCTCAGAAACCTAATTCTACCTCCATCTTGAAATATTGCTATAATATCTTGCCGTTTCAAATTTTTGACAAGTGGACTTTGCGTGTAACGTATTTCTTAAGTTCTATAATTATTTGTCCAAAGCATACTCACCCTGTGGAACACAAAAGTTGTTATAAATTGTTATTCTAGTATTAATCCCTGTATGCTAAACTCGTTAAACAAAAAATCTACTGTTTGACATCAAATGTTTGACATTTGATGTACCTTTCTGTATTCCTACTGTATTACAGGAAGATGTTGGCAATTGATTCTTTTGAAATATGTTAGAATGGGGAAACGCTTGGCACAGTGCACAGTGCATAAGCCAGATCATTTCACTGTGATGGACTCCACAGTGAGTCTCTAATTGTCTGCTCTGGAGTTGTTAGCTCTCACCTTTGACTGAACACATGTGTTCTCTGGGCTCCTTAAGCACAATGAATAATGACCTTTTAAAACCCCACTGGTACAGGAAGTGACACTACACCAT
Organism: Chromobotia macracanthus; assembly: GCA_036877525.1. Lineage (NCBI taxonomy): Eukaryota > Metazoa > Chordata > Actinopteri > Cypriniformes > Botiidae > Chromobotia > Chromobotia macracanthus. The sequence continues at coordinate 749,531 of JAZGTH010000022.1, read as the reverse complement.
TACACCATTTGAAGTTTCCTTTAGTTTTTATATTGGCTAATTACCTAATTTGCACCTCAGATTGTGAAAATATTAAGATAGAAATTTTAGACCGATTTCATGTTGGACTTATTATTATTGTGGAATTGAAATATCATATCTCAATAGCTGAAATGGAACCAGTTATGGTTCCCAAAGTCTGACTATCGCAGACTGTAGACACTTTACTAGGTGCGTAAGGTCTGGTTCGTCTGGCACCTTTTTTTGTTATAAAACCATCCACTCAGACAGGAAGAGATGGTTTAAATGGAAGAGAGGGATTAAATGACATGTGAAGTGCCCCTGTGGTTCTTTTAGTTTTCTCTTGTTTGGTTTTGCATAGCAGCCAGTCAGTCAAATTATAATGGGTACTTTCAACCAGCCTGTGCCATGTTAATGTGCAATATGCATCAGACAGTTAGTGAACAGACTGTGGACTGTCCCTGGGCATGCAGTTTAAAGTTGGGACTACTTGTGAGATAACCTTGGTGTTAGTATATTAGTGTGGTCTTGACCCACTGTGACAGTTCTAGTGAATGGCTTAGCAGACCACGTAATGTTTTGTTAAGAGGGGCATCCTTCCCAGACAAATTGATGCCCTTATTCAAATCCCTGTCAGGTCTGTCTTCTGCTAGATTTATGCCATAAATCCCAGACTGAAGCAGCTGATGTGTTGCACCACACAGAGCGGCGGTCTGTTGCTTCCACACCCAGTACCGGCTCGACTGCTATGGAAGTACCAACACAGTAGCGTCATATTTTGTCTGAGAGGGATACGCACCACCATAAATACATTGTTCAAATTCTACTAAAGCATTTTTACAGTAGCTAGCGATGAAGAGGAAACCTCACGTGTTGGTTGGTAAAGCAAAGTGGAATAAAATTAAGTGGTGTGGGCTCTTCCATTTGGACTGAGATGTCTGTGGGGTGGCCGCCAACCTCAGCCAAACCAGTGCAGGCCTTTCCGCACCTCCGCTCCCAAATAATAAGCCGACATGACAAGCCAGAGTAAATCTCCCAGCAGTCTTTGAGGTTACCAGGCGAAGTAAATGGATTTTTGAGAAGGGTGTTTTATTTTCCCTCACCAACACTCATCAAATTACAGTTTCATTGCAGATTGGAGCATCTAATTCAATGTTGTACTATGAAACAATACTGACAGCTTAAGTGTAGGTTGCCAGTCAAACTGACATGCAGGAAGCTCCACCAAATTTGAGCCTAAAGGACCAGACATGAGCAAACACGAATAAAAACGCTTGGAGACAAATTGAGCCTGAGACTAAAAATGCTATTCAGCTGCTGACCAGTTGAAAAGACTGGATGTCTTGATCCAGACATCCTAAATATGGCCTGGAAACATCAGTAATACTGTACTTCTTGAAAACTTGACTTGAGGTTTTCCCATCTCAGAACAGCCACTTTTGGTCTAATGTATTGGTAATGGTGCAGCTGTACTTGATGAACAGAGCATGGGTTCCCTTCACTGCTCAAAACCACTTCATTACCTGCACACCAGCTCCCCAGACCTCTTCATTACACCTGCAGGAAAGAAGCTCTCGAACTGCTGCTCCTGCAGAGCTTTGTGTAGGTTTAAGAAAGTTTATGGCAGGTCTAACAGCTGACAGGACTAACTGTTCAGAGAGATGAAAACACAGAGGATGTTTGTTTTAGTAGTGCTGTAGGGGAAACTAAGCTGTTTTTTACGTTAGGGCTGGTTATCAGAAAGTACCCTTGAATGCTATGCTCATTGTGATACAGACTGTTTGTCACTGTTAACATATCACAGCTGCATTTGTTGCTGGTCAAAATAAGTTCTGAGGTAATTTTACTGTTTAGCCTTAACTTAAAGGATGGCCATGAGAGAGACAGAAACCCAGTATATTTAGAAAATTATTCGGGGTGGGTAACAGCACAGTGTGCATGCCACAATTCCCCACCTTGCATTCAGACTACCACATATTTGCTTGAACTGTACAGTATGGCATATAGAACTTTTTGGACTTTATAATGCAAAAATAGTATACATGACTGTGACACCCACCTGGATTTATGCTCAGTTAAAATGCCCTTTTCTACAATTTGGTAAATTAGTGCTACAGTGATGAAAAATGTAATGTCTTTTTGAGTATTAGTAGCACCTCTATTTGTTTGGGCTTGCTTGCATGTGTACATTAACACTGCTCATGTAGAGCATGTCTGTCAGCCAGAAGGGCTTTTAAAGATTGCATCTTTGGCAGATGATTTGTGACTGACGTTTGTCCTTGCACTGTGATAAAATTCAGTTGGAATGGAGGGTGGAAACGAATACTGGGACCTTTAATCTATAATTTAGTGGATATATGTGTGTCTTTATCAAAGGTCAGGCTGTTTATGACCTTCACTAAGACCCTCAGCCCATTAAGGCTCCTATTAGTGACATGAGTCACACCCCGGCTGTGTAATTATATTTACATTTATGTTCTTTGCGAAAGCTGTCTTGGCCAAAGGTGTCTTTGTCATATTTCACCCCAATATTTTATATTTCACCAATGTATTTCTTTCATATGTAAAAAATAAGAAAAGATATTTTATAGAACCTGTACAGTTGGTCTTGTCATGAAAAAAGTCAATATTCCCAATAATGTATCAAATATTAAAACAAATACTACAAATTTTTCTTTTAAGGAATGGCGGTATTTTTTTCAAGAAAATTTGGGGGGGAATTATGCTTAAAGGGTAAACCCTTCCATACTTAACCCCTACTTGACCTTACCTAAAGCTGCACTGATTTGTCAAAAAACCTTTGTCAGCACCAATGGTCGTGTTTCAACATGCCTGCACACTCTTTTATCTGTATATAGGTGATCAGAACCCTGAGGAACATCAGACATCTTGCTGCCACCTTATATTAACCCTGAGGAAGGAGATGTGTCAAAATACATACAGCAGGGGATTATTGATCCTGCAGGAGAAATTTAGTAGAATTTGAGGAATCACTTAATTCCTGGACCCTTTAGCAGAGTAGTGCCAATAGTAAAAGCCTGTGAGTCGTGGTAATAGGAGAATAAGCCCTGTCATTTCTGACTAAACCCAGACATTATAGCGCAGATGTGCCACTTATGCTATATGTAGCAAAAGTGGCAGGCTGTAGGCCTGCCTTACAGATAAAAGAGCCATTCAGTTTGTTTACTTTGAAGCAAGCATGCACATTAGCTGGACCAGCATCAAAATTTTGTTTTTGTTTGAATGTGCCTGTGTGCGAGATTTGAGCCAAAGAAGTACATTTATTTTACTGTTGTTACTTTTTTACTTTACTATTGTGTGTAAATTTGAGCTGTACTCATTTGACTACAAATAGGCAGCTACCCGAGGGTGTTACCAATATGGCCGCTGAGAGGAGTGACCTGCCCTGAAGGGATTTTGCTAAAAATCCTGACTATGGAATTTTCTGATCAGGTTGTGCTTGGTGTGGGAAAACAATGTTTCCAGCTTTGTGCATCACACACACGTAGCATCAGACAAGGGAAATTTACTGATTACTGAAATATAATTATTTAGAAGTAGCACAACGGTTAACCTATATATGTATAACCTACTGTCTTACACTATCTCATAATTCTTTCCAAAGCGAAATATATAAATGTCATAACTTTAATTACTGAAAATGTTATGCATTATATAATATTTGTAAATTATGGAATAGAATGAATGAATATTCAATTAATAAATATCAACACATATAATTGTTATAATGTTAATAATCTATTACTTTATTTTTGCATACATAGTTCAAAATTGGTGTTGTTTGCAAAATGTTTACAGTCATTTCATAAAGCTATTTTTAATTTTGTATTTATCCTTTCTTGGCATTGCTACATACATAAACATCTAAACCTCTAAACATACATTAGAGGTTTTCTTTAAGCATTACATAATGAACTAATGTTGCTGAAGTATGATGGAGTCGTCCTACCCCATGTAATAGATTAACAATAAAGTTACTTCTAATGAGCTAGCTTAATTTATTTACACCTTAAAACTAAAATGCCAACTGATAGAACTGGATCAGTGTGCAGTGTGTTGTCAGGGCAATCACTTTCCCCAGCATTTTAAATCCAAAAGGTAACCTTTAGGCTGTTTGAAACATTAGCCAGCAGTTGTTGTGTAAACTAGCCTTACAAAGACACATCCCGGAAAGTTTTTGCTTGTGCAGCTTGTGCCAGCTCAGCAGGAGAAAAGATTGATTCAGCTCTCCAAAGTAAGCGGGTCAGTCGATGACTGTAGTAAATAACTGTTGACTCTGAGGGCATTAGAGTCTGTCACACTATCTGTCTGCCCACTGACTGTCATCTGTCTCTCAGGGAACCAATGAGCTGCTGCCAATATTTGAAAGCCTTTCTTTGTGCTGGCAATTTTACAGACAGGTCTCTGAGGGAAGCCTAGAGTTCTTCCTTTGGATGCTTCTCTTCCTTAATGATAAAGCTCATTTTTGCTTCTGCAGCTGCTTCATTGCTCACCCAGTGCCCGTTGAGATTTACCACCTCAAGCTGCCCTGCCAGATTAAACAGACAGCACACTGCCATCTGATGGCGATACATGGTATTACTTATTACAGATCTATCTGTAATGCCAAGAGTTGAAGTAGTGTATGTTGGCCTCACTCCATCTGTATGTCAATGCCTAATTTAATTTTCCCTCCCCTCTGTGGATTTCCATCACAAACAACATGGAGACAGAAGACCAAATGAGTAGGTCAAACATCAGTTGATCGAGCAAACCTTTTGCATGCAAAACCAGCTGAGTGAGAACAGGAGCCTTTTAGTTTGTGTAAAGAGTGCAGTGAGGCTGCACTGCTTGAAGCTTGGATGGGTCTCCTGGCTATATGAAGGTCAATTAAGCCTGCTATTAGGAAGTAGAGACCAGAGTTCTGAAGAGTGGCTGAACCACAGTAAGCGTCTCCGTTAAGAATAAAAGGTCATGCTGTCTGTCAGCCAGGTGCTTATCATGAGACCTAAATCCACACTGGAGATAATTAATAAAAAAGTTCACATGCACTGATTACATTAATATTTTTTTATTTTTTATATTTATAAGTAGTGTGTGGGTTTTGTGTGTGTGTGTGTGTGTTCAAAGACTTTACATTTGCACTCAGGTATCTACTGGAAAATGCCTCAGAGCAACTTCTGCACTTAAAATTGTCTTGTCACCATGGAAATGATGGAATTCACACACTGCACTTTTGTTCTCTTGCAGCTCTATCTGTCCATCTCTCAACAGAATGATAAATAGAGTTAGTGATTTAAACCATCCTCTAACCCTGTATATTACATTTTGGTGCACTACTTTTTTCTGACAGGTTAAGCTACAGACATGAGTAATACCTTCAATCATTCAGTTTATTGAGGAAAGGTGTGCTATTATAATTCTTAGTGATCAAACAAACATAAAAAAACCTAAACTTCAGTCTCTGAACTCATGGATTAATATGTATTATTGAGACATGAGGGTGGACCGTTTTGACTTGGGGCAATGTATACAGGCTCCATGATGGGCCCCTGGGGGCTTAAACAATATATACGTGGCAACACAATATTACCCAGATATTGAGGAAAAGTTGTCAAACTCCTCCAGCACTGCATCATGAATTTTGCACAGGCAAGCACAACTTGCATTTTTTTCAGAAAATGTAAGAAAGAAAAAATGTGCTCCATAGTAATCCACTTTGTTGTATTGTATATGTCTCTCCTCAGACTATAGATTCTTAGTTCTCAGGTCGGAACAGCTGAAGTTTGTATAATTTAAACAGTTGGAGCAACTTAATAGTCAGTGAATAGTCAAATAGTCAGCGATTAAACTTTAACCGGCAAGATTAACTTCCAACATGCAGTTGATATGATAACAATGACTGGCCACCCATGTCTTTCCTTCAGTTGCAACACTTTACTGCATTAGACTTTGCATTTCTCATTTGAAACCATGACATAAATTATAGAATCCAGCATCCAGCTGACTAAGTCGGATCTCAATGAATCACTTCCAACAGCTACTGAAGATGAGAGAAAAGCCGGGACAGACAGTGGCCTGCTGAAAAACACTGCTGCCATTCTTGTTGCGTGCATGTCTGCTTATTAATCTGATCTTTGACAGGCCTTATACATTCATCAGGTATTTGTGGGAGGAAAAAACATTCATGGACCTAATGGATGTCTCTGGTAACCCGTGTTTACTTTCACGACAGCCTTGTTGTACGCCAACAGACAGGAGTATGCTAAGAATGATCTGTCCATTGTTTCGCATTCTTTCATCACATTCTTTTTTTAATAGCGAGGCTTAGCAACTATAAGATAACATGTCAAGCTGCAGGGCATTTCCTGTATGCACTCATTTTTGTGTTGGAAAGCAAACACCTTTCCTTCACCCCTCTTGGCTTTATAATAGAGAGGCTCTCATGCACAATTTATTTATGGGCTCGCCTCACCGGAAAGAAAGTGAATAAAAAAAGAACTATGTATGAATGAGGTGCTTTGTTTCTGATGTGTAAAAGCATTATACTCCTGGATGGTCTTTATGTGTGTATGCAAGCAGTCAGTCACACCATAACCCTTCACCATAAAGGTACTTTTCAGAGCAGTGGAAGTTTACTTAACAAATCATTCACCACTTTTGGCTTAAAGGAGACCTGGCGGCAAAAACCCTCTCTTCCAACCTCTCAGTCGCGGTCAGAGGAAGTACTTGAGTCCAACCTTCAATTATACACAGTAAATCTGATCAGAGCTTACAGAGCACACACAGGACTGCTATCAATCAGCGGCTATTGATAGCTCTCTGCACCCAAAATGAGGTTAAAGCAACAGTTCACCCCAGAATTACTTTCCTTCTGTCATGGAACATAGAAGGTGCGTTTTCAATGACATTTCTGGGCTTCCATTTTGCATATAATGAAAGCGAGTACGGACTAGGGTTGTCCAGCTCCGAAATAACAGGCTAGCAGCCTTTGACATGCTCGCAATTGAGACAGATGCATGTAAACAACTTTACGATGATGACCGCAGGTGGCTCATAAAACAGAAAAGGCAGTTTTGTGACTCATGCTATAGAAACTGTCAAATGCCGTAACTTGTTTACCCGGGGGGAGCGCAAGAGGGTATGTGTGTGTGCGGCAGAAATGTTCCCAAATGTTGATCATTATCGGTTTGGGTTTATACTGGATGTCACACTGATTTGATTTGAAGAGATTACAGGGCAGCAATAAACTTCAGTCTCTGAGAAAAAGAATGTCACGGAAATGATGATAAGGGGACCATGCAATGCTTATTTTTTTGTCTAAATTGAATTAGTCATTTGTTAAGCTAGTGGGAGAGTTAATTGGATTTGAATTAATTGAAGAAGGGTAGGCTGGGAGAGGAGATAGTATATTATTACCATATCAAGCTGAGAGAGATAAGAGAGATGAAAAACTGGCGAATGTTAATATAAGGACAGCCAGTTTCTGGGTTTGCATGATTGAATCTGAGTTTGGCAGACCTTAGTGGGCCTGCTGGTAATGCATGGTTCACAATTTCTTTTTGGTGAAAAATCTGTAATGCTTGATGAAGCATTTATTCTGCATTTATTTTATCAGAATCAGAAATGCCATTATATGTCATTATATGTCATTTTATGACATATCTTTAAAGGCAGGGTTTGGAGGGTTTGGAAAAATTGGGAAATCTAGCAAAACTGCTTAAAATGTATTTTATGAGCATTGCTTTGTTTGGCAAATGGTCACTATCTTGCTTTGAGATATGTGAGCACTAAACTGTGACTCATCCGTTCAACTGACTGAAGATAATTTCCTTCTGCTTCTCGCTTACGGCACAAACACTTTTTCCCATGAGTACATCTGCCTGCCTCAAGGCCTCATGGAAATCCGTTCCTTCCCAGGAAAGAGCCTAAACCACTTAATCCCTGTGAGTTGACACTTAAATGTGTGTGAATGTGTTTACATGTGTGGACATTGTTTCTTTGCATTTTGACCAGCAGACGGCGCTATTGCAAACCCAATCTTGACCTTACTATACACACATATGCACATCTCCAGCCCTGTGGGGTCTAAATTGATTTTCACCCCAGTAGGGCATTAATCAGTCCGCTTGATTTAATGACCTTTCTCACCTATTTAAAGTATTCTAGTCTTGAATACTTTAAAAAATCATGATTTATAAACAGGTTAGCACAATTTAGGATAAAATTTAAAACCAACTCTGGCTCATAGTTCTGCCCTTGGAGACATGATAAGAGACATGAAAAGAGATTAAGCCTAAATTGAATAATTAAGTGACTCTAAGTCTTACATATTTTAGAAGAACAAAAACATTGCACATTATAGCTCTAGAATGCATAAAATTGCAGCTGGTATAGTGTTACATAGCTAGCTACTGAGGTTTCTGAAACACCATCACATGCAGTCTAGGTCTATATAGACAGTGTTTGTGTAATATTACATGAGGAAGTGTGTTGATGAAGACTTGGGGAATAAAATGTTGGTTTAGGAGCTGTGAGACATGTTGCTGAGGTGGGTGGGTGGGGGTGTGATCTACCTGTCGGACAGCCATTTAACTGTCTGCCTGAGACAGAAAGCAGGAAGAAACTCTGCTGTCTTATTGCAATAGTGCAGAACAAAACATTTCAAATGGTCCTCCTTAACTTTGGTTTCGAAAGAAAGAATACATTCTGTTACTTTTTTATTGGTTTAAGCCCAGCAGGCTTGCGTGATTTCTGGTTGAGTTGGTTTTGTCTGAGGAACCGGTGTGTTCGTTTTAAGTTTACGATGTTGACGGACAGTTTAATGAATGAAGGAAAGGGTGATGCAAAGGTAAACTGATGTTTCAGTGCATTTTCTTCTAAAACATGGGCAAACAGAAATTGCTGGAGGCATACACTAGATATCTCACGCTCCACTCTTTTTCCTGAAGTGTCAGCCTTTCTAATATACATGAATCATTGACCAGTTTTATACAGTATATATTGCGAATATGTTTTACACTGATCTATCTGTCTTTCTTTGTCAGTTTTCCTGTCTTTCTGTCAGTTTTTCTGTCTGTCTGTCTTTGTGTCTTTGCTTTGCTGTGTGATATTACATAACCTAATCTTCAAGCTTACTTTTGAGTGTCTTGCCTCAGGATATTGACATTTTCTACCTAATATGAGCAAATGTATATATGTATTTGCATGCAAATACGTATATGGGGGATGAAGTGTCTTTGTTATTCTTGAGATTTTTATTCTCCATCTTTTGACAAACAGGCTTTTAAAACCAGCGAGCCTGTTCTTTACACCCTGTCCCTCACAAAGGTCAAGCTACAGGTTCTAGCAAGAATTACATCTGTGGAACACATAGCTTTCATTCATTTCCATTCAGCTCCTGATTCAGTATTTTCTACCGTGCTCTTTGAATCATCCAACCTTGTCAAAGTTTGGTATCTGTCTAAAGATTTTTTGTTCAAACAAGCAGCATCTCTGAATAAACTGGCTACCTCTTTTCTTTAATGTCTATAAGGAACTTGTTTACATACAATTGTTAGCCTAATTTCATCCTGCTACTTTAACTTTCAAAAATCTCTCCTTTCTTTCTTCTTTTCAAAAGTCTTAGCAAATCTATCACAATTATAGCATATATCACATAGTATTGTTGAAAGAGAGATGTCTTTAGAGCACAGCAGTAGGCTTGTTTTCTGTACTAAACCTCTTTCTATTTTAAATTACTTTTTTAAATGACTATAATGGCCTAAACATGTAATTACACAGAGGGGACACAAAAAGCCTAAGTGATGTAATGATGCGGCAGGCCGAGATATTTAGTCTTGTATGTGCAGCCACACAATTGCCATAATTGCCCAGAGGAACAGGATTGTGTAACCTGGCTTTAGCCTGGGCCTGGCAAATCTTGTATTTGTGGCAGATGTTCTAGAAAGGCTTGGAGAATAAGCGAATTGGCCTGCATGAGTAGGAAAATTCACAGATCTCTTTAATATCTTCATACCTATGCTGGGCTTTTGTTAACCAACCATTGGTTGAAAACAATCCAGCTTTACTTAGGGTGTAGGTTAACTTATTTGTATCTATATGTTTCCAATGAAATTTTAAGAGATGCATTTGAGACAAAGTTGATCCTCCTGAGATCTCTGTGAAGTCTCTCATGCCCTGTCCGAGTTTTTTCCTTCTTGAAAAAACGAAATGTTGTCCTATTGATTACATCTCACACACCTGGCCTATTTATGGGTGTTTATCAGCAACAACGTTTCCTCTCATCTAACCTCCAAAACAACAGAAACAACTGCTTAGCAAAAGACTAGCAGCTAACGGTCACATTACATGTTGAGCAAAGAGGAAGCTGACCTCTGATCAGATAAATCACCCGTTTTCTGTTTGTCCGGGTGCTGTTTGGCAGCTCCTGATTACGCCCAGGTGTCCGGAGAGAGACCAAGACTGAGTCCACAAACATTAGTGCTTCCGATCTTTTCTTGGTGCCTTTAGATACCCAATAGAACCAGATGGTCCATTTGAAGAATCCCTTGGATCTGCTGCCCACGCTTAACCGCTGCTACCACTCGGTCCTTTTAAACATGACCATAAAAATAATTAGCAGCCCTATGCGTTGACTCATGTTGGCCTTGGCAGTGATGGTGCAGGTTTTTATAATGCAGACAAGCACTGGATTGAGAGAGAGATAAAGTTATAGCAAGTTGCTGCTTACATACAATACTGCTCTCGTAATAAAATAAATGTTTAGAAAGTTACACATTCCTTTAAATATTTTTTCCAATTTTTAGAATAATAGTAAACTCTTCAAAATTTAGGAATAACACACGTCAAGTTGGGACGCTGTGAAAAATGTAAATAAAAAGAGAATGCAATGATTTGCAAATCTCATATATCCATATTTTATTCACAGTAGAAGATAGACAACATATCAAATGTTGAAAGCAAGACACTTTTGATTTCATGCTAAATATTACCCCATTTTGAATATGATGGCAGCAACACCTCTCAAAAAAGTTAGAACAAGGCAACAAAAGGCTGAAAAAATAATCAGTGGTGATAAGATACAGCTGGAGGAGCATTTTGCAACAGGTCAGTAACATGACTGGGTATAAAAACATCATCTTAGAGAGGCTGAGTCTCTCAGAAGTAAAGATGGGAAGCGGTTCACTAATCTGCAAGAAACTGCATCTACAAATTGTGGAACACTTTCAGAATAATGTTCCTCAATGGAAAATTGCGAAGACTTTGAATATCCCATTATCTGCAGTTCATAATATCATCAAAGATTCAGAAAATCTGGAGAAATCTCTATGCACAAGGAACAAGGCCGGAAGTCATTATTGGGTGCCCATGATCTTCGGGTCCTCAAGCTACACTGCATTAAAAAGAGGCATGATTCTGTCTTGGAAATCACTGCATGGGCTCAAGAACACTCCCACAAATAATTGTCTGTGAACACAGTTCGCCATGTTATTCACAAATGCAGGTTAAAGCTCCTAATGCTAAGAAGAAGCCATATGTAAACACAATCCAGAAACAAAGCCGTCTTCTCTGGACCAAAGCTCATTTAAAATGGACTAATGCCAAGTCAAACTGTTCTGTGGTCACACAAGTAAAAATGTGAAATTCTGTTTGGAAATCATGGACGCCGTGTCCTTCGGACTAAAGAGGAGAGGGACCATCCGGCTTGTTATCAGCGCACAGTTCAAAATCATGCATCTTTGATGGTATGGGGTTGCATTAGAGCCTATGATATGGGCAGCTTACACATCTGGAAAGGCACCATCAACGCTGAGAGGTATATACAAGTTTTAGAACAACACATGATCCCATGCAGACAACGTCTTTTTCTGGGAAGGCCTTGCATATTTCAGCAAGACAATGCTAAACCACATACTGCATCCATTATAACAGCATAGCTTCGTAGCAGAAGAGTCCGGGTGCTGAACTGGCCTGCCTGCAGTCCAGATCTTTTACCAGTTGAAAGCATCTGGCTCATCATTAAATGAAAAATCTGGCAAAGAAGACCCAGGACTGTTGAGCAGCTAGAATCCTACATCAGACAAGAATGGGACAACATTCCCAAAACTCCAGAAACTTGTCTCCTCAGTTCCCAGATGTTTACAGACTGTTGTTAAAAGAGGGGATGCTACACAGTGGTAAACATGCCCCTGTCATTTTTTGAGAAAATGTTTTTGACAGATGTTGCTGCCATCAAATTCAAAATGAGCTAATATTTCTGTTGTGTAAAAGTAAAATGTCTCGCTTTCAACATTTAATATGTTGTCTGTGTTCTAGTGTGAATACAATATAGATATATGAGATTTGCAAATCATTGCATTCTGTTTTTATTTACATTTTACACAGCGTCCCAACTTTTTTGAATTGGGGTTGTATTATAGGCTGTTTTTACTGCTTTACTGCTCAAACATGAATGCAATTTTCATATAATGCATAATTATATTTTTATTTGCCAAAATATGATGAATTACTCACACTTAAGGAATCCTAGGTGTATGATTAAAAGCATCTTGGACACTATTCACAGCCATTTTAAAGCTAGAAAGAGCCAGGATAATATTTAATATAACTGTTAAGTGTTCTGCTGAAGAAGAAAGTCATATAAACGTAGAATGCCACAACTGAGAGAAACAAAATGAAGGCATTAAATGTGCACTAATATGTGTATTTTTACACAACGCATGCGAACTAAAGTTGTAACAGCTCGTAGTAGTAAGAGGTGAATACAGGTATTGGTTGGGGAAACATTATGTGCTCCATGTTCCTCAGATGCTGGGCATTCTTGTGGTCAGGGAAAGGAAATGTCACCCACGTTGGACCAAACTGGTGGTCCTTGCTATTAAACATGCACTCACTTCTCTGGGGTCTACTCTCACCAACATAGGTGGCCTCCTGAAGTAATGGTTTTGTTATATGATGGGGTAACGGTGCAGTTAATTCTCAGAGACTTTTATTATTCAAAGCCCTGTCTTTTTATTGAGTTAGTTTTGCATTTAATACAAAAGATGAGTTGTGCTGAGAAAGGTTTAAAACCTTTCTCAGGTTTTAAAAGGTTTAAAACCTTTCTCACCTTGAAACCAGCTCCGGCACCAGATGTGGTTTGAGACTTGGCCATGATGAATGGAGCAGAAAGTCCTTAGTTTGACTCCTATTCATGTAGAACTTGCCGTTCTCTTCATGTTTCAGGTCTGTGTGGGGCATTAAATTTTTAGGCCTATAGTTTGAATATCAGAACAAGCCTATCTGACAGTTAGGGCAGCATAATTAATGAATGAAACATTATTTGTGTTAAAGCATTAAGTTAGCGTTTAGTGTACTAAACTATGCTTATCTGGAGTGACCCACTGACCAGAAATGCAGGAAAACTCTTATTTAGACTGTAATTAAAAGATGTCTCTGCTGTCACGTTTTGTTGCTGGTGTCCTTACCAGGCTTCTTAACTAGCCTAAGCAGCTAGTCACCAGCTTCAGCTAAAAAGTCATACTGGTGGACCAAAAATACCTAGCAGGTGAAGCTGGTTGACCAGCATTGCTTTTCAGGTAAAGCTGGTCCCAAAAAATCTTGATGGATAAGCTAGCTAAAGCTTGACCAGCACCAAACCAGCATTAACTACCATAAACCAACCAATCATGGAAATTGTCTCATTTATAACCATGTGTATTAATGTGAATCTTCTTTACAGAGCCAGTGCTAGTCCATAAAGACACGCATCCATAAAAGCTACATGACAAGGTGCAGGTCATTGCCCACAGCCTATGAGAGGGTGTGTTCAATCTAGGCCAACATCTGTGTGGTGTCTGTCCATGCTGAATGTCTCACCAAATGTGTATAAACCTTAAGAAACTGGCATTATTCGTGGTATTCTCCATGTGCTCACTTGTGTGCCCTGCAAAACTAAAGTGCTGGTGCCAGTCTGGAGGAAAAGTTTTACAGCACCATTAGTGGTTTTGCCAGGATTGTGGTGTGTTATCTGTGTATAGCAGAGAGGAGGGATATCAAAAGATGGAAAGGAATTGTTACAGGACCATTGGTCCCTAACACAGCATGCAGCAATTGCAGCCAGCCTTACAGAGCTCAGAAAGGCACACTTCTTTGGACATGCTGTATGCCATTGCACGGAGAGAGCGAGAGAGAGTCATTGCCATCAGACATCATTGGGCAATAGGTTACAATATGCACAGATATAAATAAAATTTGAGAGGTACAGCAGAAGAGATTTTTTTAAGAACTTTAATTTTGATGGTTTTCCTCAAAAAAATATGAATTCTTATGTATGAATAATAATCATACAGTTTGGAATGAAATGAGTGACTATTTTACTTCATATGACCCACAGCACAGAGATGACAAGATGCTACCTCACTATGTTCAATAACTTGTCTGACTCATCTCCATTCTAGAAATCCCTGCTGCCTCGCAACCACACTCAACTAATAACAGGGTTTGTTTTACATGGTTTACATCTATCAGACTTAGCTTGGACACAGAATGCAGATTCTGTGGCGCACATTCAACACTTCTCAGAATATGGACGTTAGCATTCAGTAACATTCTGCTTAGCCAGCAGTTTTTGTTTTCTTTAATTTTTCTTTTCCCCCTACAGCACAGAGTGCAGTCTTTTTATGGTTTTTAAAAAGAATGGGAGTTTTCTTTGAGGCAATTTTTGCCATGCGGGCCAAAGCCACAACAGATGCACCATTCACAGGCTGTTTTTTTTGCTCATTAGAGATTGGCAGCTGTCCGTTCAGCCCAGCTGAGGCATAGGCAACACTGCGTTCCCAATGAGTCCTGTCGAGCCAATGCAACAGGAAAAGGTTTAATCTCACAGTTCAGTGTAGTATTAGGTAGTAAACAAAAGAGTGAGATAGACCTTGGGTTGCACACCTGTGACAATGTGAGGCCCCACACACTATAGCTTTTGAAGCCATTAAAATACTAACAGGTGCTACTAGGTCAGGGACACAGGGAGGCTGTTTAAATTTCCTTTCTGCCAGTTAGAAGAAAAAAGGCGAGTAAAACAGCTTTTAAAAAGGGTTCTGTTGCTTTTTTGTCCTGTGAAATCCTTGAGCTGCACTGGTGCACTGATCTAAGTGAAGTCCTTGAGATTTGTGCGGTTTGGGGTGTATCGTCTGACCCTTTGCTTCTCTCCTCTGCTTCTCAGTGCTATTATTACAGCTTTCTGATCCTAGATGCTGTTTGTGCCATACGTGCTCATTTAAATCGCATTAGTCACTTTCCCAGGGAAGTTCACAAGCTATGCTGGGCGTGTGTAAATACCTGACATGCACACGCTCATACACAGAGACACGCATGCTGTTGCACGAAAGAAGTGCCGTTCGTATCCACCACCTTTGATGAAGTGCTAAAAACATAAGAAATGCTGTTAAGAGTTAAATAGTTTATAAATAATAGTAAATATGTTTATAAACAAGGTATGCAAATTTATTTACCTAATTTATCTATGTTAGTGAGTTTTGATGCCCCCAACACTCCAATCATTTACCTTAAATTAATAAAGAACTTCCACTTTGAATTATATCTCTAAAAAATGGTAAGTTACATTTCCTTTTTACATTCATACGTTTTCTTCATGCATAGCATGTCCTTTCATTACAAAAATAAAAAAGCGGTGCTGCTGTGCTGATATCCCCAAAAGGTTTCTTAACTAGCTCAACTATAAAGACTTCTTTGGTCAACCAGCTTCACCACTTATAAAGAAAACAGCTCCAAACTTGCACTGACCAGCATAAACCTAAAAATTCACGTTGGTTTAGACTGGTATTTTAGCAAACACTTGTGGCTTTGATTTACAGCAGAAACACACTGTGGTGTCACTTTTCCCAAGCTGCACCTGCCAGAAGAGCAATAAAGGCAGAGAGACAGGGAAGCGTACATTACTAACCTGATTGCATTGTCAGGAAATGTGATGATTAATGCGACTGTAATGTCTGCAGCTGAGTCCTGCGTGATTGCACTGTTCCACTGTCTAGCCACAAAAAGGTCTCGCTCATGAGCAAGACTGGCATGCTGTCTAAGATTAGATTCTTACTAAAAACAAATCCTCCAACCCTTGCAGCATTTGCAGTGTTTGTTTGATTTGTACATCTGTACATAAACATGTTTAGATAAAAGCCCTTCTGGTCTTTAAAATGACAACATGCACTTTGTAACTTTTAGTGATGAAAAAGATAAAGTTAGAATGTAAAACACAAAAATTGCATTTAATAGAGGATATCAGCTTAGGCTATGAATTCTAGTAGAACTTTTAATGTGTAGAGAATATGCTTTAGGGCAAGTCTAGCAGTTTTATGATTATACGTTTTTTGATTGCTTCCTGTGTACAATGGCAAAACTGTGTTGTTGGTGGTGGTGTTTGTTTTTCCGTTTCCACCAGCCGCAGCGGTCAAATCCACCTTTGTTTCTGTTTCATTCAACTATTATATTAGGCTGTGCAAGCACCAAAAAGAAAAATCTTATTTTGTGGTTTAGAGTATTTTTTATAAACTCTTAGAAAAGTGGGTTGCGGACAGTTCAGTTCCCTTTCGAGGGAACTCGACACTGCATCAGGCTTGACACTATGGGGAACGCCTTCGGTGTGACCAGTGTCTGAATCTCATGTCTAATCACACTAATGAAACTGGCCCATGGCAGTGCCTAATGCGCATCAGGTGTGCACGCGGGCTGTAGAGTGGTTGAGTATAATAGGGCTGTAGAGCATGAGATCAGCTTTTTTGTCTTCAGAAGCCGTTTGTCTGTTGTTCTCGTGTAGAAGCGCTAATAGACCTAGCTGCGAATAACTTCAGAAAATGCTTGCCTCCGTGTCGGGGATTTCTGACACCTGAGGACATGTGCGAATTCTGTGTTGTTTGCCGGGTTGAAGAACACATTGCAAGGGAATCTCGCTGGAGAAGCTTTACTCTCGTCTGGCTGGCTGTCCAGGTGAGCCTGGCCGGATGCCTTGTGGATCAGCTCTCGCCATTGATGAGGCTAGGCAGAGGCTAATTTTGCAGGGTCCACATGAGGCGTTCTCACTTCCCCGAAGGGATGAGTGGTCTGCCATGTCAGAGAAACTCCCGTCTGTGTTCTCTGATCTGTCAGATATCATCCTGCTGCCAGCCAGCAAATAAATGCAGGACGTCGCTGGGAGGCGAGATCATGGGTGAGCCTCCTCAGCCTGCCTGCTCCACATATGTGAGAAGCCGGCGACCACCCGTGACTGGCTTGACGAGTGATTTTTAATCAGTTTAACTGTGAAGTCTGGCTGATGTTGGGGAGAAAGAAAGTTTCTCCTCGACTCGCAGTCTCACCCACTGAACTTTTTGGCACTTCGGTGGTTGTTGAGAAGTTCAGAATGGCGGATGTGAAGTCTAGAGCCTTCCAGAGGTTTATCCCATGCAGGTCCAGGTCCTCATCTGGCTTCCCCCTACCTGACCCATTTACAGCTGAGGGTTATAGGTGAGGCCAGAGGCAGAGCGTGGCTGTTTGTGCGCCTCCCTCCTCTCAAGGTAAAGCAGGGAGGAGGCACAATGCCAGAGACAGGAGGCAGGGTGCGAAGGACGTATACTACTCTCTCTGTATATTCCTCACGCTCCCCCAGAGCCCCATCAGGGCCAGTTACTGCAGGCAGTGATGGCTGTTTTCCACTGTTCTGGCTCAGGGTAAGTTGGGCTAACACCCAGTTTAGGGAGTCCTACACTTCCCACTGTCCTCTCCAGCGAGAGGACAGTGTTTTCGAGGATGCAGCTAGTTTTTACTAGCTTCCTCTCAGGCGCTGGTTCTCTGGGGTTTGGATAGAGTAACACCATCTCTGTAGAGGGTAGAGTAAACTCTGCTCCCCCTAAAGCTCTAACCTTATGCAGTCGGCTCAGGGCACGCTTGGATTAGGTGCTGACGCTGATTTAGGAGACTGGTGCTCGATTCCTGTGTCGAACACCTCCCTGTGTGTTAGTTTGCTGTACCTGACAGCAGGGCTCTGTGTTTAGATGGCGTCTTCGCTGCAGGAAGGCTTTGCCTCTTTAGAGATTGGTCAATAGGATGATGCCCTCGAGAATCGGTCCTCAGGGTTTGAGTGTTTTTGGTTCCCCTTACTATAGAGGGTCCCCCAATCCTATGGTGCTAGCACGGTGGCCGCCTGCTGCCACCATGCAGGGCTACGTGTAGGCAGCCATGCACCCTGTGCATAGGAGTCTGGCTTTCAAGTCCTGCATCAAATGCCTCCCTGTGTTTTTGTGCGATATATATCTCAGCAGGGTTCCAGGCTGAGTGAACTGGGACCTTCAGGACAGAAGGTTTTTTTAGAAACCTTCTTTTTTAGAAACCTTGCCTTTTTAGAGCTCGGTCAAGGACGCTTTGAGCGTTGAAGCCATTATCTACTAGCTTCCCTTAGATGTTGAGTGTCGGTACCCTCGCTACAGAGATTTATGGAGAAGTACAAGTACATTTTGTCATTGTTGCTTTAAGAATCCATACATTGTTGCTTAAAAATTCAATTACCATTACCATAAAGGGCTTGGACTGGGCATCAATGGAAAAAAAATGCTTTTTGCCCAGAATTGTGTGATTCACCAGCTAACCAGCCAAACCTTGACCTTTCTTTAGGCTGTGTGGGTTCACTAGTCAGTTATTAACAGCAGAACTCAGTTAATAAAAACATTGGGCCTTTTGTTCCACTAATTCAAGCTTATTTCCACTTGTCATGTGTGTCTGTCTTTTTTTTGGTTGGGTAATTGTTTGCATCTGTGTGTTTGTCCATGACCCGTCGTCACAAATTGGATTGTTGTTAAAAGTCTCTGGGAGGTTCTGGCAGAGGATGAGACAGACAACAGGGCCTTGCTTTAAAAAATGCCCCGTGTAGGCATTTCGTGATTTTGTTTATCGCATCTGTAACCTTGAAATCTTCTTAAAACATATGGTTTTAAAAGCCCTGATTTGTGAATTGTATTTGGATGTTTAATTAAGCAGATCTTCGTTGTTTGCCTGCAAACAACCTGCCACTCATTGTTCACATAGCTGTATATCAAAACCAGGTTCTGAGACTGAATTTAATATTTGTCGTTTTTATCGTACATTGTCTGAAGCACAGAACAGATGTAATGCATGACATGTGATTTCCTCTTGACAGCACTGCCCATTTGATATATGGGGATGTCCATGAGTGTGTGGTTTTAAAAAGGATTTACAGGATGGGGATCGTAGAAGTAAGGACTAAGTCTTTTGATGCATAGGACATTATGGGAGTGTTTTATGATAACTGTATCCAATAACAAGATAGAAATGTTTGGTTGTTCTGTTTTGAGGTATACATGGGAGCTCATCAAGAGTGGTTGAAATATGAACTCAATATTAATTATACCACTCTACACTTTAATGTTCTCAGTAATTGCTTGAGCTACATTTGGCCCACAGCCCACAGTCCAAAAGAAAGAATTTTACCGACTCTGATCACAAAAGTTGCACTCATAAATTAATTTTGCTACAGGCCCATGGCTTCATAAAATTATGCCGTTTGAGACAAGTTTGGTGTGTTCTTGTATATATCTTGTAGTTACTTCTCTGTTATGTTTAAAGTTTAATCATTAAATTATTTTATTAACAACATGGCTATGCTGCTCCACTAGCCTGGACCAGCGTGGAAATGTATACAGGTTTTAAAATTAAAATTCCTTAGGAGAAATAAACATAGTCACAAGATGCTGACATACCATAAGACCGCAGAGCTATAAATTATTGTGGCTTGCATAGCTTGGGCAATTTGGTGCTGGAAGAATTTAATAAGAAATGTTTGAGTTTAGATTTAAATCCCTGACTTTTGATTCAGGACTGTTTGAGACATTGCTGACTTTCATAAACAATTTGAGACATTGTTGAGATCTCTTCTAAAACTCTAGGGAGATATGAGTTTTCTGGGGATCTAAGAAACAGGAGACTTTCATTCTCCATTTAATCTCAGTTTGCTGTTTTGGAGGAACAATTGAGTTATTTAGGAGATCAAAATGACATTTGGTTATAATTCAAAATTATAATCGAGAGAGGTCTTGTGTAGTATTTCCTGGAAACCTTTTTAAAACCTAATATGCACAGTGCGACAAGATCAAATGGTCTGTGAAACATGTTCACATAATTTTTACCCTTTAACAAAAGTCCCGTTTTCACCCCTAGAGTTGAAAAAATACACTCTTGTTTTGGCATGAACACAACCAGGCTATATGTCTTAGTTTGTGCTGATGGCTTTCTTATGGAGAGATGGTTATGGCCCTATTGATTTTCCTTCTAGTCTCGTGGCCCACAATGAAAGAGCAGGTCCTAGGTGCACAGGCACTAATGTGCTGAAATGCGATGGTGGGGTAGCAGAAGTTAAGGTAAAGAAGAATCCAAACCAATGTTCCCCTGCCCTGGTCTTCTTGCCTTGGGTCTGCAGACTCAAGGATGCCTGGCTTCCTGACTGTGGTGTATCAACAATGTAAGGAAATGGAGCCGTGGCCTAACCGCTGTTTGCTGTTGTTGGAGCCGCCATAGTCCTGGTTGGTTAGGTAAAGATAGTGTTTGTTTTTCTGTGAAAGAGTGAACTGGCTGTATGTTCTACATCCTGGCCTACAGTCTGTAGTACAAATTAAGATAAGAACAGCATTCCAGTTTTGCTTTGTGCATTGAATGTTCAGTGTTCACAGTTTTGTTGAAAGATGAAATTTGGAAGTCTAAAGGAAGATTGCAGGGAGATTTGTGGAACAGCATTTTGTCTTTTGCTTTGTAAACGTAATGATATTTATTAATTTATCAAGCCACTCTCTTAAAGTTGACTTTTTATTCTAATTCTAATTATGACCAAATTTGCATTCAGTGTGGAAAACGTTCCAACTAATCTTGGGGCCATCTGTTTAAAAGCACTGGATGTGTGAAATCTTAACACATACCCCCTGAAACCTCTCTTGCCCACACTGCAAATCGATTGATTTATTTTTATACATGAGCCAGGTTTATTTCACTTGTTTTAGCTCAGCAGATGTGTCAAAAAAAGCAGATATGGAGTCTGGAGTGATCGATCTGCCAAGAACAAATCTGTTCATTTCAGAGACTTTGGATGAATTATATTCATAATAACATCTGAAAAAGGCTTCAGTAAAGCAGCAGAGAAATACTTTCTCCATCCATTGTTTTTTGCCCTCCCTCTGGGCCCATTTAAACAAGGATATTGTTTACTGTCTGACTTTGTTTGAAGCTTAATTGGATTGTTACGAGGCTGGAACTGAATGATTTTACATATGGAGCAAGTCTATTACATGCTGGCATGTAAACACAAAACACGTTATGTATGACAAATGTGTGTCCCCCATGAAATGCTTAGATGCTGAACACACAACATTGTGGGAAATGAGAAGGTGAACCTACTGAGACAATGCTTAGGAGATTATTTGCTTTTCTCCTGCAACATTTGTTTGAGTCTTTTGTAAATAACCACATTTTGACACATCTCGTTTGCCTCTTAAAATATATTGCTCTCTGTTCTCATGTTAATCCTCCCAAAAGCACAAGTAAAATGTGGTTTGGCACATTCATTGGTGGTGTGAAATCGTAGTGGTATATAAAAAGATTACCCATTTAGAGCTTGCCATGGGATTTTGGCTTTGTAGTATGCAGGTCTCCGCAGACAGCTTGCTTGGTCCTTTAAAACATGCCTGTCTTAATGCAGAATTATTAACGTTATGAAGCAAATATTGAAAACAGGTGATTTCAGAGATGTGCTTAATGGAATGGCTGATCTTTTGGATAGTTTGGCCTCCTAAAAGCTCTTGACCGTAAAATATTTGTTTTTTTTTGCTTTTATTGCCATTTTACTTTTTTACATGTTTAGTATTTTATCAATATTATACCATGTTAAAAATTTCCAGCAGTTTTATTTTTGAATGTCCATTCCAGATATGGGCTTGTGTCCTATCCCGTCCCTATCAGACAATTTACTGTGTTTCTCTTCATGCTGCACAGAGACACTGTGAAGGTGTGCAGAGCATCAGAAATTGATGCGATGCCTCAGGACAGTTTAATTGAAGCTTAGACGTGCCACAGCAGGGTGTGGCAGCTTTACAAATGAACTTTACTGGTTCCCTTCACATTTATGGATTTGCATCAGAATAGTTATTAAAATAAAAAAACATTAATACACAAGAACTTGGCTGCAAGAACAGAGAGCATGGTATTTGGTAGTCATACTCGGGGATTGTACTGGTTTGGTTTGGCTAAGCTATTGCCCAGGCTGTATCAGAGATAGTTGGGGGTCTGGCTTACTTCTGAGTGCCCATATCTGCGGAATAGCAGCTTATCTCTTTTCCTGCATGCTGTCCAGTATTCTCTAAGCTCCCAGTAAGCACTGGTTTATTCCACCTGTCTGCCTGCATAATCCTCTATTGTTAACAATAACCAACATTCTGTCATTATGTCAAACAACTGTTGACCTCATTTCAAAATTAAATAGCATTTCATCCATATCTTAGTCTATACAATAATATTTTTATATCTGTTGCCAATTCATCCCACCCATCACAGTTATCTGTATCTACCTAATTATGATCTTATTTGAGGGGAGCCAAAGGGAGTCTACAGACAGGGCAGTTGGAGAGAGATTGAGAGTCTAGACTTGTCTAGAGACAAGTCACAGTAATACCTATTAGGCTTCACATATGGATTTTGATAGCTGGAGTATTGAGGTATGTGGGTGGTGAGGTTTGCACAGTGTTTGGACAATCTCAGCGCTAATAAACATCAGCCATTGCATGCTAAATGTTCATGTTCTCCTGCTGATGCAGACGTAGGCTGCAGCAACAGGCTCTGGTCTGAGAGGGGCTTAGTGCCTGCCTGCATTTATCTAATGATAGATAATGAAAGCTAAACAACCAACTTTCAATTATTTATTACCTCGTATTGTTAAATCACCTTAATGTTTGCAAACCGCTCCTGGGGAAAAACAAACTCAATTATTCCTTATTACATTTGGCGAGTGGACAGTATACTTAGAGAATGAGACCAAAAAGGAGGAAGATTAGAGGAGAGTTTAGCTTGTTTTGATCTTTTCAAAAGTTTTAAATTCCTCTAAAGTAACGAAGCGTGCACTACCCATTGTAGCGCAACAGGTAGAACATAGCGTTAGGTCATGGGTTTGATTCACAGGAAATGCACATGCTGTCAAAATGTAAACCTGAAATGCAGCTGCTTTGGATAAAAAGTGTCTGCCAAATGCATACATGTAAACACAATCAAACAAAGCGGCTTATGCTAATCATCATTTGTTGTAGTGACTGTGAGGATACGCTTTCTGTGCCAATATCTGTATTCCTTTGTATCACAGCCCAATTTTACTATTTTCTCCAACTCTCTTATCAGTCTTTCACTTTATTTCTTTCTCTACCCACTAACCTCAAAAAATGAGGATGCTAGCCAGCTTTTAACAACCATTTCTTTTGGCCCTTCCTCTGTAACTACCACGCTTGTCCATCATTGTCAACCACAACACTAGATGCAGTGTAACCGTAGCCAGAAAATGCACTGTTCCGTTGTTTTATTCATGGGCAAAAAATGCTGAGTCAAACAACTGCTTCAGATCCTCTCATTATATCCAACATCGTGCTATCATGCATATATAAAAACATATCTGGTTACTGTAATGCAGAGTTTTAGTGGATGCATGCGTGCATGCATGCATTGATGCCTCAATTTAATCACATTACAGAACATGTTAGAGTGCTCTTTGGTTACATGAGATCAGTGCTACCTGCACACTCGGTGCCTTTGGAGGTATTAACACATCCAGCCACTACTAATTTAAATGGATGTCTGAACCTGGCATAAATAACTGTTTTCATCTTGTTTACTCTCTTTCTTACTTTTGTTCACCAGCTCTCTTGTTTGGTAGAAGATAGCTTGCGCTCATGTAAACACACCCACTCAAGGTCTGCTATCTAGGATATCTATCTTGGTTAGATATCTAGGGACCAGAATGTTATTGAGATTTGGGGGTGAGCTTTTGTGCCAGTAAGCAACCGCATAGCTCAATACAACAAAACATTCAGAACTCCTCAGGAAAGGCATTGCAAGGCATAATATTTTTGCATATAAGCACACACACTCCTTTAAGTCAGAGCTGTAAGAATCTGTATGTGTGGGTCTAAATTCAAAGTCCAAAATGATTTTAATTTTTGATTTCCCCGAAAGAATTTTAAAAGAAACATCTGAAACAAAGTTAATAATTAAAAAATCATACTGCTGTATTGTCAAATCTTACATTTGTCATCCTTAGCTGCTGTCTCAAGTTTTATATAGCCTGCAGTTTTTTTTTACCCAGCATCTCTAATATTGCACAGTTGGAGTTTTTGATTTTTTTAATCTCTCTTTTCTTGCTTGCATGTGCCAACATGCTGGATGCTTTGTCACACGTGTCAGTGGGTTGTCGGGATGCAGCTATTCTGATATGCTTTTTGGCTTTCTCCAAGCTCCTCTTGGTAGAACAAATGAAAAGAATAATGCATACACATTTCTGCCAAGAAACAAAAATCAGGTTTTCTGGTCTGTTTACTGGTTTTAAAAGAATGTCTGCCCCTTGTCAGATGCTCAGCTTGGGAGACCAGCTGAAGACCAGCTTGGCCTGGCTGTGAGACCATCCTAAAGCTGTTTTTAGCAGAATCTCCCTCGCTAAACTCTATCCTCAGCTCAGTCCTTCCTCCGTTTCCACATAATTCTCCATGCTGCTCTACGAGGCCTATCCCAGATTAAACATCCCACAATGCCCTGCAACAACAAGGCTGTTAAATCTCATGCTTCCTCCAAGGCTGGGAAACAAGCCTAGACTGCAGAGTGGAGTAGAAAGAAACAAAATACAGAAAGTGAGTGTTATGCAATGTTTTGTTCTTGGGAAACTTTGGTATAATCACTCCAGTGTGTTGTTAAATAGAAATGTGGGTTTGAAGATGATTATGTGCAAGCTTTCCCAGTATGGCTGGTTTGTTATCCTTAAAGCGGGCCAACGAGAGTGTGAGACTGACCCTGGCTGAACTGATCTGAATGCCCAGTTGAACGAAACCTTGTTTCTCAACCCAGGATGTACCAATGGTATTTGAACTGGCACAGGTTGCCAAGCGTGGACTGAAGCATGGTTTGAAAATGCAGGCTGATATCCAAGGCCATAATCAGAGTAAAATCCACGCTCAGAAAGCTCTCATTAAAAAGCAGTTTGTGAATGAATAGCTGCCGTGTGGCAACGTGACTGGCTCTGACTCGATGATTCGTCAGAGCAAGTAATAGCATCTGGGATATTCCACACATCCCAAAGTTTCTACAGCATTCCGCACTCCCTCTCTTTCCCATCCACCTTTTCCTTTGATTTTTGCCACTTATTTTTACATCCTGTGGCTTGCATTAATCAAGTCACCATAGTTCATCTTATAGAGATCTATATTGGTTACTTGTGGCCAAGCTGACTGTCTTCATAAATGAGTTTCATGCAACACTAATCTATGAATATAGGATGAAGCATTCTGCTGATGATATATCAGTAATGTGATAGAAAACAATCTGCTGAGTGACAAACATTTATATTATGGTGTTGTAAGTATGTAAGAAAAATGCATCTCTGATGAAAGGAGATACATGAATTTAATTAATAATTATAATATGGCCTGTTTTTTCTAGATCCATCTGATGTCATGGTTTGCTGGGCTCTTTGCATGCATTCTAACGTGATCCAGACACCACAACATACCACCTGATCTGTTATGTGGGTAATTCTTTAATTATAGCAAATGCTTCTGCTAATTTTAATAACTGATTCTTAAAAAACTAATCTTTTAATGTAATTTAGTAAAAATGAAGAATATTTACCACACAGTTTCACTGTAGTCTGCCATGACTCCTCTGGGACTAACATCTGACAAAAATAATCTGTTTCTCTTAATATGTGTGTGTGTGTGTGTGTGTATGTATGTGTGCATTTGCTGCTTCAATTACATTATTTGAAAAACTGCCTGTAATTATTTAGGCAGCGTGAAGCTTCATTGTGGAAGAATACTGTGGGTTTTTTTTCATGTTCTGATGATTCTTTGTGAGTACTAGCGATAGAGTGAATAACAGAACAGGGAAGCAAATCCTTCTGCTTTACGAGTGCATTCTCATACCCAAAAAAAACACAAACCTCTCTGCATCTATTGTGCAAGTGCATGCCAATGCATAGGTGCTTTTTAGAACATGAGCCCATTCATTGCCCTTTCAGTTTTAGGATTTGTTTGCTGCACACCCTGTATTTACACCATTTCTTCTAGTCATACTTTCTTTGCTGCTTATTTTTATTGACTTTTATTTGTCTTCATCTTTTCAATTTGGCTTGGTCACTATTAAAACTGCTTTGCACCAAGTTTGTGAGAACCCAGCTGTGTCTTAGTGTAAAGATGCAAAAACACGTAAAGCTTTTATTTCTTTACCCATAGAGCAATTAGGTATGTTATCATGTGATACAAATCACTGCATATGCTTTGTGTCACAGTTTTTTAACATTTGTGTGTCTATATGATGTTGTCCAATAATGATTACATTTACATTTATTCATTTAGCAGACGCTTTTATCCAAAGCGACTTACAAGTGCGGAATACAACAAGCGAGTCAACCTGAAGAGGCAACTAGACACAATAAGTGCTCACAATACAAGTTTCAGACAGTGCTCAGAGTATCATATGCTACAACAAGGGAGAGATTTAAAGGGAAGAGGGATAGGAAATGAAGGGAAAGGAAATGAAGGGAAAGGATTTTTTTTTTATGATGAGGTTAAGTGCTCACGAAAGAGATGTGTTTTCAGCTGTCTTTTGATGATGGCTGCAATATTCTCCCAAAAATTAAAATTCACCCTACTAACTGACCATTATGTTGTTCCAAAGCTATATGACTATTTCTGTGAAACACAGAAAAGATGTTTTGAAACTTTTTCACTCGCCTAAAATGAAAGTGAATATGGACTGGGGCTATTAAACTCCACAAAATTACCTTAAAGTTTACATGACAGATGTGCTGTATTCCATGTTTTCTGAAATCACATAATAGCTTTGTGGGAGGAACAGTGTTATTTACTGAAAATCCACCTCCATTTATAACACCAAACTCAACTGGTACTTGCATGTTTCCTGGCCGAACACAACATCATATGGGGTTAGTAAATGACAAGATGTTTTTTTTATGAAATTTGCACACCATCATTGGCAAATCTTTTCATGGATTTTTTAGTAATGCTGCAAGTGTCTTGCTCAATCACATGACCTCCCATGCATTTATCATTCTCACTCTGTTTTCATCAACTTCCTACTTGTTTAAATAGATCTCCACAACCTGTCCTTTTGCTCTCTCTGGCTCAGTGCAACTCTGAAAGAAGTCCTTTGGCTTTCCTGCTGAAAAAGTCTTCTGATCTATAACTCAGTCTTTGTTCATTTATATTGGATCAGTATAGGTCCACAGGGGAAAGGCCTTCTTTTCCAAGCATGTCAGTGCCAGTTTTAGATAGTCCAATGCATTCAGCCTTGTCATAGTGATGCAGTGTTTTACAAGCAGATGAAATTCCTTGAAGTTCAGGGTCTGGAATACTCACGACTTTCGTGTTTAGAGCAGTTGTTATCTGTACTGCTGCAGATACTCAGCTGTATTTGGAGCCCCAGAAGTATTGGATTAGCATTTCGTCTGGATATTACAGTGTGATACAAGTCATTCTAGGAACAGCAATATGAATTGAGCAAATTAACAGTACATGCATTACGCTTTGACTCAATAACATGGAGTTGGATTTTATTTTAAGTAAAACTAAATCTGTCTTTACATGAACAGGTCTGCCGTGTCACATTTATTTACGAGACTCACAAAAGTTCCATTTCAAATAACAGTTAAAAAAAGGAACATTTTCACTGCCTTTTTTATCAACTCAACACATTTTGATACATATTTAATACCATGAAGTGTTTTGCAAATCCGTTATCCATCCATCCATCCTCTTACAGTCATGTGAAAAAATTACGACACCCTGTGAAAGCATGTGTATTTTGTAACATTTTTTAATATATGGTTTAGTCTTAATTTTAACAATACAGAGACATTAAAGTAATATAAATAAACAATTAAAACTGAAGAAAAGTCTTTTCAAGATCTTCTGTAAATGTAATTCTACAAAAATGCTTATTTCACCGGAGGAAAAAGATAGGACATCCTAGCCCCTACTAGCTAGTGTTACCTCCTTTGGCTGAAATAACTGCAGTGAGACGCTTCTTGTAGCCATCTACCAGTCTCTGACATCGGTTTGAGGAAACTTTACCCCACTTCTCAATGCAGAATTTTTTCAGCTGTGGGATGTTTGAGGGGTTTCTCCCCTTTTCAAGTCACCCCACAGCATCTCTGGGATTCAGATCTGGACTTTGACTCAGCCATTCCAGGACTGTCCATTTCTGCCTTTTCAGCCAGTCTTTGGTTGATTTACTAGTATGTTTAGAGTCATTGTCATGTTGCATGGTCCAGTTCTGCTTCAGCTTTAATTTTCAGATGGTCTCACATGTTCTTCAAGCACCTTCTGATACACAGTAGAATTCATGGTGGATTCTTTGATGGTGAGCTGACCAGGTCCTGCTGCAGCAAAGCAGCCCCAAACCATGACACTTCCTCCATGCTTCACAGTTGGTATGAGGTTCTTTTCCTGGAATGCTGTCTTTGGTTTACGCCAAACATGTCCTTTGCTCTGGGGTCCAAATAATTCAATTTTGGACCCATCTGTCCAAAGAACATTATTCCAGAAGTCCTGGTCTTTGTCAACATTCTCTTTGGCAAATGTCAGTCTGGCCTTGATGTTTCTCTCAGAGAGCAAAGGTTTCCTCCTTGCACACCTCCCATGCAAGTTAAACTTGTGCAGTCTCTTTCTGATTGTAGAGGCATGCACTTTTACATCAACAGTAGCTAGTGCCTGCTTTAGGTCCCCGAGATGACATTTTAGGGTTTTTGGAGACCTCTTTTAGCATCTTGCGGTCTGCTCTTGGGGTGAACTTGCTGGGGCGACCAGACCTGGGCATGTTGGCAGTTGTTTTGAAAGCCCTCCACTTGTAGATGATCTTCCAGACAGTGGAATGGCTGATTACAAAATCTTTTGAGACCTTTTTAAATGACTTACCAGACTTATAGGATACTACAATTTTTTTTTGAAGGCCTCTGACAGCTCTTTTGCTCTCACCATGGTACTCACTCTCACTTCAACAGTCAGGAGCACACCAAACTAAATGTCTGAGGTTTAGATAAGGCAAGCCTTATTCAAAATGCTGAGTAAGATCTACTAATTATGTGCACTTGGTGTGATACACCTGTGTGTGATTTGAGCCATTTTAAGAGGGAATACATGTGAGGGTGTCCTAACTTTTGCCTTAGTTAGAATTTGCATTTTGTGTAATTACATTTTACAGAAAATCGCCTCTTCAGTTTTAATTGCTTAGATATATTACTTTAATCTCTCTGCATTGTTAAAATTGAGATTAAATATCCATATATCCAAAATGTTGCAAAACTGTTACAAAAATACACAGGCTTTCATAGGGTGTCCAAATTTTTTCACATGACTGTAAATCTAATTGTCCTCTTGAGGTTAACGGGGGCTGGAGCCTATCCCAGCATCTCAGGTTATGAGAGGCTGGGAAAAGATGACCAGTCTATTGCAGGGCAAACACTCATAGAGACATAAATACTACATTGACACTGTAAAATTTTACATTGCATTTTATTTATTTATTTTTTTGGTTATGGTAAAGAGAATTGGTGGATGGAGGGCATAATTGTTATTGAAATGTCACAATGCCGGAAATGCGAAAGCTTTTCTTACAACAGCTTTCTTAAACCATATTTGGTTTTAATGCTCTTTATTTATATCACAATCAATCATGTAACAATGATATTATAGCCATCGTGAATTAGATGCATGTTGGATGTCTAGATATCGGATATGTATCAGATTTAAATTCACATTATGATCGGATACGAAAAAATCAGATCTTGTGATTTTTGTTTACACGTGCAACAGATTCCAATGTGTCAGATGTGAGTAAAAAAACTTTTTTTGTGCAAGTGTAAATACAGCCAAAATGTCCAGCAGGGTTGTAGAAGGACAGCAGCATCTTGTCTTGGCCCCCGAACATCACAGCCTTGGTTTATTGTCTGTGTCAGCACACCACAACAGTTTGTGCATATGTCAAGCCTTAAAGTACACGGTATTACCCTAATTAGTAGGCGCAATCCCGTTTGCGCAAACATTCAGTGGAGCATCTTGCTAGCTCTTGCCAACAGTGCTTCCCCCCTCTGTTATTAGCTGCCTGCCGAGTCTACATCTCCACCTTTTTGTCCAGCATCTCAAGTGGAATGAAAAAGTCTGAAAAAGGATTTTCCCACTGATGGTGTCCAGCCAAGCCTGCGCACCCAGCTGACCTCCTGCTCAAGTGGATGTGCACAGAATGTTCCTCTTGGTTAAAAAGCAATAAAAAAGAAACAAAACTACTAACAACAGGGGAAAATCATTATGTGAATCTAATTATGGCTTCTCTCTTACTCTGTTTGAGGTTTTCTTGCAAGCCATTATTAGCTTTATCTGTTTAGTCATGACTTTTTGTTGTTTGTGTATGTGCGTTTGTATTTGTGTTTTTCTTTCATTTGCACTTGGGTGTGTTGCAGCTTTTCTTTGGTGTGTAAAATTTAAAGTGCTTGTAGTTTTAAAACTTTTTAAGTTTATGGATATCTTGCATATTTATTTCTCTATATACAGTACTGTATGCATATGTGTTTTTATTTTTAATTTTCCTTTTTATCATCCAACTTTATTCCTTTCTTTTCTGATTGTGCTGTTTCCATGGAGTGTTTAGAATGGTAACATAATTCACTGTGGCAGAATCTGGAGGGCTTCTTTGAAATTGCAATTCTGGAAGTATGAAATGCAGATGTTTCCTGTGTGTTTGTGGTAATTTCACAGCTGAGTGATCAGAGCATTTCACAAAGAACCTCTTGCCTGTGATTTTGAGATCTTCAGAAGATCAAACTCAACTCTCGGCTTGCTCCTCCTGTGGCTTGGTCCAATTTAAGATGGTTTATCCTACAAGCTTTGCAGAGTTGCAACTGACACTGTATATTCCGATATATTCTGATTCTGATGTATTCCTGTTTTATGAGATAATGGTTTGACATGGGTGATTACCTAAAAATGGTTGGTTTCTTACTCAGTTAAAGGAGTGCTGGAATGTCATAATTTGAAATATTCAAATATCAAATGTTATTAAATGACAACTTCTATGAATAAATATCCTAGTTTATCCAGTTGGGTCTCATTTGATTATGTTAGCAATTCTGTATATATTCTAACTGATTGATGATTGGTTAGTCAGCTGTCCTTAATTAACATTTGATATACCTTTGACAGTCCTTTTGTTAATTGAGTCTGTGGCTTCACCTGGGCAGTTGGTCAAGAGACGGCTATAATTTGGTCTGTCAGTGAATTCTCTTGCTGTTTCATTTTGTGCTTTCTGGTCATGGCATGTGTCATGACAGCATTTGTTTGGGTTGAAAATCATATCACATAGCAGAGCATTGCCTTGCACTCACTACCAGAGGCATTATGCTCACTGACTGAGTCAAATGTTGGATTTTCAGAACTGTGACAGAGCTTGTAAATCCTGAAGTAATGGCAATGTAGCTTTTGTTGGGGAAAATTAAGCATCTTGTATACATTATATATCAGGGCCAACCCAGAGGGACATTGTATTGCTCAGAGGTTTCACTTTTATATTTCAGACTTAATGAAGTTGTCTGTTGTCATATTTATGTTAAGTGTCTTTGTGTCTTTTTAATTGTTTCAAATACAGAGCTATACAGCTAATTAGCATAAATTAGCACAACCCTGATAATTTGGTCTTGACATTTGAGAAACTCTCATTGAAATCTCTGTTTGTCTTTAAACCGAGTTTACGCTCGGTTTGAAACTCTGGAAAACTGTTATAAAGAAAAGTGGGACTCATTTCTTACAGGCTTTTGTTAAGGCGAAGTTAAATTGAGAGTGTGAACATTCTAAGTTGTCTTGACATGACAGGAGGTTGATGGGCTGATGCAGGAAGAGAAAACTAAATGTGTGGGAACGTTGTGACTTAATCAATCACTCCTTGTCTAGGCTGGCAGACAGACTGTTTTTCCTTATTGAATGAAAGCACTATAAATTGCATGCCAGACCAAGTATTCTGTGATATTGAGATAATGCATGCATCGACCCTTTTGAAGATAGACAAAGCTGATTGTTTTCCCCCAGCCTGGCTTTCGCTGGTATCAATCGTCTCGCAGGTACACACCATTGTGTTACGCACCATATTGATGTAAACAAACAAGAAGAAAGCTCTAATGTTCCAGAATAATAACAAATGTTAGTCAGCACAGATCCTTCGCATCATCTTTGCTGATCAATCTTTTTATTGACAAATGTAATGTCAGCCCATTCCATGACTCAAGCCTCATATTGCCGCATAAAAATAAAGCCCTTCAAATGTGAACCAAGGTGCCAGTCTTTCTTAACTTTCCCTGTCAGGGAAATCACACATCAGTGGACTTTATCATCCCAAACAATTAAATGTAGCCCTTGTTTACAGAACAACTATGGGCCTCTGCCAGTTTCGTGTCATGTAAACTTTAGGATTAGAAGGCTCTTATCCCCTCTCAGGCTTTTATAGGCCTCTCCCCACGTGCCAGTGCCCACCCATGAACGATCAGGTGCCAGGTCATTCATAAGGCAGACATGGTACAGATTAGCACCACTGTTTATGTTCAGGCAATGCCTTTTCCCCTGCTCCGGCCCTTAATTGGGCACCACACACTTTGGCTTCCTGCCAGTTTCAGCAGCCCATTTGGTTTTCATTTGGAGGCCATAATGAAGAGAAATTGAGTGTGTGTCCACCTCTCAGCACCATATTGCTTAGCCACAAGGGCCCTGAAGTTTAGCTCAGAGTCTCCCAAGCTTGGAAGAAGAAATAACAGAAATCATAACAGACCCATAAGTCACTACAACAGGGTGACCATGTTGTCAGTTAGGTGCTGTCTATGTTTTTGCTGCTAATGACTTTGCCTATTTGACATGCATAATTAGATTTATGATCTCTTTAATATAGACCATTTAATCTGAAACACAATGATGTTGTGCTTTGTTTCTGATAGGAGTGTGACAATAATTTACATCCTGCTCGTCTTACCCTGGGTTGTGGAATGATTTTGAGCAAAAAAGAGTTCATTCAGTTGTACAAGTACACACGGGAATAAAGATTACTTCCTGGCCAAACTACATCCATTGTTGAAATCACAGCATCTTATAAAATCATGTCCTGCAGGACACACAACTTAAAGAGTTAGGCAAACATGTTTCAAAACTCTCTGCTTAGATGATTTGATTCAGGTAAAGCAGTTGGTGAGCTAAGGCCAGATGTTATTGGCTGTGAGATTAATAAACTGTAGACCTAGATATTGATTATAATTACATACAATGTGGTACAGCAAATGTGCACTAAGCCAACATAGAATAATTTATCCTATTTTAATTGGCCTTAACACTTTCAGGTATAAAATCCACATTCCATCCAAAACCGCAGACTTCTTGGGTGTTCAGCAAGCTATTTAGCCAAAGTGTTGTGACAATACAGCCACTAACCTATTTAACAACACCTATTTGCCAGTAAGGGACACCAGAAAGATAAACAAAATTACTTTTCTCTCTTTATTTCCTAGTGCTATTTTTATCGCAGAGAGCTGAAGCACTCCAGTATCCAGTCAACACTTCAGATTAACACTAGTACATGCTTATTTAATTGTTGATGTTGAGTTTCTGCCAATGGTGTCATATGTAACAGGCCTTCTTGCAATGTATCTCTGAAACTGTTTGCAGCACAGATTTTAAAAAAGTGACCATTGTTTGCATGTGTGGAGGATCCTGTTGTAATGCTGGTAGACAAACAGGAAATATCTCTTGGTTACAAATGTAACTTTGGTTCCCTGAGAAGGGAACGAAACACTGCATCTGGTTTGATACTATGGGGAATGCCTTTGGTGTGACCGGTGTCTGAATCTTATGTCTAATCACGCTAATGTAATTGGCCCACGGCAGTGCCTGATGCACATCAGGTGTGCTTGCGAGTATATTAGGGCACCTGTAGAGCATATCATCAACTTCTTTGTCTAAAGAAGACGTAGACAGGTGCCCATGAGGCATGGCAATGAGATGCAGTGTCTCCCTCTCAGGGAACCGAGGTTACATACG
The DNA here is from genome assembly GCA_036877525.1 of Chromobotia macracanthus. Classification (NCBI taxonomy): domain Eukaryota; kingdom Metazoa; phylum Chordata; class Actinopteri; order Cypriniformes; family Botiidae; genus Chromobotia; species Chromobotia macracanthus. The sequence continues at coordinate 715,176 of JAZGTH010000022.1, read as the reverse complement.
TAACCAGTAGACGTTCCTTTTCGAAGGAACTCGACACTGCATCTGGTTTGACACTATAGGGAATTCGATACAAACTGCGCCATGCCGAGGGGAGTGGTTGCCACATGGTCCATGTTGAAGCACAACCACCATAGGCATAACTCAAACACCCTACTCGCACACTGCTGGTAACAAAAATACCTCTCTCTGGGCCACTGCCAAAATGTGAGGCCCTTTAAATGGTTATACTAGACACTTGAGATGTTCAGTGTTCAGGATTCAAACCCCAGTCTCCCGTGTCAGTGCACTAACACCACACGCCATTGGGCCAGCTGCGTAAGGGCTTGGCAATAATGGCTCACAGGATTAACGATGGCTTGAGAGGGTGGGTTTAGTGCAAGCGACATCTTTGCCAACCTGTCACCAAGGGAGCGGGGGACCCTCTGTAGTGAGGGTGACAAACACTTAACCCCGAGGACTGATCCCATGAGGATCCGGCAAACTCCAGTAGTACAACAAGGATGGTTGTAAACCCACACCATACCAACCCTTGAGGGGAGTTGAACCAAAACACATGGTCTTTCCTCTAGGCCTGTACTAGAGTAGTCAGAGGTGGGGCTCAAACCCAGGTCTCTTAATTTTAATGATGGTGTGTAACCGGCTTACACCACAGTCCTGCCATGACAAGCTCTGATAGGGAGCCTCACAGATCTCACCCAGAGTGAGAATGGGGCTCAAACTCACGTACCGCTAGCTAAAGAGGAGCTCACCAGCAGCAAGCTACGACTCGGCTATGACACCTTAGCCCAGCTATTTCCCAAAGAGCTTGCATGAGAGCCACCTGCCAACTGAATTCCCGCTCAGCCATTACGTCCAGGGAAAGCCCCTCCCCCTGATCCAGGTCCTTGAGCAGGGGAAAAGAGGTGGCCTACTAGTAAATCAGTCGGACTTGTAATCAGAAGGTTGCTGGTTCAATTGAAGTGCCCTTGAGCAAGGCACCTAGCCCCCAATTGCTCCCCGGGGGCAGTATTGTGCTGCCCACTGCTGCAGGTGTGTGTGTTCACGATTTACAGTACGTGTTCACTCCTTACCAGTGATGGGTTAAATGCAGAGGTCACATTTCAGGTATGGGGGTCACCATATCTGATCACTTTTAGATCAGCCTGGTGCGCCTGCAACACCCAGCAGCACTGTACCCGTCTGACCCTCTGATGCATACGCCATGCCATTAAGCCATGATGTGACCCGGAGTGGCCCAGCTGGCAGAGTAGGAGTCTGCAGGAATGATGCCCCCCCCAATGAGAGATAGTCCGCAAGCGTCTCATCAATAGAAGGCATCCTCACATAGCCGTTCTCTGTCCTTCCTTCCACATTCCAAGCAGGCTCGCCCACTCTCGCAATCACATCCTGCATTTCCTGGCTCGCTACCAGCAAGAGGCTGTCTGATGGATCCGAGGAATCAGATGAATGCCACCTCTGACCTGGCGGACTGCGCTCCCCCTTAGAGGTGGAGCGAGAAAGAGCCATTCCCTTCTCAAGCTTCTCCACTAAGTCTACATGCAAACCCCACAAGGCGAGTTTTTGCTGTGCCTCAACAGCGGCGGGACCCCTGGGGCATCCGCCCGGGCTCATCCAAGCAGACAGTCAGACAAGAGCGGTGCTTCTTAAGCAAGAAGCCCTTGCAGTGCGTGCATTCAGCTCCCTCGAGAACTGAGCGTGCATGATCATTGCCCAAGCAAATAACACATAAATCATTAGTATCCTCTCATTTCTTGAACCATAGCACTTTGACACCAGAACAAACAAACGGCTCCTGAAGACAAAAAAAGCTGATGACATGCTCTACAAGTGACCTAATATACTCACGGGTATAATCAGGCATTGCCATGGGCCAATTACATTAGCGTGATTAGACATAAGATTCAGACAGATAAAGCTTGTTGACAAAGTTTTATTTTTATCTTTTAAATCCAGGTAAAAAAACCTGGTGGAGACAACAGCATTAGACACCAGCATTGAGATATAACTGCTGAGCTAGAAAACATTTAGCAAACACCACCTAGGAGGCCTCCAATAATGATCTGATGTGTCTAGATCTGGAGCTCCTGAGCTGTGACCTGAACAGGGATCTGACAGTAGAATGAAACAGGAGTGCAGGCTTGTATTCCAAGCCGAGTCGCTCTAGATGCACAGATCTAGTGTTATGAGTGATCCATAATGAGCAGGAGATGCAACCACAGGTGATAGCAATGTGTTTTTTATTGCGTGGATAAACTCTGGGACCAAGTGCTGTTTACATGTCACACATGGTCAAGTGTTGTAATAAGGCTGGAGAGATAGGAGGGCCACTCTTAAATAAAATGTATAAAATAACAACAGATGCAAAAACTCAGTTGTTGTATAGGGAATATGCTGTAAACAAAACATGGAGATGTTATTGTTTTATAGAAATATCCTCAATGCCTCAATGCCCATTTATGTTATTCAAGATTTTGTTTTACATTAAAAGCAAACAATATTTAGTTTTAGTGACCATGTTTTAGCCTCTGACACTTACAAATAAACATCCTGTTTTTGTTTCTGTGCCTTTAAGACTATTTGTCCCTATTTTCATTAGATAACCTACAAATGCTGCTGAAATGTATACTGTTGGATATACATAGATACATACATACATACAAGTAGGACCAAGCTAAATATTGAATAGACATTGACCTGTAAACCTGTAAAATTGACCTGTGTTTTTATGTTTATACAAATGGTTTACATAAGTGGTGGACTAGGGAGGGAGCTGTGTGTTTTATGGTACATCAAACTCACATTTTAAAAAACTCTTGGGAATCTTGTTACAAACAAATTATTTGTTTAAGTCCAGTACTCCTATAATTCTATTTTCTATTTTCAAGTCTATTCAAATTTTTGTAATAAAGGCCAATTTTGTAATTAAATTAATATCATTAATTTGGGTAGTGTTAAATGGTGCATTTTAAAGTTTTTTATTACTGTATTTTAAACAGGAGTATAGGATTAAAGACTCAAAGCTTGGCAATCTCACCTTTTATTACTATATGAGGTTAGGTTTAGTTGCTGTTTGTTAGCCACCCATCCTTGGCTTCAGGGAATGCTTTTACCCTGTAAGGCATTGGATGGCCATGTCTTCATGCTGTTTATTAAAAGTAACTGGTGCCAGGATAAGCCACCTTGGAATGCAGGCTGATGTGTTAGTGTTGGTTGTTTAGTGTTGAAAAGACTGCTCATTGATGTGCCAGCTGTGTGCTTGTGGATATATTTTGTTACGGTTTGATTTTTTTGACAGGAATTGAGTCCTGTCTGGAGTCTGGAGTGATGTATTGGTGTATTACAATTTACCACTGATATTTACTGGCAGGTATATGTGTATTTAATCTATGTTGCATAACTGTATTCTTCGTTTCTACCAGTTTTTTGGCCATAAAGACTGTTGTTAATGATGATGATTTACATTGAAATTCATTAAGCTTATTTGGGTGTTCTGAAGTATTTACTTTCCATTTCCCTTTAAATTCCCTGAAGTCTGGTGTGCACGTTTCTGTACCCAATAATCGTTCAGACAGTCTTGGGTAGGGCTGAAACTTTAACAGTTTGACTGCATTTGTTATTCTGACCTTGAATTCATAACTATTGACTCCTAAACAGTCATGTTCTGTGTTAATCTACCATTGTATTTGTTATTGCTAGTTTAATTTTAATGTTATTCTGATGGGATCAGTCAACTGTTGTGATGGCCTCTTCCTCTGGCTTATTTTTAGGTCACAATAGGAGCATTTGTAGTTATTCTATATCTGTGCTTGTTGTTCTAGTTGGTGAGGGAGCATTGATTGCTTGCTTGAGTATTATTGAAACCAGCTGTATAATGTTTAAGGTCTAAGAAAGAGACCAAATCTTACACCAGAAATAGAGACAGAGAGAGACATGTGGACTGATGAGGGAGACCATAACAAATATCTAATATGGAATACACAGAGAATATGGTTGTTTTAATGCAGGGTAATGCAGTTTTCTAGTATTTAGATCTTTTATGAGCCATATGTGAGGAGGGAAAAGTGACATTCCCAGAATATGGGGGTATAAACAACTGTTAATATATAATACTCCATATAATACTCCAATCATTCTATACTGTCATTGCCAGGCTAGTATATACTCTGTATATTTGTATTTGATCACTTGGGTTGGGGGTTAGATTTTGTTAGATGTAGATGAAGTTGGCCAATAAGTAGGAAAGTGGCAGCACTGTGTTTGTGTGAAAGTAGAAGATTTCCTGCTTGGAAGCAGGATACGGCTTTGAATCAAGCAGTGTTATTTCCACCCACTTCTTTTTGGGATGTGGCCAAGCCACCCTCTCCAAACATGCTGTCTGGGCAGCTGGAATTTCTTTGACGTTTTTGCTTAATGTGTGTTTATAAGTTTGGCCGTTTGGAAAAGGATTGTTCGAATTCCATCTGTGCCGACCCCTTTGAATCTGAAATGGAGAAAATTACTCCCACTAAAATGAATTGTTTCAATCTGTTTCACTGCTCGTCTCCATCATGGTGGCCTCAATGGTATCAACACTTTGAAACGAAGAAGTGTCAGCTAATTAACTGAATAGATTCATCTGGCCCCTCTCACCTCATCATCACTTTTCTGATATTTAAGATGATTTGTTCCAAAATGGAAATATCTTCTGGACCAGCATTATATAATATTATATAATCATATAATATCATATAATATTTTGAGATGTGTTTTCCTGTTGCTAACAATGAAAAATAGAAACCATCATCGTACCACAGGCCTGTTTCTAAAGCTTATCTCTGGAGACTGGGTTGAGAGCCCATTGAGGGTGTCAGAGGTTGACTGGTGAGGAGGAATCCATGATTCCAGCACCCTGTGCATGTTTTCCTTTCCATGCCATCTTATATGCAGAGTTAAGATAAGCATGTGCTTGTGGTTGGGACCAGGTGTGTGACTATCGGATTTGTTTTGACAGGGGAGGGTCCAAAGGTGATGGAAGAGGGTCAGACTTTCTCTCTCATTTTCTTTTAATTCTCCCTGTTTTTTGCTGTCTCCCTCTTTTAAATCTGCTTGTTTCCATTGGGGGCACAGGTTACTCCTTAATGTCAGGAGCCACACGGAGAACCACCAGAACCATCTACAGAGGAGAACCCAAAATGTTTTCCCTCTGTGGTATAATATAATTACTGAGCCTCTGGGAGAAGGGTCTTGCCCATATAATTTTTGATCAGGGCCCTGTGAATTTTAGCATTGGCCCTGGGAACTACTGCTGTGGTTCTACCTAGTTTTTTACCTTTTTTTGTGTAAAATGTTGGGATTTATTGTTAACACTAGTTGTTGAAGCCTCTGGCCTCTTGTGTTTTTCAGATTCATGGATGAATGTTGTGACTAGAAGAAAATCTGTTTTGGTTTTAACAATGAATGCTTTAGTTGATTATATATTGCTGAAGCCCTGCTTTTATCAGTCAGGGGGATAAATGAATATCTCAGCAAACACAGCAGGAAATTTTCTTTCAGGCTCTTTCATAGAACTTCATAGACTTAATCACACCCTATGATGCTTGGCCAAGAGGTTTGAGTCTAGAGATACTGAAGAACTCAATTCCTATTTCCTTGGGTTGCGGGTTGTGGACCCTCCATAATTCTTCCACAACCTGAAAATCTTGAGGTTACCCCCACCCCTTTTTTAAAATACCCTTTTCCCTGCCACAAGATACTCCAGTGTGGTTTTGGAGGCCACCTAGAACGGAACTGTAGTCCAGATTCAGAAATAAAGATTTCTGTAGTAAATGTTGCTTATGTCGTTAGTTCTATCTCCCTCTTCCAAAGAGTATAGCCCCTGACTGATCACATAAGAGCTAGTGTTTGCTGATCAGATTGTGGTATTCAGGCCAGAGGTACAGGCCACAGTTGCCAACCGTGACTTCTCAAACAAGCCAGAGGGAGTAAATGCTATTATTAACATTATTGCCCACAGCATCAATATCGTTATTGCTGTCATTTCCATTGTCGTCCTCATCATGTTTTATGATCTTTGTCTCTGCTTAACCAGCATGCTAAGAGTATCTGCTCTGATGTGGAGAAATGTGGTTGAATGTCTGAACACAGTGCTGACCATGACCTGCCGAGCTCAAATGGAAGTGAACCTGAGGTTGCTGAGCAGCTGTTGACTTTGGCTACTCCTGGTTCCAGTGCTCCAGTTCAGAGCAGTATTTCAACTCTGTGTTACCGCAGTTCATTCGGAAAACCCTGGTAGCAGAAGTCCCATCACTCAGCATGACTTTCTAGAGTGAAATTATGAACTTCAGGAGTGACACATGAAAATCTAACTTGAACTTTACAGAAAAACTCCAGGGATTTACTTCCAGGGATAAGGCTTGGTCTACTCTGCTTTTTACTCTACTCTGCTCTACTCTACCTTTTTATGTCTGATCCTCTGCACACTTAGACCCCTGCAAATTTTCTCCAGTAATGCTCACCGATGACATAAATGCAAAAGAATTGCAAAAAGAATCCTCAGTTAGAAAGTATACCTATGCAGCACAGTGGTAGTGATCCACAGTACAATTTTAAGCAAAATAGAAGAATTTTAAAAATGAAATGGGGGAAAAAAGAAAATGCTTCAATATCTTCATCAAACCATTAAATGCATTTGGTTTTAAATATACAGAACAGACAGTAATATAGACTTAAATGTGTAAGCGTTGAGTCAGTTCTGTAAGGTATTAAATAAACTGTAGATGTTTAGGAACTGGACATTGCTGTGTTAAAGTGTTCCAAAGTGGTGGGAATCCTTGCTGTTCCTCCACACATCCCTGCTCTTAAATTGAACCAGATGGGTTGTTTCCATATAAAACTTTCACATCCTTTTAAGTTTCACACTGTGCTAATGGCTGTTAAAAAACATGGTACATGTCAAATTTTACCCACTTAATAAACTCAATGTTGACAATACATGTATACAGGCACAATGCCAGGTTTAAAATGACAGACTATTTAGTGGTCACATGATTCACCGTCCTCTGTTCAAGAAAACTGATTCATATCTCCTCTCTTAAGCATAAGAAATTCATTTGTTTGACAGGAATTAACAGAGAGTTCTGTGCCAGCCCTGTCAGCCCTGTTTTCTGTGCCATTACATGTTGCGCAAATTGTCTGACAGAAATTCTAGTGTTCGACGACTGTCTCCCATCTTTCCTGTGTTTCTGAGTCTTTCACCAGCTATTTCCACAAACAGGCGGTAAATGAAAGATAAAACAAAGGAGTGACCAAAAGTAAATTTGACAGAGCACAGAAAGTTAGTGGGTGAGAGAAAAAGACTTTGGCAGCTATGAAATATAACCAGGAAAGTAGACAAACAACTTTTCTGTTGATTGTTCTCAGGATTAAAGCGAAATAGACCTTCTCTAAAATCTATTTGTGTTGGCTGTCACATATACACAGACTTACTTTCACTCCAAACAACCCTAAACGTCTTTTCTGTGTTCTATTTGTACTAGTTCCATCATCACTGTGTTCAGTTGTTCCATCTGCAGCCAGTGTGAGACATCTATGTCCACCTATCAGAGCCAGGTTACAGAAAGGCTACTTTAACAGTTGCAGTCAGATTGTGATGCACTTCTGTAGAATATGAAGCTGTGTGTGACAGAGGAGAAAGTTCAAGCTGTGTGTGATTAAGCGGATATGTGTGTATAGAAGACACATTCAGCCAGGTTCTTGGTTATCAGGCAGTGAGCAGAGCAGTGGTTACCTTCCAGCAAAGTTCACACCCCTGAGAGCTGTTTGGTTTTGTAGTGGTGCTCTGTCACTGAGGAAGGAGGAGGAGTGGTGAGAGAGGAGGAGGGGAGAGCCTTCTCAGTTACTGTGAACAGCACACGCTGCAACAGAATGAGCGTGGCCGTGCTCTCCTTCGCTAACAGTGCTCTCTGAGACCAGTCGCCCCCTCCTACCTCTTACAGCCCCCACCAAACATCAAGAGCAGACACAGGGCTCTTGTCTCTGTTTCTCTCTCTCATATGAGAAGGCCACAAGAGACAACTCCTTTGCTTTTTTCCTCGTCTTCCCTTCTTTTGCTTTTGCCACTCTGAGGGACTATGCCGGTGGTTGGCGTTGCATCGAAACTTCGGCAGCCAGCAGTGGGGTCCAAACCCATCCACACTGCACTGCCCATCCCCAACCCAGGGAGGAGCAGCATGGCACATGGATTGGCACCCAGGAACTCAGAAATCAGCGGCATGGAATCTTCCATGTTGTCTTGTCATCTGTCACTCAAGAAAGACATCCAGGATAGGAGGACAACCTTGGTCCCAACTTCAGCTCTGGCTATAGGACGCAGTAACAGAGAGGCAGAAGAGAGCAAGATCTGCAAGGTCAGTAAAACTGATGATGAGCTACCTGTGGTCCAGCCATTTCTTCATGTGTGCAGTGTCTGGGTCAGATTTTTCTAATTACAGCAAATTCGCTCTGCAGGTGTCTCCCAGGTTGCTCCTAGATGGCCCTCTACACAGCTTATGGCTTTATTATTTTTGATTAGATAGAAAAATGTCTGCTGGACCATTGTGTAAATATCGCAGGTGCCATAAAGCATATCTTGGCATTAATTTTACCACATAGTAGTACATTTACCTTAATGCATGTGAATAATTTTGTTGCTTTATGGAAGCTAAAAAACAAAAATCTGAATGAATTCCTAGGTCATGTTATGTCAAGTCTTGTGGCTTTCACACATTGCTAAATTGTGTTCTATCTGAGAATGGGCTTTTTATTTAAAATCATGTCACTCGTGCAGCTGAGACTTCAGTTTGAGTTTGTGAGTTGTTGCAGCAGTTTTGCTGAGGCAAATAAGATCTTTATCTGTGAAATAAAGCATGGGGGCAGCTTTAGGGGGTTGTTTTGTGGGAGACACTTAGCCACCTGGGAAACCCTTGTGTGAAGCAGAGCAGGACAGCATACTAACTCCCTATGCCCCACATGTGGTACTCCGTTACAGATAGATGGCTGGTGTTTCTTCCCGTCGACTGCTACACTGCTTTTTCTCAGGCATCCCTGTTTAAAACACACACTCCAAACAACCGGTAAAAATACCAGTCATACAAAATAAATGCATGCCAAGATTCCTGAAAACAATTTTCAAACATTTGACTGGAAACCAAAGCCAAGACAGAAGGAAGGCAGGGCACTTTAGCATGTAGGAAGTAAGAGTCTTTCAAAAATCCCCGCCAAACAAATACATTTGAAGTTGCTTGTGAGATTCGTCTGCCAGCCCTGAAAAACAAAAACTGAAGTGAAAAGAATGTCTTTCCTGTTTAGTTAGCTGTTCCTGACCGTCCTGACTGTCTTATTTACTGTTGACCATAGACAAAGTTTGCAACCTTCTTTTTTAAACAATCGTTAAAGGCAGGACTTTCTTGTAACCTGCAGGAAGTGCGTGCTGACTTCAAAGCATGGTCATGGTTAACTGCATAGGGATTCTGGTGTAGCGCTGCAAGAGTGTACAGGATTGCTGCAGGGCAGCAGGACAGAGAATGAGGGGAAGTGTTTTTAAACATTAACTCTATGCTCTGTGACCTAGTGTCATGTCTTTTTGAGAAGGAATCACCCACCTGCTTTCTTTGCTTTAGTCTGCGGTTAAAAATGCAGCCAGATTGTTAAATTCAATTGAAAAAGCATTACTTTGGAATATTAATAGGCAATATCGCATATAATATAATTGACTTAATGTCTTCATGTCAAGTAATCACCTCCCTAACTAACAATTAGCCCCACTTTGGACTTGTCCACTCAGGTCTCTATGCTCATTTGAAAGAAGCTGAGGAGCCTGAGGCAGTACCTGCTTTTGAAACTGACAGCCTAGCTTTGGTGGGGCTAGTAAAACTGTCAAAGTTCATAATGCTTTGGCAAGACTGAGTAAATTCTGGCAAAACGGATTTGTTTATACCTAAAGCTCTCCACAAGCCTGTTTGGACTCGTTTGTAGTCGTTCCCACAGAGGGCAGCATGTTCACCTTGTTTGGTGTTGACACATGCTCTTTGCCACTACAGTTTGATTTGAATCGTGTCTGAACAGTGTAAGCGCATGACAAACTCTGCATGTGAGGATATTGTTCAGCCGCACAGCTGGCGTTGTTGTGGTCTGCTGGTGCTGATCAAGTTTCCAAACAAACAAGAGAACAAGATTTTAAGTAAACTCATTTAACAATGGCTAATGTGAAGAGAGAACGTGTGTTCTGTAGATCTGTTGAAGCTCTTTTAGATGCCTATAAGAGAAGTCATTCACAGGACTTTAGAAAGTTTTTTGTATACAAGAACCTCATCTCATGACACTGTATAGACTGTAAAAATAAAGGCCAAGATCACTCCAGACACTTGTTTTGGAGCTGAGCAGTTTTCTGTTGTAAACTGAGGAAAATGTGGTTGGTCCGGTTGGTGAACTGATTATAGCTTACACTGTACACTTTATATACCTGAGAATAAGGCCACTGAGGGTGTGTGTATGTGTGATGTGTGTCTGTGCGTTGAGAAACAAAAGAGCAAGAAAAAACAGGGTACTTTACACATCCTCTTGATATGGTAATGTTTCCTAATTTGAACATACTTTCACAAACTCTGGTACAACTGAAGTACAGTAGATGAGAATCCAGAGCAGTTCTCTCTTTCAGGCTCTGTCGCCCTGGGTTTGAACACACTTGACTTAACAACTGATTTAAAAATGGAATGACTCCACAGGGTGTTGTTCATGGTTATACAAGCCTAAAATTGGGACATAAAAACGTTCACTAATCCTTTTCTTGTTCGATGAGAACACATTTATAATGTGTTTAACTAAGCAAATAAAAACAGTTTGTTGAGATCAGTATATAATAATAAGATCACTGAGACCAGAATAATGATTCAAAATGTTATGTTAGATAAATTGATTTTGTTCTATTAATTATATTTAATACATAATTTAATGCTCCAAAAACGTTTTGAAAATCCTTATGTGACTGCTGAATGCAGGTATGTTGGGAGAGACTGTGTGTGGAAACATGTTATTCTAGAATTCAGTTCAGATAAATGACTGCAATATCTCATTCTCACGGGGACACAGGTTATCCGCTCTGTGCCAATCTTTCATTTTTCATTAATGTATTTCCTTGATAAGCTCTATGGATTGTCTTTTGTGTTAAAAATCCCCCAGATGCCCTTACTGTCAAAATTTGATTGTCAGCAACAGGAATGTGGCTTCTATATTTACCCCCTCATTTTTGTTAACAATTTAACAGTCTCCCTTAAACTCATCTAACCCCATCCGGCAAACTGAGTTTAGCTGTGTCTTAATTTCTTGTTTCACAGTGATTTGATCCAGAAAATATGGATTATCTACCAACTACAACAAGAGCCGTCTTGAGACTGTCATCTAAGCGCATCCTGTTTCACACGCCCACACAAACACACACACATATGCAGGCTTATTCTCAATCTCACTGAGGTTAATGGTGCAACAGGGAGGCTCTCCAGGGTTCAGTCCTCAACCCATTCAAGGTTTGTCTGTTTGAGATTAAGGAGTCAAGGAATGTAAACAGGCCGTTGGTGGCTCACACACTGGGAATATGGGAAGTACAGGGGAATGCTAAGAGTACAAGGGGACAGTCTGAGCGTTTCCCAGCAGCAGAGGTGCTGTCAATGGTGAAACACTGGAGTTTGGGGGGCTTTGCTGTCTGTGCATGTTTCAGCCATGGGTGGTCTGGCGTGCTGCACTCCATATCTGGAAGAGCGCAAGGCACTGAAGACAAGTGGTGACGCTCCTATTAAACAAGCAGAGGTGGAGACTTGGAACCTGAGGCACTAGACACTGTTAGACAGGATTTTTGGTTGCTAAATGTCTAATGTCTATTTAACACAATGTTTAGTAGATTGCTTGAAGATTGGGGTCTGAGGCACATTTGTTATTGATCGAATCTGAATCTAAAAGTTTTGGATTCCGATGTTAAAGTCAACATAAAATCTAAATTTATGTTTTAGTTTTCTTATTAAATTTTTTGGTCTTACAGTGCATGACACTGTGATTTATTAAAATGCAATATCCAGTTTCACCTTTGAAACTTTTTTTTAAGAGTGAAGTCATAAGTCCCTTTTTAACCTTCCTTTCCAAACCTCTGCACTCTAGAATGTAATTTCCACTTTCCAAACCTTGTGTTTGTGTTGTTGAATATCCTACAGTCCTACAAAAATCGTGGATGCCATTTCAGGTTAACTTTAAGGGTTTTGAGATCTCATTATAGAGAAAATTTGTTTACCAAAAAAACGCTGCAAGTGTGTATTTAACCTCCTTGATAGTGAAATCAGTCCTTAGGTAAAACAGGAAGAAAAGAGCATTAGAAAAATAGCACAGGACCTGAACCAAAGATCTTGCCAGACATCCTTTTTTATAACACTGTGCACACATCTCAATCCAAAAGAAAAGAATTACATCTAATAGCATTTAACAAGCTGGCAGATGTCATTTTCTTTCTCTTGGTTCAGCTGAGGACTTTAACATCAGATCATTATAGTGAGGATAGTGAGTGAGGATCCCTGCCACATTCTGATGTTCTAGAATGGTCTGTGTTGATGCGACACTGCATGTTTTTGCATGGTGCAGCCCATTGGCAGAAGCTACCCACATACTTTTGCACATCCACACACTCCAGGCCATATCCACAAACCCAGTTCCTTCAGGTTTTGTTACTTCAAAGGTATGCTCATTAAATGATCATAGAACAAGACATACTGTGGTTGTACACTGCCCCATGTTTGCTGTGTACAGCTGTTAAAACACAAAAACGGCAAAGCTGGAAAACACACACCTTTATTTTTCTATTGTGGTGGGCAATCATAAAATGTGTGTAATCCTGAACTAATAATATATTCTGTCCCCTAATCCTACAGTACCCCTAATGTAAACATTTTCATTATAAAAATTTTTTTAATATACAACACTTAGTCCCACTATATTTTAGTCTGTTTTTTTAACTATTTGGGACTGTTGGTTGGTGCTCACACTGTCAGATTATACAATCTTAGTGGGAGTTCTCACGGTCTTTCTCTTTATCACTCCATCAGCACAGCTTCAGTCAGACAGGCAGTGTGCACACCTGGCACTGTCTGTATAACTGGCTCTGATTACGCGCCACGAGCCAAGTGCCGCACACAGAGGTCACACATACATACACACGCACAGATTTTCTCATGCTCTCACTGCAGAGCATGAACATCTGTGAACCCAAAGCACGAGACTCATTAGTAATCAGTAGGGACCAGGACAGAGCGGACATCCTAGCACGCCACTTAACACAAGATAAGAGAGTTCAGAATGAGATGTGTGTTAGTCAGCCCCTCCGTGAGTCAGACTGCATGGTTACATGATGAACAGCTAGAGAATCATGTGATTTCCTGTGGCGTGAGCAAAGTCCTTTGCGTTTCACTAGGGCATTTGTGCACTGATATACATGAATGTAAAGGCATGAACATTGCTTGGCAGACTTTAACTGGTTACTATTTAAAACAATAGTTAGGCCAAAACTAAGTATTTTAATCCAGTATTTAGCTATTTAGCCATGATGTTGTTCCAAACCCATATGGTATTATTATAATTCTTTTTTTTTCATTTTTACAAGGAAATTGAACGAATCGTAGTGTTTTTTGAAAATAGAAGAGTCTTTAGAAGAGTCTTTAAGTGCTAGGTGTTAGAACAGATAATTATTAAGACAACTAAGAATAAATAAACAGTTGAGTTGTGGTTTCAATAATATATACAGTGGCTCACCACAACACTGCATTTTTGGTTAAATAATTTGACCTGTGTCTCCCCTATGCTCACCAAATGGACTGTAAAGTACACAGTGAGACTTTGGGCTTACTTTGTGTGTGTATGTGTAATATCTGTCACGCCAACCACGAGCCAGTAAAAAGGACTTCAATTTACATTTCATGCAGTTATCATTTAATGCAACAATTAAGGTTTGACAAGAGCCCTTTTGGAAAATTCATCTTAAAGGGGTCATGTAATGTGTTTTTATATTTTCCTTTCCCTTTGCTAGAACAGTTAGATCTGAAAAATCTCCTACAAAAAAGCAAAAGCAAAAAAAAAGTCTCCTACAAATTATTTATTTTAACTAAGCTGATTCAGACCTGCCAAAAACATCTTGTTTGACTCCTCCCCCACATTCTTATGTCACATTGTGGGGATATTTGAATAATGTCACCTAAATGCATACACAAAGAAAGAAGGCATGGCTTCAGTTATCACAGTTGTGTTGCTGCTTATGACTTGCCCCAATTTCCAAAGAAAGACTGTTGACTTGATGCGGGAAGTTACTCAACTATCACCAATAGTTGTTAATCACAGCGAAATTGAAAGTTGGAAGTTCTTGTTGAAGCGGTGTATCAATTCCTCTGGTTTGGCTAGCAAAACAGTGGTGCTGACACATTGGATGACATCCTCTCTGTTGACATTGCCAAAATTTGGCCAAGAATTAGTGGTGTGCTTGGTGAAAGAGCATACCAAAGTGAAGCTGCACAAGAAATACAAGTTCTTCTGAAAGTTTATTTTTAACTACAGGTCAATTGCAACGTCAATGTATTCTGGTTGGTAGTTATCCTGTTTGCTATAGCTTATTACTAAGAGAGATGTTTTGCTATGAATTTTGTTTAACGTAGACATAACCTAAATAAAAGTGAACAGAGAGGTCATTCATTAAATGTATTTTGAGCTCCCCTGTGTTCAATATTTGGACACAAATTTATTGCAGTGTTTCAGAAGTTCTCCACTTAGTTTCAGACATCTTAATAAAAAATCTTCAAAATGGTCACTCTGTAGCAAATAGACATCCTCTGTTTCGAAATGCATACTGCACACAAATGTACTCCTGCGTATTATTTTAAAAGGAGGACCTTCAACCCGCCGTATTAGTCATCAATGCTTTCCTCAGTTCTTTTTGTGTCTGAAAAATCGTGAAAACTGAGATAAGGGTGATGTGGTTTAAAATTAGAGCAGCCCGGTACGCTGCAATAACATTGGCAAGAGGACTTAGCAATTAGTTTTGACTGTGTTAGGGTAATTTAGTAAAATGTCACATTTAATTTGTGTCTATTTAAAATATACATTTACAAACGCATACACATTTTTAAAGTATTGTTTTTTCCATAATCTTAAGCCTAAACATCTAAATATAAAAAATGCCCTTGCACTAAACAATTATAGTTTAGACTAGTATAGTTGAACAATTATAGTTTACTAATGGTTTAGAACTTACAACTTTAAAGTTGTAAAGTTATTAAAGTTGTAATAATAAACATACTTTCATTTTGTTCCACAAAAGCTATTCATGCAGGTTTGGAACAACATGAATGTTAAATGGCATGATTTTTTAAAAACTACCTCACATAGTTACTCTATAAAGCAATTGTTTCCTTTGGGGAAAAATGGGTAGAAAAATACATTTGTTTTCTTTTGCATTTAACATATTTTTCTTTGCTCCTGCAATATTCAGTTGGCTGTCCCTGTGTTGTATCTGAATGCATTTTATTCTGCAGATAACATTTTAAGTGACAGCCATCCATACATACAGTGAGTCTTGTCTGTTGTAGCATTGTTTTGACTAGAGTTACTATCTGTACGGGCTGATACAGGTTAAGGGCAACATCAGTAACTTATTGATGTCTTCAACTGGGCCTCACAGAAAGAAGACAGAAGACCTGAAATACAGATAATACTATTCACACCCATTACAAAGCTAATTAATTAGAACTCCTAGAATACACTGCTTGCAAAAAAACATTTTCTTCAGCCAGGTGTCTTACATGTGTGCATATGATCACTACCTCCACCTCATTTTAAGACAGGATAAACACTGTGGGAAATGCTTTTTTATTTTGTATGTAAATGTTCGCTTTGGTGTACGACAGATTGGTTTAAAGTTGAATTGGAACTGTGCTCTAAAATGGTAGAAGTATTTGACTCACACCCTTGCACACCTTTAAAAAGGTGTGCACAAAACCCTCACTGCATTAGAAGGAGATGGAAGCATCTGCTACAGATTTTAAAGTCTTAATCTACCCAGATGTGTCATTTTACATTGTGACATCACAGTGGAAAATCTCAGAGAAGGAAGGGATAGATGGGGCAGGGTTATGGATGAGGAAAAGGGATGAAAGTAGACGGATAAAAAGGGTTGGTTGCCTTTCATGGATCACCGATCCTCTTTTCTCTGTGCAGAATAAGTTAATATTGCAGTAACTTGGAGTAAAGCTTACTAAGTTTAAGTTATTTATAAGTTATTAAGGTTATAGAGGTTTAATAAATATTGTTAGGTTGGAAGTGCATTGTGTAGGAAGCGTGCCATGCTATATGTACTTTGTATCTGATACAAAACACACACAAACAGCCAGACACACACAGTACTGCTACATTGCATTCACACTTGTGTTATCGTGATACTATAGTTCAACATAGTTTTGTTATGCCTGATAGTAAAAAATTTAAACTCAATCTACACAGTTCCACATAATGACAAAGTTAAAATTTTAGAAATATCTGTACATTTATTAAAAAGGGAAAAATGAAATATCAGACATAATACTTAGAATTAAGGTCAAACAGTTCAATCTTGGTTTAATCAGACCAGAGAATCTTGCTCCTCACAGTTTGAGAGTCCTTCGGGTGCTTTTTTGCAAACTCCAAATGGGCTTTCATGCGTTTGGCACTGAGGAGAGATTTCCATCTAGCCACTCTGCAATAAAGCCGAGATTGTGGAGGGCTGCAGTGATGGTCGTCCTTCTGGAACTTTGTCCCATCTCAGATCTCACAGGATCTCTGGAGCTTAATCAGAGTGACCATTGGGTTCTTGGTCACCTCTCTTACTTATGCCAGTGTGATATTTCATTTTTTCTTTTTAATAAATTCAAATTTATTAAACATTTTAAAAATTCTGTTTTCACTTTGTCATCATTGAGTACTGAGTGTAGTGTAGTAAAATGAATTTAAATGATTGTAGCATCAGGTTGCAACATAACAAAATTACAAAAAGTGAAGGGGGTCTGAATACTTTCTGAATGCACTGTGGTGTGTGTAAAGCTTGGCACACTATGATATTCATTTCTCCCTAGTTGACAGAGGCTGATAGTCATGCAAAGAATGGCTAAGTTACACTGCTACAGGACACAGATCACTGCACTGAGAACATACTCGTCCCTGCTGTGCTATCCAATGCACAGAAGAGCTTTGTGTGTATGTGCAGATCAGTTTAGAAACCACAAAGGTCTTGCCAACAATTTTTGCTTTTCTGTTAAAATTTTGATAGTGTGACACTCCTTATATACTGGGAAAAAGCAAGGGGCTTTAGGGGCCCAAAGCCTGTTTTGCTGAGTGTTGCACAAAAACAGGATGTTTGAGAGCCATGCCGCAGATGTGAAGGACAGAAAGAGAGTGAGACAGAGAAATATTTTTGCCCTATCCCAACAGAGAGGTGACCTTCTGGTAAATGAGTGTCCTATCCCTAAATTCTGTGGAGCTTTTATCAAGCACTGATTCCATGCAGGCCTAGTAATTAGTCAGTGGCTTGGCTTTGTATCCCTGGTGGTCCAATCAAATTGCTCCCACACAAATAAGAAAAGAGTAGGATGGCAACCATTAAAACTTGAAAAAGGTACATCGTTCTCACACAAAATTTTACAGAAGGTAGGCATGATTGAAATTCTGCCCAGCCGACAGAGGAACTAGGAGTGTGCCAGCAGTTTGCTGCGACCCCTAATCATTTATGTATTACAAGAGGCAATGAGTTGCAATGCAAATGTATTTGTGGGTTCAAGCTTGTTTCTTCAGGTTTGTGCTCAAGTAGAACTTGGCTGCAGGCTCCAAATAGTTATGGCTGCAGTTGTTTACTCCTTTCTGCAGATCCACTCTGGATGTACTGTAGGTTGAATTCAACCTCTTTGCTGGCAGGTATGCTTTTAAGCCATAAAGTTTATGCTGTACTATGCCCACCGCTGACTTACTAACTAATTTTACAATCTGCCCAGAAACACTAATGATAGATGTAGGTAACCAGGCAACCAAGCTTGGGAAATAGACTGTCTTCCAATTTAGACCTGCTCGGTCAACTCGCTGAACTCACTGACTCAATGAAGAGATGCTATATTCAGATACCTAGCATGAATAGATTTTGGGCCCATAAGCTTTCTGCTGCACCCTGAAAGGTACAAATTAAAAAGAAACAGGGGTCCAGTGTGAGAATTGGGGTTGGAGCATGGGTGGTGGTAGAAGGATGAAAGAAGAGGTGTGTTTGCCAAAAGCTAGACTTTTGTCTGGCCAAGAGGCAGCATAAATGCCACATGCACCTGATCCTTCATCTCCTCTTGCTTGTAGGAACTGGATAGCAGATTGAGCTTTGGTTATGTGACACTCTTGATTGAGGACAAAGAGGAAAGGTTGTTACTGCAGTGAACCAATGCGTGATGTACAATATAGGGACCTGTATTACTTTTGTGATCTGAAAACCTTTTGACCCTGGATGGGAATAACCCTATGCCAGTAAATAAGACTCTCCAGCCATGTTCAAACATTAAGAAGGGCAATTCTTAATGTCTGAACAGAGAGGGGGAAAGACCAAACGTTGTCTTAACCCTGAGCTTCTACCAAACAGCTTCTTTTGCAATATTTGCATTGAAAAACTTCTGCACAGTACACCACTCACATCATGTGGCACAAAAACTTGCACAGGCTGGGTGAAGTTATCTGGGAGCCTAAGGCCAGGATTATGTTTGTGGTTTCTCCAACACTATTCCCTGCTGATAGCTCCAACAGGATCTTCATACCCACTACTGTAAAGACTATAATTTTGGAAATTTGGTAAACTATTCAAGTGCATATTTGTTGACGGTCAGTGACATGTAGAATTATGCCTCCCTCACATAGCTGGCATCCATTTCATAAGAGCCTGTCTCTTGAAGAAATGGTCTGGCCATGACTTGATTTGTCCTCACTGCAAATTGCATGAGTAACTCATCCAAAGGTTGCTTGTAATTGATGAGTGCATATGTTTTAGTATTTTTCTTCTTAGAGTCAATGTGTTTGTCTTTCCACACTCTCACTGAAGCAATCCTATAGAAAAGATAGACCTTTAATAGCTAAGACAAATAAGGTCTTTTAATAGCTCAGTTGTTTCTCCTAGAGACAGACTTTTGCCTCTATGATAAACAATCTACATCAGTTTTACAGTATTTTAGTAGTAGAGGCATTTTAGTAGAAACATGACGAAGTTGATTTGTAAGTTGGAATTTAGGAATTTAGATGAAACATCACTGAGATGATCAACCACTGAGCAAATATTTTCTCTGGGATGGACAGCAAAGAGACTGGCTTTTTTCACAGCTCTTGTCTTAGAATATAAACCTCCACCTCCTTTGAAGGTATAGAATATATGACATGACCATTTAAGGTCCATTACTGACCTGTCTAGCTGTTCTGTAGCTAAGCTCTGTCTTTATAAAGGTCACATGCTGATTCACGTTAGTTTATCTATGAGGCAGGTCTCTGTATTCCTCCACAATGAATCATTTAACAACCACATTAGCCTTCCATAGAAGAAGTAACATTTGTGTCGGATGTTTTTGATTTGATCTCTCACACAGGCTGTCTGACTCAGGCCTTGTGTCTGGATTTTGCTCAGTGTAGTAAAACTTAGGGGTGGTCCTATTTCACTCAGAAAAAGGCTTTAAAGGTTCAAATCGAGCCAAGCCTGATTTTACCTACACAAAAAGGTAAAATGCTGGAGTTAGACTTGTGTGTTTACTTTATTTCAGGTTCAGAACTGTAAGAATATAGATACATTATACATTATATAGATGTATATAATGGCTACATTTAGCTTAAACACAAAAACAAAGCCACACCAAAGACGTTTATCCAATCTGTGAAATGGCTCATGCATTTGCATATAACAGTATTACAAATAGCAAGCAGATCTTGGATCTAGCAGGATCATCTCAACAGACTCACAAACCCATGTTTTCTTTATGGCTATTTTCTGCCCTTAAGCTCTTCTAATATCCTTTCGTTTGTAATTATGATTACAACATTGTGACATTGATTCAAATTATTTTGGTCAGAACAAGATACATTTGCTTCAAGCACATTCTCTTTATCCTATCTAACAACAAATACAGTATTTTTGCATGCTATTGCAACAAAACAAAACAATTTAGCATGCATTTCATGCTTTATGTACCTTAAGTATTTCACAGAGAATAATGGGAAAGGTAGTTTTATATTATCTGGCAAGCTTTGTAGTTACTTTTCATCAACAGCAAACAAAATGCACACAAAAAGAACTGTAAAAAAAACTACATTCACTATTTAAAATCACAACTACATTATGACAAATACCAATATTCCATCATGGTTTCTTTCATTTACATGCCAAACTCAGATGCATTTTGTGCTCTTCACTATTCTATAGTGACACTCGTCACTATTATAAAATTTACCTGTTTTTATACTGTCTTCCTCCGGAGCTGCACAGAGTACCATGTGCGTTCCAGCAAGTGTGTCATACTCTATATTTACACAGCTGCGGGAGGACAAGATCACATCAGATGAAGGCTTTGGCCCCATGCTGGAACAGCAGGATTCTCTATAAGCAAAGCATTTGATATTTGGACAAGAGTTTAGAGACACTGTCTGTTTCTGTGACTCCTGTCATTTCTGTCTAGAGAAGAGCGACAGAGAACAGTGTCACCAAGATTCTACACACACATATTATCCCACACTGACTTGGATATAACCTTCAGATGCAGAAATCTTGAGAGAGTGAATGTGTCCACAGTGACCTACTCAGAGGTTTTGGTTAAACAGTAAAGGGGAAGTCACACAGGTAACATCCTCTGTGTTGTGGTTCAAGACTTTGTGAAAAAGAGGAAGGCTGGTCAGTGGTGACCACAGAAACTTCATACTGCTGTGCTTGGGTGAGTTTCTTCACACTCACCAAGCTGAAGGCCCCTCTGGTGGAAACTTAACAAAGAAAAAGAAACACAGAATTAAGTAGGAAAAGAAAGGATGGTAACAATCCCTAGATTTTTGTTTTTGTCCTGTTCTCGAGAGGGAAAAAATGGTACCAATCCAAGGATCCACACATTGATTTTTTTCCCAAGAGCTTTGCTAGAGTTTGGGTGTTGGTAAGGATAGTGTCATGACCTAAGCCTGGTTTGTCACTTCCTCAAGACAACAGAACAAGCAGAGTCTCTGGTCCTTCCTGTCCTTTCCCAAAGAGTAAGAGAGTTATTTCTGCCCTTTAAATCTGTAGAAATGGTACGATGCTCAGTGTTTGCTGCATTGCTATATGGGAGGTTGTGCCAAGTCTGTGACTAATGAATCTATTTCCTCCTTGAGAAGTTTCACCTGTAATTACAGACATTACCGCCATATCAAACAAATATCCTGAATTTTTAGTATCCGTCCTGACACTGAAATCCATTCTTTGGGAAATTATGGGACATTGCTCTGGGTTTCCAGTAGATTCTCAGAATTTGAGAGGAGTGTGGAAAATAGTTTCTTACAGGAATTTTGCACATAATACTAATGCTTTGGCTGAAGTGGATATTTGCAAAGTTAAGCTTGTGGTTGATTATGGGGGCTGAAAATACAAGGGCTGTAAGCTCTAGTCATCATCTTGGCCGAGGCTCTGAATAAACAAGTATCACAGTGGTGCTTTCTAATTAGGGAGGTAAAGGAGGGGGAGTGCCGTAATGATGTTCACACTATCTGTTCTCTTTCCAAGGTCAAGATGCAAATGCCATCTCTGCTTGTTTAAGACAAACACCTCGCCAAAATGTCTGCTGAAAGTAGCATCTTTTCTTCCTTGTGTTAAAATATGCATAAGCAAAATCTAATCTGTAATCAGGTCAATTGGCGTGTGAGCACAATGTGTGTAAAGCATGTTGCAATCTGTTGGATCTGCTGTTGTTTATTAGGAGTTGTAGGTGCTATGCATCTATGCCCAACATCTGTGTACTTTCTTATCAGCCTCTTCCACCTCAAAGTTGATTTGTTGAAATCTCTTATCTCCAGCTGTTGTTTTTTTGGCAGGTCTACAATTTTTGAAACCCCTTGGTTATATTGTAAAATTTGACATGGCAAATATTTTGAGAGTTTATTATGCCACCTTGAATCCCAGCAGTGAATAAGAAAATACTTTGGATTGCTGTGTTAATGAATCCAAGTAGATCTGCACAGATATTGTGTCTTAATGGGTATTTTGACACCAGAGCCAAAATAAAATGCATCCTTTCAGATCAGAGATTTTACGCTTACAATAGGATAGTGGGCTTTGCTCCTTATTGCAGAAGGCCAGACAAATACACACAGTTTAAAATGCATAATCACAGACAAGCACTTCCTTAGAATTCCCATTGATGTTACTATGTTGAGAGCCTGTGGACGATTGTTATGCAACATCATTTGGCTGCAAAATATTATTAATTTTATTATTAATATTACAATTATGAGCAAACTCTTCTTTAAGACTGCTGTAATTGCATCCTTGCTTTTTGTCTTCATTCCCACAATTCACCATCTCACAGTAAACCATGAATCTTTACAAACTCTCAGAGGAAATGCAAGATCCAATTGTGAGAAAGATTTGTTTTCCTAAATTAGCATTGCTGTAAAGTGTTTAGTATTAAACCACTATTAACTCAAACTTCTAAAACTTTTACTAGCAAACTTCTGTTGCTAGTAGGTGATCTTGATGGGCTCATGCAAGCCTAAAAAATAAATAGGTAATTCTCACACAAAAAAAATGTATGTAATGTGTTATGTTTTTATAAAAGTTTGACTTCAAAGACTCAATGTCAGCTTTGTTGAAACACAAACTCTCGTCTGAGTTGAGTGCTAGGGTGCTCTCGTGTTCTTGACTATCTGCAGTTGTACATTTACAGATAAACACTGGGGTCACCATGTGAAAGAGACAGGTTTGTTTATGGTCCAAGGTGGTCCATTGAGCAGTCTGGTCATTAGATTGAAACCAAGCTGATTAACCATCCAGACCAGCTTGCACCAACTTGAACCAGCTAAAAACTATGTGAAACCAGCTAAACCCTTAAGCTTGGTTTGGTTGGATGTTTCAATTTCCAGAGTGTATGTACATACATTTCACACCCTCATGGTTAAAAGTATGCACACATCTTCTCCTGTATGTTCCAGAGAAGTCAAGCTTTCTCAAAGCCAACTGCACTCTCTTGTGACACAACAAAAAGAGCCATCCATGCGTTTCAACCTTTTTCAAAAAGCCCATGTGAAATTTTTGTGTGTTTAAAGTCTTCACCTCAGCTGGAACTGATACAGAAGATCACTATTTATCTCCATCACTCCAGATTAGCCGAGATTAGCTGGCATATTAAAAAAGGCTCTCAAAAGACATAATAAAACCAAACCATGAGACCATAAAAATGCTTTCCTTCAGATGAGTTGCTTCTGATGAGAGGAAACGATCAGCACCTGTTTGGAGCCAATCCAGATTATTGTTTTCCCTGAGCTGTTGTTTATGATGGAGGCGGCACTGACTCCCAGTGACCTCTGATATTCTCACGTTCATGTCTTTTATGTTGTGTAACAAGTTTGCCCTCACTGGAAATCAGCCAGAAACATGAAAAATGAGAGCATGAAGAAACTTTGAACTGCTGATCACAGGCCCTTTATCCCTTTAAGCCCTTTAAGTGTTTTGTAGCGGTAATTTCTTTTGTGATCCACTGCCTGTATGTACTGTTCAAAGCTAAGGGATTTAATTTAAAAATGTAAAAATGTTCTTGAATTTGCAGGCCATCATGCTTGTACCAAACTGTACAGGAGGTTTGGATTTCTTTTTGTCTTATCTGGTTCTTCTGTGTTTCCCAACACTGTTGGTCTCCAGAGAGGCAGAGGAGTGGGAGGAAGGATAGTTAGTTTGGGGTCAGCTGAAGGAGGCTAGCCATGGTCATGTGAATGGTAACACTGAGAAAGTGGGAAAATCTCTCTTGGACTGGAGAAGATTTTTTGTGGATGAACATCCCTCAGGCGGTTATACAGCATTTTGTGCTAACTGATCTGGTTTTGGATGATTCAGAATGTTCTAGTGAGCCCTGAGCTTGCTGCCTATCTGTCTGAGTGAAACATGCCCAAACCAGCCTGTGATTTCCGAGTTCATTTTACAAAGTTGTACATCAAGGTCTTTGGATCAGCAAGGAGAAAAGTTTACAACTAAAGCACTAGAAAATCTACAATCTATTAGTGTGGTTTTGTGTGTGCTGCAGTGTGCTTTGCTTGTGTTGTGTATGTATATGTGAATTGTTGTATGTGCGTGAGTTTAGTGTTTGGTATGTCTGCATACTAGGAACAGTTTACAAATTTCTGTATGGGATACTTCGATTATCCCATACAGAAATTACTTTTGAAACACAATCAAAAATACAAAATAAATAAATACTACATAATGGTGTTTTATAAACTATTTTTAAATGGTTGCTATTATTTATCATATTGAACAAGAGTACCATAAAACATAGGCCAAAGTTTGTGTTCACATCCTTATTTAATGGGCTAAACTGGGAAATAGGATTGGACCAGACATGCAGTCAGAGAAACAAGAAGTCTCAAACAAACATCCGTCACCATCCTCTAATTAATAGAGCTCCTTTCTCTCTAAGGAACACAGCTCATCAGGAAATAATTACTATCAACTCCAAATCTCCTCACCCACTTATTTCCTTCTGTTAGAGATTAAAGTCTCTCTTACGGAAACATTATCTCCAGATATGCACCGCTGATGCTGTATACTGCACAGGGAGGAAGTCCACTCTTCTGTCACCGTGGTGACCGCATATGCAAAGCCCATCTAGTGTAGTGACACACTAAGGAGATCTGCTGCTCGGAATTCAGTTAGTAATGACTGCTGCAAGGAGATAACTTGCTCTGTCATTGCTTAAGAAAACAGAGAGCTCTGCATTGGTTAAACTGCCTACGAGTCAAGGTGACTGATGAGATACTCCAAGGCAATTGCCATCATTGGAAATTCAGTCTTTCCAGAGCAATAAAAAGTATTTATCTGGGTTGTTGTGCTAGATACAAATCTAACCTGCAATTAATTAAGCTTAATGTTGTCTTTTAGTTGGAAGTAAACCTGATATATTTGAGCAGATGTGTCATTTCCCCAGCTGTGGACTGATATTCTGTCCATGTTAATGTGTCCTGACATCTCTTTGGTTTATCCGTTCATTGCAAACACTCCCTAATTGTGCTTTATTAAACAGTTGTCTGAAGCAGTTTAATTGTCTTCATATGCTTGTGAAGTGACATTCGTTCTTTATTGCTTTCTTCTCCCAGTGAGCTGTATGTCCTCATCAGAAACAAAAAACAAACACCAGCTGCCACAAATAAATTCTCACTTTCTCATTAGCGTCCCCAGGCTGTTATAGAAGGATAAAGAGCCACAAACTGCTACATTATATGCTATAAGTCCATTGTTTCCTGCAGTCAGGGCTCTGGTAGGCCTATAATGGGTGTTTGAAATGGTGTTTTGGGCTATGATGACCATTAATGATAAAGGTCTTTCTCAAAGATTTTTTTTAATTTAAGTTAAAGACATCTGGTTGTGCATCCATGCTGAATATTTGTGCATTTGTTGACTTGTTTATTTGTTTGTTTGCCCGACCTTGTGTCTGTCTAGCCACCAAGTTGTTTGTTTGTAGTTGCTTAGAGGATTTTTGTTTATGCATTTGCATTGAATGTTTGTGCATTTGTTTATTAGTTAGTTTGTTTATTCATTCATATGTCTGTCTGGCCAAACAGTTGTTTAGAGCATGGCTTTTGATGGTGATAGATTGGAGATGGTGGTGATAGATAGGGGATTGATATCGTTTTGATTGGTTAAATTCCAGATCTGCTGAGAAAAGGCACAGCACAGTGTAGCGTGGTGGTCCTATTCTAAATCACACATAATTGCTGATTGTGGGGGTTCACGAAATAGCTGTCCCACCACGTTCTGATCATCCAGACCAATAAATGCAGATAAGTGACAAGCCTCAAGGTCTGAGATTTTCTGCTGTCTGACTCCAAAGAGAGACCATGGGTGAAAGTTTAATGGGTATCTGGTAATCCATTTTAGTCCATATGGTGCATGTGTGGCCAAACAAAATGGTATTTAGTCAATGACTTTGAGGGAGATGAATGGATGCAGAAGTCAAACAGAGAAGTGATAAGGACAAAATTTACAGTGGGAGCCCATCCCAAGGCCGAAAACCTGCTGTGCTCATTTGACCTCAGGGGGCATGTGTGGGGGTGTGGGAATCTGTAGCCATGGAGAGACGAAGTGAAAGAGCATTTTTGATACTGCACAGGGGAAATTTCACAGAGCACCATGAAGCAACACAGAATTGTTTGTCAGTGTCATTGCCGAAATGATGAACACTGTGAGAAACAATGCAATCTTTATCTAAAGCACTTAATTTCACACTGTAAAAATGCTGAACTGTATTTTTCTTGTAATATTGTTGTGTGAAACCTTCCACTCTGTGCAGTAAAGGTTTCTCAACAATTTTTAGCTATGGGTTCTATACTATATTGTCGTTTGGAGATGTCATTTTTATTTATTGTCCTTTAAAAAGAAGTTTTTAATAATTGCTCATCTTACATATATATTTATTATATATTTTTAGTAGTACGCATGGCATGGCTTGGACCATGGAGGACTGTGCTTAGATTTGTGCTTAGATGTTTTCAAAATCAAAATAATGAAGATTTTAATATAATTTCATTTTTAATTCATCATAAGTTCATTTTTCTCATTAAAGTAATCGAAACGATTATCTTATCTATGCATTAATTGTACAGCTTTGTAACTTTCTCATTTGCTCACCTCAATTTTTGCATTTTCTCATCAGCGAAAAAATGAGAACTTAAGATCTTCTGAGATATGAAATAGCAGCATCTGAGCAATAACTTTTTCCTCTGGAATAAGACAGCACAAGGATTTTCCTAGCATTTTCTCAAATGTGCAGGTATGATGCAGCTTGGGAAAGGTATGTGTGAAACAATGCAGCAGGTGCTGGCTTCTGTTAGCCGTAAGTTGCAGAGGGATCAGGTCCTTGGGGGAGAACTGAGGGTTTTCTGTCTGTATGGAGCTTTGAGAGATACAGCACTTTTATCAGGTGCTGAAATACCTAGACGGGTATGACAGGACGGCAGACATTGATTTGCCCATGTGTGATCTGACATATTATGAAAGAGGGTGAGTTTTTAGTCACTGAGCTTTGTGAATGTGTATGTGTGAGGTTTAAGGGGTAAAATGGGTTTGTGGTTACAGGGGCATTCCCCCTACGGCAGCAAAATATCACTTTTCTGCTCATTGGGAAGAATTACGGACATAAACCACAGAAACCAGCGCTTTGGTTTAAGTTACAGGCAGCAGATTTAAAGACCTTTTCTGAGAGGGCTGTATCATTTACAAAGCATTCCCCAGGACTGCATTTTTATCGGGCAATATGAGTCATGAGTTGGGCCAGAGAGCAGATTTTTACAGAATCACTGTCAATATATGTTGTTTAGAGGTTTACAGAAGTCTGTTGCAGTTTATATGGCCAAGATGAATGCGTCTGGTTTTGCGGTAATTAGTGGTTTCTCTCAGAAAATCATCACGCTCTTAAAAAGTTTCTTTTATTTGCCGTTCGTGTTCAAAGAGGCCACAGTGGCTACAGTCTGATGAATGAGTTTAGAGCTACCAAAATACATACGTTAGTAAAACCTCCAACAGCCTCCCGAAAGCACTACATGACCCGGTGAAAAGAGGGGATAAAGAGAAAGCATGAGAGAGAACAAAGTATGAAAAAGAACAAAAAACTGCATTTTAACATTTTCTAAAACGATGTGTGTGATTCTTGTCTATACAAATGACCCCTCCCAAAACTAGTGTTTTGTGGGTAGTTGCCAGGGTGTTGCTATGAAATTGCTTCAAGGTTCTGAGTGGTTTCTAGGACACTGCTAAGCACACTGCTATGCTTTGAGGAATCATTCATACCCATTACACGCAGGACAAGGCATGCACTTAAGCTTAATATTTATAGTTATGGATTTGTTCTAAACAAAGCATAAGCAACAGTAAAAGCAATGCCTGCCATACAGCAAGCACCACAAAAACCATGGCCAAACAGTATTTAAAGCAGTTTTTATAAAGAGCCTTTCTTAAAGTACACAGGTAGCAACTTCCTCTCTTATGTTTCCTTGGACAGCCATCTTGGAAAGCTGCTGCTTTCTCAGAAGCATGTGGTTGATGACTATGGTAATGCCCCACTTTTCAAATTGCAAGTGACCGCTACTTTCCACAGATGTTTGGATTGGATAGACGTGCATTCAGACTTGTCACAGTGGATAAGTAGCAGCGCCACTCCATCATTCCTCCATTCAAACCATACGGACGTTTACAGACTGTTTACAGACATTTTACGGCCCAGGCCACAATATCACTGGAAGATTTACTGGTGCGTCCACAGCAAATCCGTAATAAAGTAATGGCACAAAATCACGCAGGTTGTTTGGCTGCTGCGTCAGTGCCATATACTGTTTGAGAACTTAACAGAAAGTGAAAGCGAGCTCTCCCTCTGCACCGCTCCACATATTGAGATGTTAAATTAAAAAAACACGCTCTCTCTTTTTTCTTTGCAAAGGAAAGAAAAAACAAAGGAACGGCTAGCTGGAAAATCAATTGCTACAGTGGCTCACGTTTCCAGCCCTATCGGACTGAGAGAGAGAGAAAGAGAGGGAGTCTGGGATGAGTGGATTTTATATCATATTATGTCACCAGACAACTCACCACCTGATTCTCTCATCAGCTTCCCTAGACAAATCCCCTTCCTTCTATTTCTTGTCCATTTTCCTCTGTTTGTTGGGAGAATACACACACTGGCCTGGTTCCCTGAATAGCACACTGATCCTCTGTAGTTGAAAAGCTGTTAGTGTACCATTTGAAGTTTATTTCTTATGGCCTTGGGTACAAATCATTATGATGAGTCAATAAGACCTGTTGTTTTAAAATGAATCTTTAAAAATGTGTTTTTGCGTTTTCATGGAATGAACCCTTTAGACTTCAATCCTGGTCTCCTTTAAAATAGACACTTGATTATGCAATAAGGTACAATAGGCTGTGGTGTTAATATATTCATGATTAAAGGTAAAGGTCATTGGTCATGACATGCAATGGACTGACTACAGCCATTCAACTGTGACTATATTTACAATATAGCACCAGCTCAAGTGCCTTGTTTTTATTAAACCATTACAACGATTACAACAGGCACCCTTGAGGCATGGCAATGAGATGCAGTGTCTTGTTCCCTTTCTCAGGGAATCATGGTTACATATGTAATCAATAGATGTTCCATTTCAAGGCAACTTGACACTGCATCTGGATCGATGTTATGGAGAATACCAATTGCGCCATGCTGAGGGGAGCATCTTCCACATGGTCTGTGTTGAAACAATTATCATAGGCATAATGCCCTACTTGCGCATTGCTGGTGACAAAAGTTTACACAAGATTTTGAGAGTTTGCCGGATTTTAAGAATTTGCCGTGGGACTCAAACTTGAGTCTCACGTGCTAGTGTTGGCACATTAATGACACACGCCACTGAGACAGCTGCATAAGGGCTTGGCAATAATGTCTTATAAGCCAGATGCTGTCTTTGAGAGAATTGGCTTAATGTAGCTTTGCCAGTCTGTGAGTGAGGTTGCCAGGCACACTCAACCCCAAGAACTGAGGGGAGCTAGCGAATAGATGGCTTCAGCCACTCAAGTGTCATCCTTTGACCGAGCTCTAGAAAGAGGCGAGGACCTTCTGTAGTGAAGGCCTTACACAGCACACACCTCCACATTGCCTAAACGCAGAGCCCTGCTAAAAAGTATAGCACACTAATACACAGGGAGGTGTTCGGAACAGGATGAGGTCTGTGAGGAGCGGAGGTTCCTCTATACACAAGGTGCTACTCCACACTCACCCTAGGGCCAGAAATCTAAGGAGAGCTAACTGTTAACTAGCCACAGCTGCTTGAAACTTCTGGCCCTTAATGGAACTGTGGGGGAGCAGGGGATCCCTAAGCATGAAGGACCTGCTCTATGCTTGACCCATGTTTCAGGAAGATGAAGCTCTCGTGGGGGGAGGACCCCCTATAGTGAGGGTCCAACTCCAACACCATCCGGAAGACAGACCAACAGAAGCCAGCTGATTGCTAGCTGTAACCATCCAACATGCCATCCCCTTTGCCAGACGGAAAGTGGAAAGGATGAGGACCCTGTATCATCCCCCTCCACCACAGGAGAGTGCAGCTTAATTGCCAGACTGTGGGAGCCAGACTTAAAAGATGCTGGTTGCAGCCAAATAAAGAAACTGCATATATATCATCAAGAGGCTAAAAACACCAACCAAGCATGCAATGGCATGACAGAGAGGGGATTTGAACCCTCCCCATGTTCTGCAATGACAGGCTGGCCACAACACCACAGGGGACTCTGCTCTCTCTGCCCAAGTGTTGAGGGCCCATATTAAACTCAACACTTATCTCAACCCTCAGGACCTGCTTTCCAAGGGGAGCCATACAATGCCAGCTACACCCACTCAAAACTGTGGTGTCAGCCCAATACCTATTTTTTGTAACTAAGTATACAACAAAGAGGGCTGAAAACATACTGGCAGCAAAACCTCTATGGGTTTATAAGGGTTAAGAGAGAGAGTTCCTCCTATGACCCTGGGAAATTTTTTTTCCAATTCCAGGATCTGGGAAGCCTGGGACAACCTGTACTAGAAGTGGTCCGAGGTGGGGCTTAAACCCAGTCTAGTGACTGTGCATAACTGGCTCTCGCAACAGGCCTTCCATGATGAAGCTCTAATAGGCAGGATCACAAGCTCTAACTCAGAGTGAGACTGAGGCTCATCCCATTGAACCGCCAGGCGAGGGAATCTCACCAATGACGAGCTACAATTCCTCAGCACAGCTATTCTCTGTAGAGCTTGTGCATGGTTAATAAGGAGGGAGTAAGGGCAGGTGGGTCGAGGCTCTTGTGCGACCCATCCTTTCCCAGCATTATGCCACTCCTCTGGTCTGTAAGCAGAGAAGTGTGGGTGGCAATGCTCTGCCTCTGGCCCCATCGTCAGTCCTCAAACATAGATGGATCAGGCTTTATAACAGTGGCTGTGCATTTGGTGGCCAGGAGAGCTAATCTGTAGACCACGAGACCCGACCTGCCCAGTCAGACAGACAGCCAAATGAGAACATAGCTTTTTCAGTGAGAAGCCCTTCGCAATGTGGGCACTTAGCTCCCTCAAGAACTGAGCATGTCTGTTCTTTACCATGGCAAACAACACAGAATTTGCAAAAACTAAGGGCACAAAATTACAAAATTATTTATTAAAGTGCCATTCTTCCTCAAAAAAGACGTAGGTCCTGCCTTGCAAACTATAACAATGTTCAAAGCAGACTTTGAACCGTGAATAGGTGTTTTGAATCATAACGGTTATTATACTGTGCATTGTTCCACTGCTGGAATGCTGGATTGCTTAATCAAGCATCCAGGATGTGGAATTGTTTTGTTGTTGTTTGCATATTACCATTGAATCACCTGACAGTTTACAAGATCATCTATAAATTCACTTTACCTTACCTGTCCGTTGCCTCAGTAACGGCTTGAGAAAGGCATAGATGTGCTCCTTGGGTGGCTGGATTGTCTGCTAAAATGCAGAAGACAATAATGTAATAATACTGAGCTGTAGACCTTTATCTTTCGGTTTCTTTATTCATGGCATATTTTTCCTGTGTTCACATTTTTTGAAAGATTCTTTTGTTTCCATGGTGATGCAGTGTGTCAGAACAGTGAAGTTAAGGTCAGCTGAGCTGCACTATATTATTTTGTGGTGATGGCTGTCGTTTCTTTATTCAGCTCCTGCATTATTAATTGTTATCATGTTAATGCAGGTCAGGTTCATGTTCACTAAGGCAACAAGACACGTATAATGTTTATAAAAGCTGGATGTCTGTGAGTGTGTTTGTGTGTTACATATGTGTAACACACTTTTCACGCAGGGTAAATCAAAATATTTAAGCGGATCAGCTGAGTACTTTAAAAGAGGGGATTTTGGGTATATTGTTGCTTGTTTGCTTGCTTGTTCTTGGATTCATTCCAAGCATTCATTTGTTCATGTTTTCATTCATTATTTTTCTAACATTTGTTGTTCTACATCCATTTGTTCCTTCATTCATTCAGTCAATCATTTTGTTCATTCAATCATTCTGTTAATATTATGCTCATGTTGTATTGTTGCATTTCAGTAGTTCTGGCAATTATTTTAGCGGTCTGACAGATATTTGGTCCCAAACATGTTAATTAAGTTTATTAAATCCATTTTTTCCTTCTCTGTAATCTATTCAGCATTCGAGCATATATCAAATAAAATGTGTATTATTCACATCTAATCTGCCAAATTAACTAATGGTTAATCACCACGTCTGGTTGATTTCATATGCACAACAAGACCTATGACAGCAACGCTGGAATGTTATTTAAGTGTTTTATGCAGTCCTCTAAACAACAGTGGTGGCTTTCTGGGTCACTACAAAGGCTATAAAGAGTCACTGAGATGTTCTCAACACTCAACCAGCTGAACAGCTAGCTATTACTGTAGCAATTTTAGGTTTCACTTACTCTCATGACTTTTCTGGACTGCAGAGTTGACTGTGGGTCTAGATGGAGGACAAATTGAGAATAGAGAGAAAGATAAAGGATATAGTCTCTAGCTTCTCTGATTACAACCCTGTAGTACTAGGAGTGTGTGTGCGTGTGTGTGTGATTTGGGGGAGATTTACTTAACCATATAAACCATATAGCAAAACCTGTCAGATCTGAGCAGAACTGCATTTTGGAGACATTCTTATTTGTAAAAATACTATAAAAATATAGTAAATAAAGTTTTTGTTTTAATTGTAAAAATGCAGACTTTTAACTAGCGGTTTATTAAAGACAATAGAAGTCTATAGAATATCCCTATTTTGATAGATAAGGAAATATGTGTGTGAAAGACAAAGTGAGATAATGTCTTTACATTGTCATTCCATCAAACCTAGCTGCCTAACCCCTCCTCACCTCTAACCTGCTTCAGAATGGGGAAGTGTTTGTGTGTGTGGGTGTGTGGGGCTATACATTTGTGTCCTCACAAATATAGACCAAAAATCCTGAGAATATTTGAAGCAATGCTTCAAATTTTTCCACAATTTACAAGGCATACAAATCGACCAGGTTTCTGAAAGGGTTAGCTTTAGGGGTAGGGTACAGTAAATATTGTTATCTTAAAATGAAAAGCATTACATCTTTGAGTGGTTCCTACTAAATCACCCTCAACTCTTCGCATGTGAGGCCTATTAGTGACAGGACATTAACAAATGTAATTTACTGCTGACACGACCTGTGTAACCCATCCAGATCCATGCGTCGTCCAGGGTGTGACTGCTGAAGTTTGTTCAGAAGGAAATAACCAAGATTAGGAAAGTTAACGGACCTTTTTAGCATGATAAAAGAGGGAGAGTGTCAGTGTCAAATACCTAGAGCTGCTGAAATTGACACTATCCTAAAGAGTGCTTTTTAAAGTTCTGTCATGATTTGTGATGGCTGAATTTACAGCCAGATGAGTGGGGCTCCTAGAAAAGAAGAGGGTTTTTTTGGTTTCCCTCTCAGGTCTCATCTTCTGACAGTGGTCTCTTCAGATAGAGCTCCACTACTCAGCCTCTAAAGCTTTTGCTCTGTAGGGAACATCAGTTATAGCTCTGAAGTTATGCCTCTGTGTTTTAATGTCTTGAGGCAAACTGTGTTTTTTTAGACACAGTTGAACAATAGAGAGAGGAGAGAGAGAGAGAGAGAGAGAGAGTGGTGGGAGTCACAGACAAGCATAGCTCAATGATACATGCTGCACATTTGTGCTTTAAACTCTGGAATGAATTGCTTCGTAAATTGTTCATGTAAGTGCATTATTGTACACAAGATATTTACTTTATATTGAACAATCAGTCTGTGTTTGTGGCAAGGTGTTGATTGAACTTAACTTGTTTGGAGCATGAACATTCTGTTAAAGTGACACAAAACCAACCATCTCCTTCTAGCAGCCAGTTTTGCCTGAATAAATGTTTTTTAAAGTGGCCATAAGACAAGTTATCCTCTTCCTGATCTTCTGACAGGTGTGCATGCTTAAGCCTGCGTTTCCCCTCTTATTGTCTCAACCGATACTCTTATTACTGCTGTGTTGAATGAAATACTGGAAGACTGTGGCTTTGGTTGTGTGTGTGCCAACTAGAACATAAGCTCTTAGCTGACTGAAGGAGAAAAGTTTGGGCAGTAAAGCTGGTAATGCAGTTCAGAGAAAGAAGGTGAGCATTTTTGGAAATCTTTGAAGGGAAATCTTGAATGACTGCAGGAAAGAGAGTCAGTACCAGTTCAAGACCCCATAGAAGGACATTGAGTTTTGTTGCTTTCAGTTGATTTCTAGTAGTGTTGAAGCTATATCTACAGGATGGGTCAAAAGTAACTAGACATTAAAAATTGGCTATAGAACTAGTAGTATCACTGTTCTATAAAACCATAGTTTTGCACTTTTCATGATGAAAACAGTCTAAATAGACGACAGTAAATAAGATTTCATATTTTCCACGCCGATAGTACAGGTTATAGACCAGAATTTTCCAGGATGTTGGCTGGGACGACGTGGACCTCATAAATGGCCTCCAAGAAGTCCAGATCTCACTCCATGTGATTTTTACCTGTGGGGCTACACAAAAGAGGAGGTGTACAGGACAAAGACTCAATGACAGCCAAAAACGTTGACTCATTGTGGACAACACAGATTTTTGTCCAATCAAATGCTCTAGAATGAAAATGTCACTCTCTCTAACACCAACCATAATTTTGCAATAGTAGCAAAATATGGCTTATTGCTGTGGCATAATAGCCTATTGACTATTCCAAAAAAATGACAATCCTTTCAGTATGTTCTATCCCAACTTCCTGTTTTAATAGCGAAAGAAACAAAACACAAAACAGAGAGAAAACTACACCCATAATTGCATTTAATGGGTTCATTTAAAATCGGTGTGATTCAAGAAGTGAAACAAATGAAAGGAATAAAACAGAAATCGGTAGCTGTCACTTGAGAGTCATGACTCACAGTATGTCAGAAATGAGTAACACTTTCATTCACTGGCAAATGTTTCACACATTCAAAAAATAAGCTTTTACAGTAAAAAGGCATCATTATGGATTATATAAATAAACAGATACGCACAGCTGACTAAAACTTGTTGTCTGCCAGCCACTAGCTAATGTCCCAGTGCAGACTTTACTATTTATCAACAAACACTCACTCACACAACTTTGGCCTTTGTTCTAACGTTATCCTCATCTAAAACATTAAGCCGAGGACTGCTCTGTGTGTGTGTGTGTGGAGGGTTGCTCTAAGGTTCACAGATGCCCATCTTGCTGTCAATAATAATGAGGATCATAATGTTCAGTGGTCAGTCAGACATGATAAAAGAGTGTTTTATTGGCTAACTGGGTTTGAAGCTCTGAGATATACATTGCTGTTATACTGAAAAGGTCTGTTTGTAAGTGCAGCCATTATCTCTGTGCTTGGTTTCCCTCTTAAGTGGACGAAAATGACTCAGCATATTTTGGTTTCTGCTCTTTGGATGCTGGTGTGGGTACAATTCCATGTCTTTTCCCTGTTAAATACACCACAGTACTGAGTGAAAATGGTGCCCTCTAGTGGGAATATGAGGTAGGGGGCACTTATCAGACAGACAGGCTCCAAGCAGTCAGAGTGAATATGCAAATTACAAAGCCATTAGAGAAAGCCAGCAAGTTAAATGACATTTGTGAATGCTTCACCAACTGATTTACATAAAAAGAGTGTGTCAAATTCAGGGTAACCATAATCCCAGTCTTTTCATCCACAGTCTATGAAACATGAGGTTTCTTTTGCGTCAAGTGTCTGACTGACCAGCCCACATAATTATTGATTATAAACCAATTAAAGTTACATCCAGTGTGATGGAAAGTTAGACTACAGCAAATTCTTTACAGACATCTGCATTGGATATTAGGTATTAGACTATTAAAGCTAGAGATGTGCAAAATTGCATATTTTCAAAATAAAGTAGTCAGGGAGTCTGAAGGATATCCTGTATAATTACGCTGGTTTAGGGTCATAAAACATGTTAACATAGGATGTGCTCTTGCATTCAAAAACAACTGGACAGAGCATAACAACCCTGCGGTATCGAGTGGGGTTTTTAAAAGTTTAAGTTTACAAGTATTAACTTTACAGGTTGTCTTTAAACCATATTGGTCATGGTATGTGACGCAACGACCACAGATGTGACACAAATCCACAGATTTAAGTACATTTAAGTACTTTTTTTATTTAATTTTATGTTTAAGTTATAGTGCTTTGATGTAGTTGTATTTAAATGTGTTTTATCATGCTGAGATAGTGTTGCACTTTTACGTGCTGTTAAACTGTTAGCATGCTAAAAACCTGCCTGAGAGCTTCTCAAAAATGTATCATTTTAAAAGTACCAGCCCTAAAGAGACTAGAGACTCTAACTCAACAGTCAACCTTACTAATCGACTAGTGAGTTGTTTGATGACAAGTTAACCACTGTGACCAGTCCATAATTACAGTTGTGTCAGATCTTGTGATATAAGCTGTGGGTTAATCATCCGTCTTAATTACAAATGTGGCATTCCTCTTGCATCATAGTTATCTGACCTGATCAGTGGTTGTGGGCACAAAAAACTACATTACCTATAATTCCTCACTTCTAAAAGTCAGTGGTTGATGATATCTGTACTTTTGGGTAAGACGGATGTAATTTGTTGTGTGTTTAATTGCCCAACTGCTTATGAAAGCATTTGGGTAATAAATCTACTTAGTAACCTTTCTATGTCTCCACAAGCAGCTTAAGAGTGTGCGTTTGTTTATTAAATGTGTAAGTGAAAGAAAGGATCGGAAACTATGTTTTGACACAGTCATATGTTCACCTTACCAGTTAGCGTTATGTTATTGTGGTGTGCGGTTCTTAACTCACCTTTCAGTTTTGGGTAAGCGTGAGGTCATGCTTAATTGAACACTAGCAGGAAGCATGACTAATTACCCAGAGGAAGCAGTCTGACTCCAAACCCGGTAATCAATCAGCATATGCTGTTATTTCTGCTGTTCTGAATGAAGACACTCACGGAGAATAACGTCAGACTACGAGTCTGCTAATTATAAAAGGACAATGAGACACAAGTGAACATGATTCCATAGTAAATAATAGAACAGGTGGCAGGAATGCCCTCTGGTGGAGCAAAAGGGCACTGGCAGCATGCTAGTGTACCACACACATACCCACCCCAATTTTTAATTTTGAATAAATGGGCAGCTCACAAAAATTTAGAATATAGCTTATGTCCCCACCCCCACCCTCCCAC
Organism: Chromobotia macracanthus; assembly: GCA_036877525.1. Lineage (NCBI taxonomy): Eukaryota > Metazoa > Chordata > Actinopteri > Cypriniformes > Botiidae > Chromobotia > Chromobotia macracanthus. Next base: position 677,618 of record JAZGTH010000022.1, on the reverse strand, counting down.
ACCCCAGTCACTTGTTGCAGTCTAGCTGGTGCTCTGTAAGGAGTTGATGGAGGATAATTACATGTTTGCTATTTACTTTTTTCTAACTGGGTAATTTATTTGGTGAAGGTGGTTCTACAAGTCTGCGACTAATTATATAGACATACAAGAATAGCTTTGTGTCGCTAAGAGATGTTGAAGCAATACTTAGCTAAAATGTTTTCCTTAGTTCACTGCCTGCAAAGATGATCGATGGAGATAAACTTTGTCATTTGTGTTAAATACTAATTGTTTATCCTAATGATCATGCAAAGATGATAATTAAATAATTAATAGATCAGTTAGGGTTAGGAATTAACACATAAATGAGAGTTTGTCTTTTCCCAAATCTTCATTTAAAGCTGTACTGAAACATTTTTATGAAGTATGCATATGTAGTGCAGTGTATACTAACTATATAACTATTTATTATTAATATGTATAATTAAAGTATTACACTCACACACGTATAATTACAGAGTATAAGTAAGGGATAATGTATAGTCAGTCGGCCATTAATTGCAAAAGAAAACCTCGACATGTCGATCAGGTATTGTATCGTCCCGAAGGGGCTTACTTTGATATTTCCGAAACTGGTCAATAAATGGATATGAAATATTGATTTAAGACAAAATAAGGTTATTATGTAGAAACCAAAATCCACAGAGTGCTGCATGAAACTAGCACAGTGTGATAGTAGCACAAAATGATTTATAAAGAATGGCTTGCTGGTATTTATTTTGTTAAACAGCTCTCCGGAACACATGATTCTAATTTATTGGTTGTGTCCAATTACTAATGTGGCCGGTACCTGCATAATAAGCAGAATAATGTCAGTTGGTCATTATCACAAAATAAACCCAGACAGGGTGATCTGGGTATTCGTGCTGACTGTGCACTACCCCTATATGTACCTCACAATACCAAATTTCATTTGTAATGTAATGTCTTATAACTCTGGCTATTATTTATAACAAGATAAACCTGATTACAATGTCTTCATAGAAAATGCTACTTCCCGGTGCTGTGCTTCACCTTGAGACATCAATGCATTTTAAACATTCAAATGGAGGCAAGCTTTATTTCCTGCTAGAAATGCTTTCACATTTTAGTTTAGCATTCATTTTTACTTTCTGCGTTAAAAAAAAAAATATGCATGCTAATTAGATGACAAATTTCTGTGGCAGCGCGGTGTGTTTCAGTAGTGATGTTTGAAATGAAGCAGGCCGAGGGATATTCTCTTCCTCCCAACAGTGGAAGTGAGCGTGACCGCATTGTAAGTCATAATAAACAACATCCAGCTTTGTTTATTATAAGTTCTATCATAATTGTTTGGATGGAGAAAAACTGTCGCTCTGTCCACATCAAGATTTCTGCATCTTTGTGTACTCAGGAAATGCAAGAAATGCAGATTTCTGTCCCTCCTGAATGTTACTTCAAGAAAAATCCATTTGTACCTTCTTCCTGCAGATTTCTGTCCTGTTTTTGTGCTCTCTGTGCCTCTCTCTTTTTCTCTCTCTCGTAAGAGAATAAGAAAAGCTCCCTTTCTGTGAGGTCCTTTATGTTTCTGTTTCCTCTGTCATCAATGGAAAGCATTTTGCTGGCTGTGTGTGTCTGTGTATCCATACAGAAACCCTTTTTGGCCTTCTTAAAACAGAAAGTTTTAAAACAGTGAACATTATAGTTCTAGTTCTTTTGTTGTAAAATGGAAACAGGACTTGATCTTTACCACTGATATTGGCCTTAAAAGGGTGAACCTCACAAAAATGTTGTGTTGATGCATAAATTATCTGTGTTTTGATTATTTTGTTGCTTGTGATAGGATGGATGGGGAGGAGGGGAGGCTGAAAAAATAATGTAAAAAAAAGATCATAAAAAATAGGCTTCTTTTTGTTTATTCAAAATATAATTTATTTTTTCTTTGTTTTTATGCTGGACTGAAAATGACCCAGACAGGTTTTGTGATTCTCCAGAGAATTTGACATGTCTCTGAAATTTCAGACAACAGCACATTTGCATATGAGAAAAGCATTGTATTTGTTGCTTTGCCGATGTTCCAGTGAATAACAAGTTGGAGGGGCACAAATGTGTTTGCTTTCACAATGTATTGCATTGCTTTCCACTTTATTAAGGATTTTCTCATTCAGCACTCAAGAGAAGGTTTATGGCTGTAGTTGTAAGTGTTTGTGAAACCTTAATGAAATGACCATGGGTCTGACAGGTGCTGTTAGTGGAAAGATTAAGCGTAATAGGACTTACTGGCTACGGAAGACAAGATGATGTTTTTGGTGGAAAAGGTGAAAACAAGAGATATTTAAAGATGTTAGAAATGTGGCACAGTTTCAGAAGAAACAGAACACGGTTTTCCATGCCCTTCCAGATGTGCATTAGGAAGTTGTCCTCAGGCTCCAGACGAATGCAGTAGATCTCTCAGTGAAATTTATGGTGTCATGATGGGTCTTTTTTCTTTTGATATCAGTCACATTTTTAATTCATTTTTCTTGACTTCTTGAAGTCAAGAAGTTCTTGACTTCTTGAGTTTCTTTTTTTCAAGTTCAAAATATAAAACAACAATATTATTTTCCTTCTTGATAACACAGCCCCAGATTCGAACCTGCATATTTCACATGAGCACCCAGGCTTGATGGCTATTAGGCAGATGCTAATAGTGGTGCTAACCGCTAATTCATGGCTCCAACAGAGACCCTGTCAATGATTACTAATAACTATTGTACCCACAATTCAAATACAGTAAGGAAGACAGCAGTAGTTTTGTTGCAACCTGTCCTTGTTTTGCACACATCATCATCGTTCGTTGATTTTTAGGGTCTGTATTACTCCTGAGAATTTTTTTAAGACAGTACTTTATATCGTCTCATTATAACTTAATTCACTGACTCTGATTCTGTGTGCTTTGGAGTAGACGTTAACTGTTCCACAGAGAATCTCAAGGGAAACACAGCAAAATGAGTCTCTGTTTATGCTGTTCATGGATATTCTGATATACTATCAACCTTCAAACGAATGCAATTAACTCCTTTGGCAGCAACAGACACTAATTAATTCAGGTCATTTAATGAATTAGGCTGTTGGTCATGTGGGGCTTCAGTGAAAAGCATACAAATGGCAAACCTGTTATCTTCTGGCTTGCTGGTATTTATCCTTTATACAATTAGAAGGGACATTAACAGAGACTTATGCTATGGGATTTATGCCAAGTCAAAAATTATGACAAAAAATGTCAACACAGGTGAGAGAAGAGGAACATTTGTCATGGTCTCACTGGGATATGTTCGTGTGTGTTGTGCTCTTGTGAGGGTAGACTGAGAGACGCATTTAGAAGACACATCTCTCAGTAGGATGAAGGGGCAGCCAAGGGGCAGCACACACACAGGAAACTTGTACTGACAACCCAACTGCCTGTGCTTCCTGTCAAAGTGCACAGTGGCGTCTTGTCCTAGCAGAAACGACAAACATTTGCTTCTCTGCCCAGGGTCTGGGAGCAATGTCTAAATGTGAGCAAGCTAAATGTGAAAATCAGAGCCATATGTCATTCGTCTGTGCTTTTACTGAAGTGTCAGAACACTGTGCCTCAGTGTGAATGGAAAGCTACAATGAAATCAATGTAGAAACAAAGCAGGAGTAAGCCGCACACACTGATGCTGATGTGTTATGAATTGTGTTGAGGTGCGTTTATTGTCTCCTCTGCACTGAATCAGCAAAATCTGTATCTGGCAGCTACAATGTCACACAGGGATTTTTCTCAGTGTGTCTTTCTCACTAGCAGAGTAAACATGGTGTCTGTGTTGTGTTTCTGTGGTCCTTTTTTCTGCATTGATTTGTTTAGGTTTAATGAAATTACATGGATCAACAGGACCCATGTTTTTTGGAACCAGTTAAAACCCCTGCAGCTACATGGCAATGCCATGGCAACCACTTACAACATGTCAGCATGGTGGCACTGAGTTTTCCCGGGCAATCAGTACTCTCATTGGTAATAAAGGAACACTTGGAAAATGTAAAAATTTAAATAAATTTTCATTGGGAATAGATCTGCTGGCTAATTTCTTATATAATTTCTGTTTTTGTTGTTCTTCGTTTGTTGTTCTTCAGCTGCTTAATTAATTAAAAAAAACCATTGTCCCGTACAGCACCAACTCAATTTAAAGCATTAAAAAGCAGATTTTCTCATCAGCTGACTCCCCCTATTGGACTATTACTGTAACTGCAGGCTTCTAGTACCTGCGCAGTCATAGACACTGCACAGAGATCGGACTGTGGAGAGAGCTGAACGCTGCCGTTTATCAGTGGGACGCTGAGGACAGAGAACCTGGGCTCAGATACTCTTCAGAGGTACACACACTTTACTTAGCTTAACACTAGCAAGCTGGGCTTAAACTACAGCAGAGACAGCTGACTGCTGTTTATACTCAGGGACAAAGCTGGAGGATCTGTGTTTTGTTTGATGGGTGTGTGTATATGTGTGTGTGTTGGCACCACGCTCGTGAGAGAAGGAAGCTGCTCTCATAAATGACGGCTGTACGGAGGCTTGTACATGTGTGCGTGTGTGTCCATCTAATGCTTTGTGAACACAGAGGGTGGCATATTTGCATTTTATAGTGCTATGATACATCAGCCCAATAAGCTTTAGCTCATTAATAAGAGAGAAACCACACACTAGAGACCACTAGAGTCAAAGCTAATGTGATGAATAAAAAATAATAGGTCATGGGAAAAGAAACAATGACGCATGATAAATAGCTGTTAGTGAACTCACATTGCACTAACACTCCAGATTAATGGTGTTTAGAAGGGACACAGCACTGACACCCCACAGCATCATTATTCCATCATCTGGGTACTGTCAGCACTGACTTTTTAGAATGTGCTGAGCTCACAGTCATCGATGCTTCTGACCATCTTCAGTGGAAATGATCGGCAAGTTTGTCACCTAAAATAGCAGGACAGGAAAACGGTTTAACCTTGGCTGTATCCTTCACACTGTCAGATTGAAAGACTGCTTTATAACTACTTTCTATAGGCTATGACAGTGATTCATTTACAGCTGGCCGATTTTATGCTCCCCGTGCCAAGTGTTAATGACAGCATTGATTGAAGCATTTACAGTCATCATGTGGATTGAAGATGCTGGCATGCTTGTTCCAGCAAAGAGCTCCTGTTCACTATATTGTTTGTTGCCTTGGCTTTTGAAAATGTTAATGTGATTTTTAGGCATACAAAACAAACCAATCTGTTTCTTACTAGAAAATAAATTACTGCCAGTGGGAGATTACTTCTGTATTAACTGGTGTCCTCATTGATGGAAAGATGAGGCACTCCTTTGTCCTTATTTAAATGACAATTTTCTTTTCTTGTACCTTTGTCCCTTCTGTTTTTTTTTCTAAAGTTTCATGTTGCTTAGTTAAATAAATAAATTTTAATTAAATAAGGTATTTGTTTCTTGGTTTTCCAAAAAACACGTAATCACTGTGGCTGTGTTCTGGTATAAAATAATGCTCTGTGTTGATACTGGTGTTGCATGAAGTATACACTCAAGCTTTAAGACTTCAACTTTTGACCCTGGGTTGAGAAACATCTCACATATCATTTGAGGAGTATTAGCTCCACTTTCAAACCTGGGTACGAGCAGAGATGGCACAGTTTTGAAACCCTTAACAGAATGTTTGAAAATGGCAATACGGCACTGCTATGCTGACACTGTAATAAGAACATTCGGGTGTACAATACACAGTGTGAAATCTGGTTTGTGTATGACACTGGGTTAACAATTTCAGATGTGAAAAACGTGTGAAAAGTCTCTTGCCTTTTCTTTTCTTACTCTGTCCTTCTCCATTCTCTCGTTTTGCTTCCATTGTTGATCTCTGACCGCTGGGTGCAGAAAAAGACAGATGGAGTGATCTCTCTTTTACTTCCTTGAAAGGTCCAGATACACATTTTGTGGCTCTGTGGCTCTGCAGCATCCGTAATTCTCTCAGCCCTCCGTCATGCAGGGAAAAAGACCACAAACAAGGGTTGTACCACAAACAATTTGACTTTATCCTGGGCTGTAGAATGAACCAAAACAATCCTTTGATGAAGCCAGAGCAGGCCCTTTTACGTTTATACATTTGTATCCAAAGCCATTTACAGTGCATTTACTGTATTATCAGTATGCGTTTTCCCTGGAAATTGTATCCATGACGTTCCTAGCAATCATGCTCTTGTTGAGCTACATGGGCAATGTACATATGATGAATGCACCTGACTTTGTAGATACTAAGGGACTATGTAAAGTCTTCACTTTATTTTGGTGCCTTGACTGAAGGTATTGGCATGTACAGTGCTGTAGCTGTTTCTTTACTCTCAGAGGTGGCTGTGGTTTGAAGTGGTGAGTCGAGATCTATATTGGCACACTTTTACATTGAGTTGTGTTTAAGTGAGAGGATGACTAAAGAGCTCTTCATCACCCTGTTCCCGTTTATGACTTTTCATCATATGCTGAAACCACAACAGACAAAACTTTGAGCTGTGGCATCTTTAAGAGGAATTCTCACCCTTTCCCTGGAAAAGACAGAAATGTGTTTAAACTGCTCACTGTGTTTGAGGTGGCGAGAGAGTATGGCAGAACTTTGATATTTTTATGAGAAATTTGGCCTTATAATATGGTCTAAAATGAAACTAGCTAAGTAACTGAGAATTTATTTGAAATTTTACAAGGTTTGTGGGTGTAAATGAAGTTGGCCACTTTAAATACTTTTCTGTCAAGTATGTTGTATATAACCTTAATGCAAAGCAGAGTGAAGATTTTGGTGGTGAGAGGGAGGTATGACCCTCCTGATTGAGGCTTGGACAACCTAAAGGAAGTCAAAACAAAGATTTGGGTGGGTCTTAAAATAATCTGTTTAAATTTCATAAGGAATTATTCTAAATATTGTTAAACTACTAGATTATATATTAGTCAGAGTCAGATTTTCACCTGGTGCAAAACAGTTGCATTGCCCTTAGGAGGTAACCATAGCAACAGAACACTGCTTTTCTAGCAACTTTTTATAACTGAGTTATAAATTATAATAAATGTTATAAAAATGAGTCACAAGTACTATCACTTTTACTATTATTTTTAATTTACATATCACAAAAATATATAGCACATTTTCTGTTAATATTTTCTTTTACCTCTAGCTGAACTGGTAGAGCATGACGCTAGCAATGCCAAGGTCATGGGTTTGATTTACAGGTTATCTTGAATGCATTATAAGCCATCTTTGAGCATCAGCCAAATGGCATTAAGGTGAATGTGTTATTTGTCATTTGGACAAAGGCATTATAGGTAGGATAATAAGAAAAAGTTTCCTAGGCCACTTGAAGACTCTCCAAATCTTTTAGACACACTAGTGAGACAGTAGGGAGTTGGATTTTTGGTCTGGACCAGGTATATTAAGCAAAAAACAAGGATTTCCTGTTTAGTGTTCCTTGCGTGTTGGTTTAATGTTTTGTTGTTTCTCTTCTGGTGTTGCTTTGAAACTCTTTTGTGGAAACTTATGCTGCACCTGGACTTAATTTTAAAGACTTTAAACTGTAGTTTAAAAGCTAACAGCACAATGACAGCATCCTTTGGAGAAGGATTAGTCTTTGGTAATATTATAATAATACATCTATGAAAACCTTATAAAAAATCAGATTAAATTGATTGTTTGGTACTATAATAATAATTCTGCATTTCACCCACTAGAAATTGTGCTGAGGCCTTATTGGTAGTTTTGAGTAAATTTAGCCTTATACTCAGTGGCTACTTTAATAGTCTTTATTCCCTCTCTGTTTGTGTTTGTTTTCCTGAGTATTTTAGGTCAGTATTGAAACTTAAATGTGAGTCAGTTCACAGATAGACATGTTCTGAAAACTGACAATGTGTTTCCGTCTTAACTTCTTAGGTTCTCTTGGACATACGTCTTTATTAGTCTGTCTGTATTGTCTGCCTAGAATCAGTTTTTATTGTTTTATTCCTCTTTCTTTATCTTATTGGGGTCCTGTCTCTTGTTCCCTGTAGATCTATACTGATTGGGCGAACCATTACTTGGCCAAATCCCACTGTCCAAGGCTTATCAAGGACCTGACTCAGGACATACCTGATGGAGTTCTGCTGGCAGAAATCATCCAAATAATAGGTAAGCACACTCACTCACTCACACACACATGCACACTCACCTACTCTTTTACACACATGCACAAAGTTTCTAGCCAATGTAATGCAGGCTAATAAATCTTTCACTCAGAGGTCATTTAAGTGAAAAACTAATTTGTGTAAAACATGCTGTAACTATTCAAGTAAATTCTTGTTTAACTGGATTAGACGCTGTACAACTAGCAAAATGAGATTTGAGTGCTATTTCTGCACTTTCAAAGCATGTGTCTCCCATGTGTTCACTTTATCGAGCCCAGAACGATTTGTGTTGTGCATGTGTATAAGCCTGTCTTTTATATTGTTCCTTCTTTCTTACCCCTCATTCTGTTTTCTCCTCCTCTGGGCCGTCCCAAAACGTTATTATGAACCTTCGGCATACAATGACAGATCCTATGACAGAAACTCACAACCAACAGTTGATGAAATAACAGCCGTTCATTTTATCTGCATTTTCTCCCAGACTGCAGTTACACACAGTTATTCACACACTGCAGAGGAATGAGAGGACATAGACTGTGGTGCGTTGATGTTGTGTACCAGTGTGCAGCAGTGGTTTAACCCAGCAATCTTTGTGTTGCAGCTAATGAGAAGGTAGAAGATGTTAACTGTTGCCCCAAGAGTCACTCTCAAATGGTAAGTGTCTAATCTTGCTTCATTCATTACACTTGTTTATTCAAAATGCTTAAACATAATTTTCTTTGTGACTTACTAAAGGACAAAATTGTGCTTGCAACTTTGTGGAATCATTATAATCGTTCTTTGAATTCAAAATGAAACAAACAAGCAAAAAGTAAACTGAGATGTCATGTTTGTAATGCCAAATTTGATATGTAATACCTAAGGGTGAATTTCTGTACATGCAGGGTTTAACTTTTATTACACCAGCTACCAGTGGCGGGTGAATTAAAATTTACTATCCATAACATTTCTTATTGTCCATAAAACTGTGATTGTCCAATTAAAACTGTGTTTTGCATGTTTATTAAGAATATATTGTATTACCAAAACAATGAGATACCTTAGGCTTGATTTTAATGTTTGTGACAATAACATAGGAAATTGTGTCACTATCAACATCCTATATGAGATGTGATGTGATTTTGTTGCTTAATTATTCATTTCAGTGGCTTAATGCAAGAAATATTTGCATATGTGTCGCTGCATAAAGTAAAAAATAGATTTTAAAAAATCATAAAAATCAAATCAAGCATAAATTAAAACATCTGATAATACACTTTCACCTTCTAAAAAAGTTTTTTTGAAAATGTGCAAGTTGTAAGTGTTAATTCTGAGATCTGCATATTATAGTCACGTAGTGAACACTGACAATGCATACGTAAGCCATTTAGGTACACTGCATGTTGTATTTATGCTGTGGCACAGTCCTGTGATTAAACCCTGCTAAGCTGTAGTACAGCAAAAGCTTTAGTGGCCCCTGTAGTCTTTTCTGCTGTTGAGTGGACCAACCGGGTGCTGAGATAACTCTTTAAATGTCAATAGAAGCAAAGAATCTTGGGATAGTTGCTGTGGGCTTCTCCTAACAACTCCCTTGTAGACATGTTACTGAGATCGGAATAACACAAAGAATATAGAAAAGACTTTAGTTTTTAGTCAAAGGTTAGTTGTGTGATCTTGTGTAGTATGGATTGTGTATATCTGTGTTTGTAGAGTTTACAGTATTTTGTTAAAGCCCATTCATTTTTGCACCTGTTGCCCGCATGTTCGTGCAGATGTATGTGAAGGTTTTGCAGTAAGGAAGTGTGTCTGCAAGGTGGCTGTATATAGGAAACTGTTTACGGGAAGCTGAATGAACAGAGGAATCGGACGTTAAGACAATAGCCCACATACACGCTCTGTACTACAGCCGAACTACAGTGCAGAAACACATCAGCATGCGGTAAGCAGATGACATCTGCGTGTTCAATATGGTATTTTTCGATCTTTGATTGATAGAAACTGGTAACTGCACAAAGGTATTGGTGTGTATGGTTGTGTATGTGCATTGAGAGAAAGGATGAAAAATATCCTGGCCTCAGACTGGTGTTCAGGAATAAGTCAGGAAGCTAATCCATTGTACCCCTTTTCCTGTATTTGTTAAAGTGTGACAGTTAATATTAAATAGTAAATCATGTCCAGCCTCATTAAGGAATCAGGCAATGCGCAAATGAGCAACACTCAGCAATAACCATTAACCAAACATTTGAAAAAATTCATATCAATTAGTACTAAATATACTGTATGTCCGCAGATCATTGGCTGAGAATCAGTCAAACTTTTGCATCCATTCCATGTCTATTGAAAGCACCTGTTAAATGTGGCTCATTTATAAGACTGTATTGTTGATTTGTCTTGGTGCTTTTCTGAGAGATGTGGCTGTTTGGTAAATTACATGTGTAATAAACTCTCTCTCATTGATCTGATTGGTCTCTTGGGCCTTAATTAAACTGACATAAAGAGAGGCAGATAAACTGGCTCCTGCAAAAGGACGATGGAAATGTTTGTAATAGGAACAGCAAGTGTTCCAGATTTAAGAAGGGCAGGTCCCTCTTTTCCCATAAGGAATTGCAATAATTCCTAAGGCTGGTATTCTGATTAGTCTGAAATTTGGAGGGCTGACATGCTCAGAATGGGCCATTGATGCCATTTGTGGCCTAGTCAGTGAAACTTTAGGAGGTTATATGTCGGATTGGGAAGTCCCTGAACTTGGCCATATCCCATAAGCCTACATTTATTAGCCAGTAAATACAGTATAACTAATGCAGGCAGATAAACAAGTCCCAGAGGAATGTACACAATATCTTTTGCACATCTCCTAAAGATCAAAAATTATTTGAGGCAGCATAATGGAAAATTGCTTGGTTTAATGTGCACTTCATATTTGCCTTTAGATTTAATGTTTTGTACATTAAGATGTCACTTGAGTCCCTTGGCTTCTTAACTGGAGTTTTTGGGTCAATGGCTGCCTCATCAAATCCCTGTTCACACCTCTTTCCACTCTCAGCAGCCATTGTTGGGGCAAATTCGTTCTGACGGTGTTGTCTCGCCTCTCAAATGGCAAACCACAGAAACTGAGCTTGCAAAAAGCACCTCGGAATACAACCAGGCGCCCTACAGCTCATCCAAACATCCAAATAAATCCAAACAGGGTCACCTAATCTATGTAATTAAAACTTTCATTAATAAACCATATTGCACTTCAAAAGGCTGTAGATGTTCTGGAATTTACAATGTATGCCCAGGGATTGTAAAGCTTACCCAAAACAGGAAAACTGTCATTATTTACTTTTTCAAACCAGTATTACGTTTATCAACCGAAGAACACAAAACACAAAATTTTTTTGGAAAAATTTAGCACAGTCTTCCATGTAATAACCATTTGGACCTTTTATTTTTTTAGAGCTTGACAGCCACAGTCTCCATTCACTTTCATTATATAGAAAAGAGTGAATATTACATTCTTTAAAAATTATGAATATCCTTTTGTGTTCCACAAAAAGGAATTTCAAGTGGGTTTGGAAATGTGTTAGGGTGAGTAGATAGTGAGATGACAGAGCTATTCCTTTAAGAATACAGGTCATATAAAAGGCAGAGAGATGCCTTCCATCTGTCTATATACATAAAATGTGTCTCCTGCAGGTTTGCGTTTGTGGCCGTCAAGAGAGATTGACTCCTTGCCTATCTCCCTGGGTCATGGGGGAGGACCAATGCAGTTAAATGTGTTAGTGCTTATAAAGTGGATTCATCATCTGGGTTCCATCTGTTAGCAGTGCATAGGCTGACAGCTGAGGCTCCTAGCTGCTCCCTCTGATGGCACACCGCATTCACCTTCATCTGATTAATACACCATCTGTCCAGATGTTCATTAGAGAGCACAGACAGCTCTGCTGGGTTACCCTACTAGATATCAGCTTGTTCACATAATGTCAGAATCAGTAAATCTAGCAATGTGGATGGACTTTGGGACATGATTGAGTAAGTTGGTTAAAGTTCCAAAGACCCATGGTGGTATTGCATGCTAAATGAAAGCTGCAATTTCTTGATCAGTTGCAATTGCTTAGCAATCCATCTGGTCTCTAGACATTGTGTCAAATTGTATTGGACCCTGCAATGAATATAAGTGACAGGGTATGGCATAATATCACATGATATATCACATATCACAGATATCCAGCTAGAAGACGATCCATCTAGTCTTGTTTGTATTCTTTGAAACGTATTGTTTCACAAACTGAGAATTAGCAAAAAAGTCACTGTCCTGCAGTATTTAGCTCAAACCCAAAGTAAACATCTAAACAGGCTAATCCAAGTTTATCCACCTTTTTGTGTTTTATTAGGATTGAAGCTAAACATGTTCAGGTTTTGAGAACTTTGGTATTGACTAAGTGCGTCTTGCACAAAGTTATGTGAAATTTCTCACCTTGTCCGCTTTTGTGTTTAACCTTAAACAGTGACACTTGACGCTCACATTGGATTTATGACGTGCAGCATTTGGAATTGGTGGTGCCCTTCCACCTCGGCTTGTAGACATATCAGACATGGTTCTGATTGTTTCCTGTCAGATGTGTTTACTCTCACTGGACTGCAATAGTGCTTTGACTTCTGCCCCAGGAGGATCTGTTTAAAACTGACGGATCTTCAGCACCTGTTTTTTTTTTTGTCAGGGAATAATTTTAGTAATTGTCTAGTTTTTAAACCCACTTAGAAACTACCTTAAGGTCAACAGGTTCTGATGACTTTCAATTCACTGCTTTTGAATTGTTGAACATGCTTTCAAAATCTAATTTTTGCATCCTGTTGTAATCGTGTCTTCCTGGACGTTTTAGCAGTTAGACGACTGAGTGCAATATTATTCATTATATTGCAGGAAAACATATTTGACAGACATTTTAATGGAGCTCCAAATATCCGCTCTCCCAGAGTGAAAATCAAAGAGTCAAAAGATCTGATTACATCTCATCTGAAGACTTTTCAATGGTTCATTTAAATTCTACTCAGCAATAGTAAGAAGCTTAATGCCACACAGGAAACATGCCACACTATGAGTAAGCCAGTGAAATCTTAGAGCAACTGTGTTTCTATTGAGGAAAAGCACACAGGCTAAAATCTACACAGAGGAAACTATAAAACAGGCATTGACATAAATGAGCACAGCAGAAACGTTTCAGATAGTAATATGAAACAGCCTGATGTGCAATGTGGAGAAAAGGAACTAATTTGTGACCTGCCTCGATTATGAGACTAACTTACAGTAAGTAATAAATACAGTACTGCCTTTACAGTAAGCTCCTTTGATTCACCAAGCCACTTTCAGTTCCTTTTGTTTAAAGATGAATCTATAGGTTTTTACACAGAGGGATATGGAGTTTTTCCATGGTAAAGGATGTTGGCATACTACCAACAGTTTTGAAAGTAGTACACAGCGTGCATACTATGCAAAGTATAGACATTTTCTGTATGCATAGAATATGATACCCAACTACATTAGCTCAAATGTGCAGTATTGTATGTTCAGAGCACACTGTATTGAGCACTGTATCCCACAATGCAATGCACTCTACTTGACCTTCCATCTTTTAAGTCATTTTTAAACAATATAATGCAAATGCAATTTTTTGAGATGATAAGTGGACAACAGATACTTTGTCGTTGTTTAAACAGCAGCCGGTCCACACTGAACAGTATTTATAAATCATTATATTAGTATTCCATTTTGAACCTAGCTCTTATACATAATTATCATTACTTACCCTTTAGCATTCTGGGGAAAGAATAATACTGCAAAAGTTCCCAATTGTTCTCAAGTGGTTTTGATAAGAACTTTTTGAAGAATCACAAGCATTTTACCTTGTCCTAAAAGGCGAACCTGCAGTGGAGAGTCTTGCAGGGCGTCATCTCAGATGTAGGGAGAGCAGCCACTTCAAAGCATGTTGCAGGCAGACCAGCCACTGGTGCGTCACATCAACCAATTTTGTACAGAGCAACGACTGCAGCCTGATCGTTTTACTTTTGCTAATTACACATAGGAGGCAACAGAAATGTAACGACTGTCAGCATTGGCATTATGTCTCAGCTATGGTTGTTCATCTCAGAGCGCATTGGGTGCAGAGAACAGCAGGCACTGTGAGGTAGTTTTTTTATTTACTACAGAATACCTGGCTTTTAATTTGTACAGATAATAATTCAAAGTATTAAAGTAATTATTCATTATTTTAAAAATAAATTGTTTTCTTTAAATATCCATTTTTTTTTTAAACTTTCTGTCCAACCTATCCCATGTAATTACATCTTAATAAATAATTTATTAAATTATTAGTGTGAAATGACAGACTTCTCAGTTCTGCTAATAATTACTGCTAATAATAAAAATGCTACTTTATTATGGGTGTCCAGAGGTTCAAAGTGATATTTTTCTGAACCTCATTTTAAACTTATTAACTTCATGTTAAATTAGTATCTGGTTATTTTATTATATAATGTAATTATGTAGCCATGCCTTATAATTAAAATAATTGTTTGTGCCACTGGACTGGTGGACAATGCATTCAATTCACACAAATCTGGTCACTAAATGATCAGAGGACAGGAAATCACACAAAACGGCAGCAGCTGTCTGGAGAGAATGCAAATGCTGCATTTATCGGTTCTACTAGCTCTGAGTGATTTTAAATGAGAGGCATATAATTAAGGCAAAAGACCATTTGTATTTAACAGTAGTGTTGGAGCAGCACTTTCCAAAGCCAGAACTTACCCTGCAGTTATCCGATATGTTTGGAGCCGGGCCCCATGCCGCTAGCTGGCCCCTTAGCATCTGTATCCACACACATGGACCCAAGTGCAAACATTAACTTGGCATTAAAGCCTTACTTTGATAAGTGTGCCGCATGGATTAAACATGATTAGATTTATGATGATCGCATCTTGAACTTGTAAACGTTTGCAATTGTAAGCTTATGCAGTCGTAAACTTTTAGCAGCTCACTGTTATCATTTTGAAGAAGGGATGCAAGCTGGCACACAGTTTATTTTTTAATACTGTTTGCATCTGTGTCAGCCCTGAAAAGTGCTTGCTTATAAGATTCTCAATATTATTGTGAAAATATACCTCATCTAAACATTCTCCTCCCTTTTAATATGCTTTTAATGACATATCTGGTGTGGGAAAATGTCAGTTTATGTCGGAAAAAGAGATGATCTGACTTTCCCGGAGAGTTGTTAAAATACCACATGGTTTAAAAAAAATGGAAGAAACCTCCAGTTATACTCAGTTCAGCATCTAAAGCTGCCTAAAGTTCTGCTCACCAGCATATAGAATCATAGCTGTTAGACATGTTTGTGTCTATCGCTGTAGACTGAGAGACAGACTAAAAATAAACAGTGTTATTGGCTGATGAAACCACAGTTGAACCTGGATGGAATTTCCAATTTTACTTACGGGATTAAATCTGCAACACGCACCAGGTAATGTCCGTGTTTTTGTCAAGAGACATACACAGGGTGCAAGCCCCACCCCCCTGACTTACAAAGTGTCTGTTCGCACATGGATGTCCCATGCCCATCAATCAAAAGCATTCACCATCCGCTTTTGGTCCTACCAAGACACTACCAGGTTTCAGATGTCATAAACACCCTTGAAAACATTAAAGGATGTGGTTTGGATGCTGTTTAAATGCATCTCATCCGTGTTTGGAACGTCTGATTGAGTTTTTTGTCAGGACGTACCATCGGGTGTCCATGTGTACGGGTGTCTGATCGAGTTAATGAGACTGCAATCAAAACCAGCTCTATCTCTGCTGTGCCACACATGTTCTGCACTGCGTTGCCATTAAAAGAGGTTTATGAGAGAAGATAATCAGACATTTACAGTGCATTAGACTCTTTTGCAGCTGTGTGTGGGATGAGTGTTGCATGAAAAACAGGCTTTAAGAACACTGGGGCAGATGTATGGACGCTGAGAAACAAGATGCTGTTGATATGGGCCACATTCACAATTGCTCATTCATTCCCATGCTCTCGCTCGTGTGTGTGTGGAACTTACTGGCTCCATGCCTGAGTGTGGGTCACTGAGGTTGGAGGAGTCTGGATGGATAGAGCTGTCTCTCTATAAGACTAAATCGCTCCTACACAAGAACATACCCTAACTTCTCAGGTTAGGTCAAGTTAGCTTTCGCAAGCAGAACTGCAGTGTTACTGTAAACAATGTGATTAACAGAGGCTGTGATTTATGTACACTTAATCGAACAGAGCAGTTTGTGCTAATTCACTCATTTAAAAGCATTTTTCTGACTCATTCTCTTTAAAGATGTTCAGAGAAGTCAGTGTCCAGGGGCTCTGATAGTCGAACAATAATCTGATAATTACAATCACATTATTTATATTAAATGTTTTGTAATTCTTACTATTATCAATGGTTTATTGTCATTAGATCCCTAAAACTGTAATATAGTTGTGCATAAAAATAAAACATTGCTGGTAATACAACCTTTTCATAAATCATGATAAATTACAGCCAGTACAATAAATGTTACAATGAATTTCTTGTTATTCTCCAAAACGGCATTGAATCAATTACTGAGGGATGTTTCAGTGGCTTATGGGAAAATCTTACTAGAGTGACGTTATCTTGTGGAACTGTGTAGTACAGACAGTATTCATGTAATTGTGCCCATCGGCAGCTCCTCAGGGACTCATGACTGAGCTGAGTCAACTGTCTTTGGTTCTGTCCCAAATTGTTGTGTCCACGGGCCCAATACACAGCACAATGCGTTCCACATAGTAATAATTTAATGCGGTCTGGCCCATTGACCAACCCCTGACCCTGCTGTAAGAATTCCCCAACATCCTGCCCTATGCTAACAAAAAATATGTGAGCCATGCATGTCACGTGGGCCAAGCCCTTTTGTGTACCCATGAGCCACTTGTGTGAGCGTGTGAGTGGAGGCACCAGCGTATGCTTTCGGTCAGTCAGGTGTTATATTATTACAGTCCTCTATTGGGCCACAACATCTGCGTCTCTCAGCATGTGTGTAGGTGTGACATACTGCCCTCCTAATGTCACATTCCAGGTCCGACCCACAAAGTTTAACCGAGGGTTGTGACACTGTCTGACTCCCAGTTACAATAGGGCCTTTGTGGGCATTAAGCCATGGATGCGTCCCCACAGAACATTGGCATGTTTGCGTCAGCCACAAAGACATCAGTTAAGCCCCCATACACTTCAATATAATACCACTGAAAGCAACCTTCTGAAACTGCCACACTTAGCATCAAAGGCTTTGTTGAATTCTGAATGCTGGCAGGAGTGTGAAGTTCAATAGCTGCTTCTCTGACATCACTGCTGCATGCTCCCACACGGTCCACATCCTCAATGCCATGACCATGTGCTGATGAGTTACTTGTGTAGCTGATCTCTTTGTTTCTGTCTTTCAGATTGAGAATGTGGAGGCTTGTCTGAATTTCTTAGGGGCCAGAGGAGTGAGTGTCCAAGGGCTTTCTGCTGAAGGTAAGACCCTCTATTTACTATATTTACTATATTTCAACTTTTGAAGTTGAAGAAATTGGTTACAACTATGTAACCAGTTGGTTACAGATTGGTTACAACTATGGAATGCCATCATAGATTTAAATGAGCTGTTATTATAATTAGTGTTGCTTTCTAAGGCAAGAATAGTTGTTGTTATTGCTTATTCTTAGGGTAAAAGTTTTTTTAAAGCCACTAACCCTTTGCCTTTTACTTCGGCATGTAACTCATCTTTGCAATGTTTTTTTTTTTACCTGGTAGAGAATAAACTGAGCAAAAATATTCCTTCGTATTCCTTCGAGCACAAAGTTTCTATGGACAAGAATATCACAATTACATCTTTTGGTCTTGGTTTGGTCTTTAGGAAACCACCAAACAACAACCATAACTACCTAGCATAACCTACCCTAGTAGCCACCCAGAATTCCATGGCAACTGCATAGTAAAAACACATTAAAGGCCACATAACACATGGCAACCACCCAAGCAGTCATTTTTATGGGGAAACAATTAAAAGTAGATATACAATCTAGAAGTATACAAGTATACAATCTTGTTTGTTTAAAGCTGGTAGGTGAAACCTGTTTGAAATCAGTTAATATTTTGGTAATCCTGCCTGGTGCCGATAGTGGTGCAGAAATTACACACTGTACCATTAAGTACCGGAGATTATTAAAGTTGGTTAGAGGATTTGATCCCCAGGCATAAGTTTCACAGAAATGCTGCATTGACAAACCACAGATGTCCTTGACTTTCTTTTTAGCACAAATGAGAGCTCAAGTGCATTAACCGTGTTAAATGACACCATTAACCAAAAGCAGCTTTAACAGCCAGCAGCATGGATACTGTATTCACTGTCCTGCTAAATGCAGCTCTGTGAATGCACAGAGAATGTTTCAAAGAGCCCATAAATATACAGAATATTGGGTTTCCCAGCTTGTTTCTTAAAGCTTTCATCGCTTACTCTTCCCTCTTTTTTTAGGTGTGTGTGTGTTTGTTTGCTGAGCATCTTTCCTAAAGCTGTGAGTAGTAGCCTTAATTAGACTAGTTGTGGGTTTCAGAGGTTTTGGGTTATGAAGCTCTGCATACGCTTGTGTTTAGTATTTTATGAGGCATGGCGACTCGGGGCCTTTGTAAAAAAAAGGTTTGCATGTGTTTGAAGTGCTTACGCACATTTAGTTTTATATGAATGCAATAATCTTCTAGATTTACATTGTTGTGGGACATGCAGACCACTGATGATGTCAAATTAATTGATTCAGACAGAGAAGTGAATCATTTTGATTATCTGTCCATGGTAAATTTATTCACTCAAAAAACAGAAACAAAGACTCATACTTCACAGATCTCAACAATGTCTCAAACAGTGTTTAGATGTGCCAAAATACTAAAGTCTAAAGTCTAAAGAGAATTCAATATGTTAAATATATATCAAATTATTAGCAGAATAATACTTTCCACATTAATTGTATAGCTCTATACTTGTAAATTAACCTAAGAACTGTAAAGACTGCAACAAAGTTGATATTTAAGTGAAGCATACCTGTCTCCTGAGGTATGGATGAGAACTCTCTTGTCTTCTGGGAAGTGTTTCTTGCTTATAATTTTTGGAGTTTGCTGTACAAGAATTTCTTGTTCAGTCATCATATTAACCTCAAATTCAATAGCACAGTTGTTGGTATTGTTTTTTAATGGCAGTTCACCTTTGACTTGACTGAAGAATTTTATTCTGGTTGTATTTCCCAAGACCATTCCAATATCCAAGACCATCCCCTGCTGTGGTGGCTATGATTTTGTGCTCTGGGTGTAAAAGGTATCAGCACTCCCAGCAGGACAACAATTTTAAGAGCTTCTAAGTACAAGGCACACTGTGACCTCTGAGCGAAGTTAGCTTTGATCCCAGCAGATCTTGTGAAAAGGTCCAGTTCATTACAGAATGGGTCAGCTCTCAGAGTCTTCACTCAGGGTCAGAGGGGGAACCTTCACCATTGGCCTGACCGTGAAACCCACCATGACAAAAAACACACACTGAAGACACTCACACCTAACGCCCATCTGAAGGGCCACTTTCTTTAAGCTGTCAAATCCTTTCACTCACATAAAAATCCACACAGGTCAAAAAAAAAGATGTGTTTGACCTTTAAGAAGATATGAGGTTACAGAATTGAAAGGAAGTCATTAATATGTAAAGTCCAGTGTGCCTCATTTATTAGCAGCCGCTTTTGAACAAAGACCTTCTCAACTTCAGCTGTGTTGAAGTGAACCCTAAAATTAAAGTTCTATCATCATTTACTTATTCTCACATCTGAACCAATTTAATTTTCTTTGTTTCATAACACACAAAAAAACATTTTAAAGAATGGTCAAGCTATTATTTTTTATAAAAACAACCATAAATATTTGTATTGTTCACTTGCAAACCTCTTTTACAGTGGCATACATTGAAATATGGCATTTCAAAGCTATAACAAGGCTAATGGTTTAATTTTTAAGAGAGTTCATTTTGATTTTTGGGTGAACTGTTTCTTTAAGAGACAACAGTAGAAGTATAAGCCCACTTCTAAGTAAAACGAGATTGCTTACTGGCTGTTGTGAGCAGAGAATGAAATATACCACTGGACCAACAGGAAGCAGTCAAGGTCACATCACTGTAAATAGATTCAGATAATGTATTCACACTTCCCCTTCTACACTTCCCTTAATGAACCCATCTTACCAGAGACGTTTTTGACCTTGTGCAGTGTGTGAGGTATCCGAAAAGACAGCGAGACCTAATGACTCCAGATTCAAACTTATGTAAATAATGAGCCATTCAGTTAATTAGAGGATGACTTTGTTTCCAAGTTAACTTCTTTACAAAAATTTGAATTTGAAAAGGTCTTCACAGGTTTATGTAGAGGGGAGTGTGTGTGTGAAAAGCCTCATGATCAACATGTTGACTCTAAAACTCTAAAATTAGTCTTAATTTTCCTTATGGAAAAATATTCTATAATAATAATAATAATATATATATTAATTATGTTATTAATTATATTGTATTATATAAATGTTAATGGTGTATAAACATATTCATATTTATAAACAATATTTACTTTCACAACTATATAGATATGTATACATGTGTGTGTGTGTATAAATATTTTTTATTTATAAATATTGAATGCAAACATACAGAAAGTTTTCACAAATTAGCCAGCATAAATAGATAAAACATTTAAAAATAAACTGAAAATAAACCCCATTGTAACGAAGGGGCACACACGAGGATCCATTTGCAGACTTTTATTCATAAACCAGGCAGACAGGGTCATAACGGAGACAAGGCAGAAGAGTAAACGTAACCCGTGGGTCGGGGCAGGCAGCAAGCAAACATAAACATAAGTCAGTCCGTGAATCAGGGCAGGCAGCGAGGAATCCAATAATCCAATAAACAGTCCAAACGGTAACGAGTAATCCAACAAACAGTAGAAACCGCTCAGAAATGTCACCGGGGCAAAACAAGACTTCACACTGAGCTGAGGAAAGTCCGGGGTTTAAATACACAAAAGCTAATGGCGTTCAGGTGAGCAAACAGGAAGCAATCAAACCCAGGTATGGGGCATTATGGGAAATTAAGTTTGACTTAATGGGAAATCATACGGGAGTATACAAAATGTGATTTATTTTATGACCTATCACTCAAAATAATAAAAATTAAAAATAAGAATAAATTAACAAACGATAATTAATTTGAGATCACAGTATTAAAAATTAGTTTAGTTTTGAAACACCATAGTTTTCATTATTTTTTTTAATTTCATTTTTTAAGGTTACGCTTAGAAATGTTTTAATTAACGTTAACCTTGATAGGACGTTTTGCTTTTAAAGCGTTCCTTGTAGAGGCATCTACTAGTGAGAAACTGGAATGTTCTTTTTAAGTGCTGCGTCAGCGCTGAGTGCTATTCTTCAGTTGCTTTCGTCACCAGCCATTAGTGGTGCATATAAATGAGGTCCATTTTACAGATGAGCATGAGAGGCACAGACATTCAGTCGCTCTGCTGTTGTCTTCAACGTTTTATATCTGTGATATAAGCTACTGTGGACTGCCTCTTATTCAACCTCACAACTTTGAGCAAAATTTTGAAAGGCGTCCCTTTGCATGAGATCTGACGGTGCTCTTTGCATTGAAGTAGAATCAGGATATTAGCTTATCGCTTTTCGCACCAAAGCCTTGCTTTATGTATTCAGCAGTTGGTTACAAAATTCCTCTAATAAAAGTCATATGCATTCATTAACAGCAGCTGTTTATAAACTTTAATGTCTAGTTTGGGCCTGTTTTCTAAGACTGTAGTTGAAGCTACATACAGTTAAATGACTGTGCTAAACTGGGACTCTCCAGACAGCTACTTATTGTCGTGTGACTCCACTGTGGGCGCACTTTATATCACTTCCTCATTCAGAGAACAGAACTAGTCCCATATTCAACTGATGATTTTAAACAGAACTTGCACTTCCCTATGATAGAAAATGCTGTCGTTTTTGATCAGCAGAACAACACAAACCAACAGCATGGGTCCATGTCATCTTCTGACTGAAATGTTGCACTTAAGGATCAGTGTATGAAAGTATTGCCGTCTGATCTATTGTGTTTGATCCTCAGAGGTGTGTAATGGAAATCTGAAGAGCATTCTGGGTCTGTTCTTCATCCTGTCTCGCTACAAGCAGCAACAGCAGCACCAGCAGCAGTATCTGCAGTCATTAGTGGAGCTGCAACAGCACGTCTCGCATCAGACCACCGGGGTGGCGCCGGCGAGCCATCACAAAACACAAGACATGCAGTCCAGGTAGGGCAGTGATACCAGTTTGTTGAAGTAAAGTAAATAAAGTCTTATTTTATTGATGGAATCGATCATGGCAAAAGTCAGTTTTAAATTGCTCATCTGGATTTCACAATAACATTAAAAACCCAAGCAGAAATCATTCTTAGGTAAATTGTTGCATTTAGGTCAATTTGAAAAATGTGTGTAAGAATCACTTAAAAACAATTCAACAGATATTCTTTATGCTCATGTTATGCTCATGAGGCAGATAGACTTTTGTCAGGGTAGATGGCATATATAATTTGATGCTCTTAAAATTAGGCTTTTAGGAACAGATTCACAGTAAATATATTGTATTGTTTAAAGGTCATGTCTAATTTTCAGTGTTTCATGGATTTTTTTTACATTATAATGTTTATTTTAGTTTCACAGTGTGTTTAGTATCATTTTAAGCTGTAGCTGATGTGGTAACTCATCTGCATATGTAAAACTGTTCATTTTCTTTTGTTCATTTGATGGCATTATTTAAGTTTAACGAAACATGAAAGCGAAAAATAATTAAGTTTCTTTTCTTCTTCAAATTATTTTTTTCATTTTTTGTTTCTATTTTTTTTCGTTATTAATAATCATACTGTTCCCCACCCACACTGAAACTCTGCTATAGCAGTCTGCATTGGCTGTGCAAATGTGCAGATGTGTTGCTACTGAATCATAATTTACAATTGTTTATAACTTGGTACAGAGTGTATGGGTGTGTGTATGTGCAGTGGTAAAAAAGGAAGGCCATGTGTTGTAAGTACATGAGTAATCTTAGCAGAGGCTACACAGTGAAGATGCCACACATAAGTAGCATTACAGGGCCTGGCTCAGGTTTTCTGACCCAGAATGAGTGTGTGTGTGGGGGGGTGGGGGGTGGGGCGGGTGCAGGCAGAAAGAGCACATGTGTGCATTTTGTAGTGCTGAGTTCTCTATCACTGTCAACATTGGCTGTAGGTTGGATGACAGAGAGGAGAGAGTGTTTGCTGAAGAGAAGAGAGAAAGAGAGGAAGAGAGTGAAAGACAGCAGCTGCCCCTCATTCTGTGAGGGCTCGTGGGAGCTCTCTCAACTCAGATCCAGCAGTGACAGGTGTTCAGAGGACCTTGGACTGGCAGCCTGACACTCACACATGCACACACATACACACACAAGTTTAGCGCTCCGCTTACAATATATGACATCAGCAAGCAGAATCGGGCCAGGAAGGCTGTTGATTGGCTGGGGCTACTGGCGGATGTTGTAAATGCAGTCTCTTTGGGTAACTGTCAAAGTATTTTGTCTTGCTTCAGATAGTCTGGTTAAAAGGAAGCTTTCGGCTTTTGTGTGCTATTGAGGAAGCGTTTCGTCAAACATTTGTGAGCCTTGGGTTACAGGTGTTAAAATGGGTGGCTGAATAGCTGTGTGTTTGTTGCTGTATCAGAGACATGAGTCTGGACGATTCATCAAGTACAGTCTCTTGCCAACAGCAGAGAAATGCTTAAGACTCCCTGGGGGATTTTAAAGCATTTTAGCTTACTGGCAAAATTGTGTTGCACACTGGTTCAATAAACACAATGTTTAATCACTTTGCTATACCTTTGTTTTGTTTTTTAAAAAAAATTGTACATAAAATAGTATACCATGCAATGTGCTAACCACGTGTATTGCAACAATGTGCTAGCAGCATATCTTCTGCGCGCACCGGGAACCTTTACACACAATCACAGTGAATCAGAACATACCTGATGTTTAATATACAGATATGAGGAGCAGGATTTTGGACTAGTAAGATTTCACTGTGGGTAGACCTTCCCAGCATGATGCTGTAGAAATAGAAACCAATCAAATGCCACATTTTAGCACAGCTGTGAACATACAACATTTTGCACAGTTTTCCAAACAGTCATAATTGATATAGAATTATCATAATCTCAATATTATGTTTGCTTAATGATACCCAGTCAGCTGGGCATTTATCATCTAATAAACTTCTGAATACCAAAATACAACACTGTCTAAGATTCCTGGGAATGAAGGGTGTGCTTTTTATAACACGCACACTGGCTGGTTTTACGCATAAGCACTGCTCCCATTTACAGTTTTAGAGATCCAGGCCTTCTATAGCCAACACCTGCTGGACTGACTGCCAAGCCCTAGAAAGAGAGAGAGAGGGAGAGAGAGAGAGAGGAATAGCTGGACACTACGGTGCCTTTTGGTCTGGTGAGGATATGGGGGTGAAGTATCATCCCTCCCTCTCAGCACACCATGTCCCGAGGTGAACGACTCGACCCGGTGGTCTCATGCTCACGACTGCCTGCCCCAAGCTCACAGGACAGGAAGAGCCAACTGTCCTATGGGAAGAAGTCTGATAGCAATAGGTACAGTAACAAAGTATGTGTTTGTGTGTATGTACTGACCGTGTTACACAGTTTGCTGTAGGTTACACAGGAGGTTTGACTGAGGAGTTTTCTTTGCTGTGTCATGGTAGTTTATTTGTAGTTTAGCTAGTACCTGTTTTCAGTCGTAGTTTTCTTCAGTGTATTCTGGCTTGTGTGTTCCCTTCAGATTTGATTATCATTCTGTGTCCACAGTGTGAAATTTTATATTAAAGTGTTTAGTTCCTTTTATAGTTATCTGCTCTGCTTTAAAAATGAAATAATTCTCCTTTGGGAGGTCAGTTTTAAAACTATTTTAGAAAAGTTTTTGGTTTCTGTCAGTTTTAAGAAGGTGGACAATATTTGCTTCTTATCTTTTGCTTATAAGAGAATTTGGTATGATTGCTAGGTATAGTATAGAATTCTGATTTACAAAAACTTTTGGTAATAATCTAATGTGATGTATATTGTAATGTCAGATTTATTTTTAGAAAAGACAGTGCATGTTATAATGCAGAGTTTCAGTTTAGTATGCCATAGAGCATTAATGAATTTGGCACAGTCAATTGGAAACTGCGTTTGTGCTATTTGTACACATATTATTTGTTTTCTTAATAAGTGTGAGCTGATTTAGTTGCAACTTTTTATTGTATTATTGTGAGCTTTACACAGGGACACAAACAGGAAGTACCATTACTATGTTTGAGAGTGTGAAATCATTGTTGCTTTGTTGTCACCTCCAACCGTATATTTCCTCTTATATGGGACAACAGAGTTTGTTTGTTTTGTTGGTTGATACAGGTGGTCTTGGACACCTGTTAGCATCAACACAGCATTAACAAAAAGCAAAAGTTTTAGTAACCAGTCATTGTAGAAATGTACCATTTACAAACCTTAACTATGATACTTTAAGTGGGGTTACAGAGATTATTCTGATGGCCATGTGATCTCAACATTGCGGCCCCCTCAAGGGCATCCCACCAGTTATGTACATTCAAACAGCTGATGCTACTGGAATCGTCATCTAATATTAGTGTACATCATTTAAAACATTTTTGTCCAAAATACTTTTTTGACAAAAACTTTTTTTCCAGAAAGTGGAAATCAGAAAGTGGAATATATACTTGGGTAGACTAACCTTAAGATTTGATTCCTTTTAATGAATCTGGTTACACTTTATTCCGATAGTCCACTTTAGACATAAGTAGCTTTGCAACTACATGTCAACTAACTCTCATTATATTTACAGTAGACTGTTAGGTTAGGGTTAGCAGAATAAGTTGACATACAAGCAAAGTTACTTACAGTCAGCAGGATGTCTGTTGGGTGGAACATTAAAATAAAGTGTCAGCAGATAGTAACCAGACAGTCTACTAATACTCAGATGTCTAATAGTTGACAAATGGAATAGAAATGATGGGCCTCATTAATTATGTTGACATGATCATGCTCTCAGGAAAAAGGAAAGAGGAAGACAGTCTTGGTGTTACTCTGGAGATGTCTTCAGTTATAACACTTGTTAACCTGTTGTCTTGTTCTTGTTCTTTCAGTCTGGGGAAGTCTTTGTTGCTCCTCAGGGTTTCACTTGAGGGAGTGTGCAATTGTAAGCCTGCTCATTGTCATGCACGCACTGTAGAAACTTGTAAAATCGAATCAATCATGGAGGTCACAATGATCTCCTCTGTCCTGTCCAAACATACCCACATTTTCACTTACTATCTGCAGCTTTTGGATGGAATGTTAGGTTGAGTTTGGAATTCTGTTAGTTCCTTTAAGCAGGAACTTGGAGGTTGTGGGTCAGCTTAGACAATGTTATATGAAGTTAGTCGTTTTCACTTTTAGATTTGTTCATCCTAATCCTGGGTTTTCCTTGCTGCTATAGTCTTTGGCTTGCTCACTGGGAGCTTTGTAAGGCAAATTGTGAGATGTGATTTGTTATTGTAAAGAATGGTCAGTTTGACACTACTGTATGCTGGATCATCAATGAAACAGCATGGAAAACCTAAGCTAATATCAGATTTTTCACAGCATGTCAGAACACCACCCATGTGCTTTTAACAAGGAGGTCTCCTTAACTCACACCATTGTGAATTCATCTGGATGTCCCATGTTTTTGGAGACTTCTTTTTCCCGCTTTGACTTTCATTAAGCTACATCCATCCATCCACAGACCCCCTCCACACACTTGTACTTTCTTATGAAACTCATGAAAACTTTTCAAGGCAATTTACCACCTAGACACGACATACCCTAACATATACAAACACACCCAGAACCAACAAAAGCAGTGTCAGTCAACTGTCAACTGAGACCAGAACGAGAGAGATTTTGGGGGACTATAAAGGCCAAGTGCTGTTTGTGTGTCCTGGGGTGATGTTCTGTTTTGTTGTGTGTGTGTTGTAAGTACAACTCCAGCTAGCAGCGCCTCTATTAGATTAGATTCGACAAAATGCACTCATTCATCTCAGCCTAGGGCAATAGATTAGTTTAGAAATCCTATTAGTACTTTTATCAAAACAGCTATAAACATGTTTACATGAAATAGACTACAGTTTTAATAATGCATAAAAGACTGTAAATCCAGACTGTGGCTTTACAAATCACCCTTAAATGTCCTTAGCTCATTTATTGCCCTGATGACTAAAAAACTATAAAGATGCAGAACACTTTTTTCACTCTTTCAAGAAAAATAGGTGTTGACTTGAATCTGATAAATGAAAAAAATTAAGCTATAAGGTACGGGAGGATATGCTATATTGTAAGCATGTCACAAGTATTTTCCTCTCTGTCCTGTGAGTTTATTTTTTTAGTTATGTGTTGAATACATTTTTGTAGAAAATTGACTGACAGCAATCATACACACATCAGCACACATCAGGTTATTGGTGATTTTGTGATTTTCTTTATTAGCCTGTGAAGGTTTGTAAAACAGTTACAAAATCAGAAGGACAGTTGAAAGAATTGAACATATTTGCGCATTGAGTGACACATCATGTGAATCTGAGTAGGCCATGCACACAGAGGCCATGCTGTGTGTTTGCGCCCGACCTAGACAACGCTGACTCCTCACTGATTCACTTATTGCATTAGAGAGAAAGATGCCACAGTTAAAAAAATTCAGTCTGGTCATTAACCTCATTCCTTTTTCTCCCTCCTTCTCTCCCCCCTTGTTCTCTCCATTTCTCCCACTGCCTCTTTACAGTCTCACCGCACGATATGCATCAGGTCACAGTGGAATAGCAGCTCCTCAGAAGAAAAACACAAGGTAGAGTCTTGTACTGTATCTGCTTGCTCTCGTTCTGACACCTGAAACTTACTGCAGACTTTTGGCTGATTTACTGAGCTCTGAGTAGATGGCCCTTAGCGATGGAAGTCATGTATGATGTGAAAGCTTGCTGATGGTGCCCGTTTTTCAGCTGTGGGTTGGCATTTTTCTACCTGAAATGCTAAGGTTTTGTTGATTCCTTTTTGGGGCCTGAAAGGTGAACCGTTGCAGATGGTTGTGGATGAACCCTACAGTAGATCTTGACAGCATTGTTGGCTTTTGTAGCCATTAGTTGTTGGCATTCTAACGTCTGGCTGCAGTTGTCAGGCCCTTAAAGCATTTGCTTCATCTTACTGGTGGGAACCAGCATGCTGGCAAAGCGTTTCAGACAGACACCAGCCAAACTATGGGAGATATGTGCTAGACACTATGGGTGGTGTAGTGCTTGCTTCACTGACATCTTGATTGGTGGGATTTAATTAACTGTACTCTTTGCTCAATGACAACACATCAACATGTGCCTATATGGGGAGGAAAGGAAAAGCGATAGCTTTCAGGAGATCTGAGATTTTTCTTCACTGCAAATGTCTACAGCGCTGCAAAAGAAATTCTTTCGGTTCTGAAACAGCCTTCTTTGGTCTATGCAGGGGTACTGTTTATTTCATTATACAGAATTTTAGATACAGTGTAAGGATGTAGAGGGGCATTCATACTGACAGAGATTTTCACTGCAAGTGATCACCATCTGTCTGTACTGTCGATTTTAGTGGGTGTTCCTACTGGTGATTCCCTTATTGTTATTAATTGGCTGCACAAGTAGCTACAGGTTTCAAAAATCAGATCACAAATGTAAAGGTATTGCAGCTAAAATTAAGATGGAGGTTAGTTATGTTACCTACACTCAATTACAGTATTGCACAGGAGATAAATCACTCCTATTGGTGGTTGCTACAGTGTGTAGGTGTTCTTTCTGTAAACTTTTCTAAACTATCTTGGATCACTGGACACACCCACATTACATGGTCAACAGTTCTTTCAAATCACCAACTGTTATTGAATAAGAAAACTTTCAGTCGCTGTCAGTATGATTGATCTCTTTTCCATACACACACTCACACACAGAGTACAAGGTTATGATGAGGTCGGAAAACAAGGGTTGGCTTGGCTGTAAGCCAGTGGAGATTGTAAAATGATCTGATATGAGGGGTCCTAACACACACACACAAGCACAAGCTCACACACAGTAAGATGGGTAATAATGCATAAATTGGGTCTCCTTTAGGAGCAAAAAGTTTCAGTGTGATTTAGAGTAATTCAGTTGGTAAGATAATATTACAATCCACCTAAGTTTAACCTTTTTTGATCTTTCACTGTCCTGCTCTAAATTTTAATAGGCAGAATTTGACAGATTTTTTAAGTATGCAGGACACAGATTGCATGAGGTGGAGTGATGCGTTATTAAAATTCAGTGATTCTGTCAGGGGGAGATGTTTCACAGTGAAACCCTGTCAAACTCGAACTGTTTTATCTGAGCATCGTTCCTGCCTTAATTATCACAATTCCACACTGAGCAGATGCTCCCAGGCATCAAGTCACATGGTCTTCTGTTTGACCACCTCAGCTGAGGTCTGGTCATTTTGGGAGTGTAATCAAAACACAGCATAGTCCCTTACATACACACACATACACCTGCCAATCATGGCTACTATTTCAGCTTCAGATGCTCAGTCAGCATTAAATCACAAATGTTTATACTCTGCAGACAACTTTGGTTTTTTTTCTAAGATATCATATGCAAATCACAGTCATAACAAACATTTAAAGACCCAATTAGAAGACATTCAAAGAGGGTTGACAGAAATGTGTGATCTGATTCTGCTAAAATCTGCATATGCATTCTCTGTGGCTGATCATCATTTGTTGGCCTGCTAATTTGTTGGACTCAGCTATCTAAACCTGCTCAGCTCCGACACTGTCCTCCATTTCGACACACGTGTCCGCCCCAATTTCCCTGAAACATCCTGTTTGAGGCACAGCATCAGATATGCCTTATCAGAGGCACCTTCCACCCTTGAATATTATCATAGCTGGCAATGCGGTCTGCACACCAGGTTAATGGGGAGAGGAAGAAAAGCATGATGGAAAATAATCGAGTGATGAAGCGGTGCCATTAGAAGCTTGATGAGACATGCACCTAAATTGTCTATGTCATCAATTTGAAATACTATCACCAAAACTATTTGGCCTAGAATTGTGTTCTTTTCAAAGCATATGGGGTAATTGAAAAGAATTTTGAATGATGATTGCAGATGTAAAAAAGTATCAAACTAAAACTAATAGGTATTTATAACTGTAGGTTATGTTGGCTTTGTTAAAATCATATGCCTGTTGCCATAATGTGTTTGGAAAGAGGTAAACCATCTCTATTTGGGTAAATGATGTCCAGTGTCAAAGCCTGCTGTTCTTCTCCTCTGTGGCATGTTTATGGGATGTCTGATGTGTCACAGGGTCATGTTGCCCAATTAGGAACCGACACTCACAAGTAATTACAAGCTTCTCTGCAGGAGTAAATCATCAATAACTGTGGATACAACACACAAATATACATAGCAAAGACACAAACATGCACACAGATTCTAAGGATAAAGATATTAAAATTAAAAAAATATTGTATATTAGCCAAATCATTATTCTTTAATGGAATGCATACAGTTCAACATGACTACCCCCCCAACATGACTAAACATACATTCTTTAATTGATTTAAAAATATTTTTTGTTCTTAATTTATTATTTTTGTTACAGAATGGTTTGGTTTATAGTTTATAGCTTGGTTTAAAGTTATACCATTATGGTTAGCTTTTAATTATTTTTATCATTATTTATATATATATATATATATGTGTGTGTGTGTGTGTGTGTGTGTGTGTGTGTGTGTATATATATATATATATATAAAGATAGATAGATAGATAGATAGATAGATAGATAGAGAGAGAGAGAGAGAGAGAGAGAGAGAGAGATACGATATGATAAAATATAACAAAAGATCTGTATGGTATGAAAAAATTTGTGTTTAATAAAGTCCAGTCCAAACTGTGTTTGTGTGTGTGTTCCAGATTACCGGGTCCCTCTAGAGTCCCCGCTGCAGGCAGCGGCAGTAGCAGCAGTAAAGCCCACGCTTCCTCGAACCTGAATCGAAGGAGCCAGAGCTTCAACAGCATTGACAAAAGCAAACCACTCCAGTATGCTAGTGGCAATGACAGAGGTGAGCCACTTTTCTGTAATATTTTTGTATTACATTTAAATGGACATTTAGCAGATACCTTGTTATCCACTAGATGGAGCCACTTTTCAAGGGAAAAAGAACACTTTTAAACATGGTAGATGCGTGTAGACGATTCCACTGTATTCCAAACATTTATCATTATCATTTCATATTAACATAAATAGATCTGTAGAAAAACACAGTCATATATAGTTATGTAGAAATATAACGTGTTCCTCAGAAGGTGATCTGAGAAGGTGATCTGATCTCTGCCTTCACCATCCCTCTGTTAATCATGTTTATAGATGGCATTTAAGTTATATTTCTGCTTCCTCAACATAACCAGTACATTCAGACCTAAAATTTAATCTTCCTGTCGAAGCCACACCATTATTCAAAGCAGAGTTTAGCCACCAGTGTGTAAATCTTCCCTGGCTGGTTGGTTACTCCATGAATCTGCACTAGACTTGATAGAATGTGCTGAATAAAGTCGGGTTGGGAGTTCAAATAAGTGTGACCCTTGGATCTGCAGGGATCGGTGAACAAAATGCAACCAAATGATTTCCTTCACAGACTATTTTTTTTGGCTGTGCAGCCTGATAAGATTTATACTGGTCTTTGCTGATCCCTGTTCGATGTTAGCGCAGATGCTGGTTCCCAGACAACGGTTATGGAGGGGGCAGGGCAGGATGCACAAATCCAGACAGAGGGTCTCATATGGCAGACGCAGCTTTGATGAGAATAAGAATAAGCCCTAATAGGCAACATCTCTCTCTAAACCTGTACCTGCCCCCTCAAATAAAATATTGACTTAATTTTTGTGTGTTCTATTAGCTAAATCACTAACAGATTCCATAACAGTTACCATGCTACCTTATAAGACAGCTTCTTATGTAGACAGTTTTGGAACAGAACTTATGTAATCTTTTATTTTATAGGTGGTAAAAAAGACTCAGTTTGACCTTTAACTAAGATAATCCTTCATCCAGTAAAACCATCACCTACGTGTTTCTACAGAAAGCCTCTTTGCAGAGGCAAATCTCCCACTGTTTATGAACTTATTGCCAAGGTAGTGGGCACAAACACTTGCATTTTAAGTAGTCTTGTATAACACCTCTAATTTCATCATTCACACTAGCACCATTGCAATGAATCAACTTGTTTGTTAGCATTAGCTCAGTTCAGGATGCTTTCAAATGGAACTTTGTAGAAGATCAAGTCTGTTTAGTGTACTGCAGAAAGTCCATGGAAATTCAGAAGAACCCTTTTAGCACCTGTGGTGAAGACAATGGACACATATTAGAAATAGGCAGAGAAGTTAACAGAAATGATAGATTAAGATTGGAAATCTTTTTTGTCACATTTTGTCACATAGCATTGCTGTCACCTGTTGTGTTTGTTTTGAATTGTGTGGCTAAATTGTACCAGGATTCTCAGACTAAAGTGACATTTCACTTTTAACAAATAAAGTGGGGAGGAAAACAGATGGGTAGTTGTGGTAACCATGATTCATTGGTGTGGTGTGTATGCATTTGGCTGTTACTTAGTATGCTGTTATCTCCAAAGACAGGGTTAATTTGTTTAGATTTTCAATGATTTTCAATGGAACCAAATGAAGTTCCATCTCTGCCTCTTTTCCTTTGTGCTCTTTAGAAGTTTTCAAATCTTTGATATTTTTGTATGCAAATCAAAGGCACAAACTAAGTCACTGTTTATTTGAGATTATAAAAATAAACGTTTATTTTAAACTAAGAGGTTTATTTTCTATATTTTAGAGTCTTACATGGATGCTTGTCTAATGTGCATTTTATCCTTTATATCAAGTACTGTCCTGTACTTTTAAAAGGATTTTATTTTAACAAGTAACATACAGCAATGATGCAGAAGATGGTGATACTATGGTGCTTTGATTTTATAAACCATGGTACTACATGATTATTGTATTCTTATATTATGTATTTACATGGTACTTCAAAGAATAGAAAGGTTTGGTACAGATACTCGGAAGCAAAAAATACCAAGCTATTATAATTATTATCTGTCCAAAAATGCAAAGTAATTACATGGTACTGTTTTGCCAGTGAAGTGCTCATGCATAATTAACATACCAGTAAAAGATTTACATTCACCTACATTGTACAAATAAAAATTCTACATCCATGCACTGATAGCTAAGGCCCAGTCAAAGGTCATTTTCAAAAAATTTTACAGTTCAGTTCGATTCAATTTTATTTATATAATGCTTTTTACAATGTTGCATTGTATCAGAGCAGCTTTACATACGATGAAAATAACAAATAATTACAGTGATACAAATGGCTTGATGTGTATAGATCTATGTTTTCATCACAGGAACATGACTAAATCATTTAACACATGATTCAAATGTATTTTTATGAGCCATGTTTGTTCCCTACAACACCACCGCATTTAAAAAGAAAACAGGGTGTGTGGCGACAACAGAGCATCAAATGTTTGAAATCCCTCAAAATCAACTTATGAGCCAATTTTCTGCCTGAGTGCATCTCAGCATTGATGGGATTTCGCTGTGCAGAGGAATTGCAGAGTAAAGATTTGGAAGGAATGCTGTCCATTATGGGTTGTCCTCTTGCCCTGCAATCCGTTTGGTCTTGCGTCAATTCCTGATCTAGT
The DNA here is from genome assembly GCA_036877525.1 of Chromobotia macracanthus. Taxonomy (NCBI): domain Eukaryota; kingdom Metazoa; phylum Chordata; class Actinopteri; order Cypriniformes; family Botiidae; genus Chromobotia; species Chromobotia macracanthus. The sequence continues at coordinate 643,527 of JAZGTH010000022.1, read as the reverse complement.
TTTACTCTAGTTTTACAGCATTTTCCTCTTAGCCAAACACACACTTGTTGTTGCCTCTAGAGTGTTGTTGTATTAGTCTAACAGATGTGTCCACTGTTTGGTCTGTTTCCATGGCACAGAGTCAGTGAAAGGCATCCCTCTGCCAGGCAGTATGAACGGCAGTGGCTCAGGGCCTTCCAGCACCAGCGGGCAGCAGCTGGCCTCTGCTATACCCTCTCCAACTGCTGGAAAAAACTGGCGTAGCAAGTCCATGAACATGAAGCATAGTGCCACCTCATCCATGCTGGCCACCAAACCACCCAGCCCAACCGCCTCCCCGACCCCTCCTTCCTTGTCTGATCACCCCCGACTTCCCATCACAGACTCCTCTAAATCAGCCCCTGGCAACCAACGTTCCATGCTGGAGAAGTTCCGCCTTCTCAACCCTCGCTCTGCATCCAGAACCTCACCCTCGGTGGCTGAAATAGCTCTACAGGAGGAGGACGACCTGTCGGAGTGTGGGGATGAGGGCATCTACAGTCCTATGCCACCTTGTGGGATATCAAAACAGCAGGGAAGGACCTCTGTACCCTCATTTGCACCCCTAAACAAGAATGTATCCTCCACCAACAACTGCAAGAACCACAACAAGTCCCTGCCACAGCCCAAAGACAAAGAGGACAAAAACAAGAACAAGAGCAAAGCCAGCACTCCACCCAAAGAGGAACCAGTGATAGTGGAGACTTCAAAGAAGAGCTCCAAGATTGCTAGCCTCATCCCAAAAGGAAACAAAACCTCTACAGCCTCAGTGAAGAAAGAAAGTGCTATTCCTGCCTCTAGCAGCATCCCCAAGCCTGGCTTGAAGGCTGCAATGGCAACTACCAAGCCAGCAGGAACACAACCAAGTGTACCTGCAGTTAGTGTACCTGCAACGGCTGGTGAAAAAACCAAACTTAGCAAAAGTGGTCAGTCTATGTATATGCAGAGATCTTTGGGAGGGTTGGAAAATCGTAAGACCAGTATGGTGTCGTCAACCAGTACTTCAGCACTTTCTGGGTCCACTGTTTCTCATGGGATGGGTGGAGGTGGGTCACTAGGTGGTAATGGGGCAGTACAACTACCCCAGCAGCAGCAGCACAACCATCCCAACACAGCAACAGTCGCCCCCTTCATGTATAGGTGAGTGATTCACAAACAAAAGCTTTTATAATACAGTTTTGCATATTTTGAAAGGTGGGTTATTTTGAAAGCTTCATTCAAAAATGAAAATTCATATTACTTTATAAGCATGTTATTACTTTAAATAATGCCATATAATACTGTTCATTAAAATGAACCATAGTTTTACAAGCAAGGCAATTAAAGCAATGCAATTAATGCCAGGTAGGATTTCCTTGTGGTCAGTACTATATTCTTACACCCACATCATGTTATATCCACCAGTCTCTGTAATTACTCTCAACTGACAGACAAATATAATAAAAAATAGTAAAATAATCAAAACTATGACGTAACACAAATGTAACTTTGGGAATTATGTTGTGACCAAAGATTTATTTACATCTTTAATAGCTTTTTAAAGAGTTTTGAAGGAGTTCCTCTCTATCTTACACTCTTCTTCATTATTTGCTCCAAATCATACATTTCAAAAGCTTGTTTTAAATAAAATTATAATTTTCATTAATTAATTAATTAATAACAGAAATGAATATGTTGGAGCAATAATATTTTTGTCTACAATAATAATTTTAAACAACTTCATATGAAAAGATTTTTAGAAGGATAAGAAACATTTCAGTCAAGTGTTTCCTAACTTATGACTGGTACTGTATATATACTATTTTTTATCATAAGAATTGCCTGCTATCTAGCTAACCTGCAGACAAGCCTCAAGGTCTTATGCTTCAGTAGTATCTAGAGGATGTCTTGTTAAATTTGACTGGGGGTGGTGATGTTAACATGGTCAGATCTCTCTCTATGAAGACAAAAGTCAGACAAAAGTCTTGTTGAGACCAGATGTGCCAAGACCCATATCTCATTTAAGTCACACACACACATTGATTTTTCATGTTTTGTGGGACCTTTCATAGACGTAATGGTTTTTATACTGTACAAACTGTTTTTCTATCCCCCTACTCTAACCATACGTGTAAACATACGCAACACAGAAAACTTTATTTTAAATTTTAAAAAAATCATTCTGATTATTCTGTATTTATAGGCTTGTATCCTCATGGGGACCTAAAAAATGTCCCCACACCATGAAAATTTACTGGTATTACAATACTTGTGAAGACATTTGGTCCCCATAACATAGGGAATACCAGGACAACACACGCACAGGCTGACAGAGATTGATTTAGCAATTTCACAACAATAATGACAGACAAATAAGATATTTAGACTATAATACTAAAATATAAATATAAAGTTCATCAAGTCAGCTTATGTACCCACAGACACGCCCACTGATCATCTGTCCTTTACTTCAACCATCCAGTCATGTTGTGGGAAAAAGCAACAGAATAATGTCTTATCTTGGCAGTATTAATAGTCTTAACCCATCTCAGTCCTCACTGTGAGGCTGATAATGTCACAAATGATGACTAATGATGGTAAATGGATTTGCGTGGAGAACGAGAAAGTAAGAACAGAAAATAAAAAGAAGAGAAAAAGGCAATAAGAGATTGACAAGCAGAGGGCAGGAATTTTGAATCAGCTTAATACAGAGACAAAGAAACAGGAAGAGAGTGTTAATGGTTCTATAAAACAAAGACTGGCATGAAAGGTGATGATGAGAGTGTTGAAAAAGGAGATACTGGGTATTGTCCTTGAATGAGTGTGTATTATCAGACATACACAGTCCTGCTAGAATGAAAATCTCCTACCAAATGACCTCTGTCTGACATACCTGGGCAAACTGAACCTTAAAGGAACAGTTCACCCAAAATAAATATTTGTCAAACGTAATGCAGTGTATATATATAGAACTAACGGTGTGACATGCCACAAAAATATTTGGCTGCTGAATCAGATTTGTAAGAGAGAGGGAGAGTTGATCTTGGTGTCCTGAAATGGCTTTTCTTGTGAATGTGGTTGTTATGCATATACTGCAGTCATGATTTATACTATACTATACTGAAAAAAAATCACAGCATTTTTCTTTTTCTTCACTCAGGACGTATTCAGAAAACGACTGCACCACCGTAGTCACCCCTGAACCATGTCTTAGTCCCACAAAAGATCTGGTCTACAGCAAGACTGCCAAACAGTGCCTGGAGGAGATCTCAGGTAGGACATGTCCCACCACATGTGCACCTTCACACTAAGAGAGCATTGCACACACACAAGCTGAGACAGACCAAGGCACAGATCCGCTCTGCAGGCCTCTAGTATCATGTTGCTACCACAGTATGAAAAGGTCAGAAATGACAGGTGGACAAAGGCCAGCTTTCTTGAGAAGCCAAGCAGCAGAATGTGTTGTTTATTGGTGTTTGTGTGTTACTCTGCATGTGTGACTGTGATGTGACAGCCGATAGCTGAAGATTGAAGCCCAGGGTTTAGAAGACGCCGCTCATGCACATATCTTAACAGCCAGGTGACAACCAGCTCAGAGAAATAAATGCAAATTGTTCCAAATCCAGCATTTTCCCATCTTTTTTTTTTTTTTTACATTTGCATTTGCAATCTCTGGAATTAGAGGTTGCACTAGCCCAGCTAATATTTTTATGCTGAAAGAATGTTTCAGCATTAAAATGTTATTTAAACTTTTTTAATTCTACAATAATACTATATATTAACAATTTAAGAATAACATTTTGATATGAAATATATGTTAAAGTTATATTAACATTTTTGATTACTTTGAGAGAACTTAGAGAGAATTTTGAGCTTTTGAACTTGAGCTTAATTCCAAGGTTTCAATGCATTTGAATAATTCTGTTTGTGATGAGATACAATAGTTTTGCCCCTTTCTCTGCGCACGCTCTAATGTTACTTTACTGCGCTTGAAACAAGCTCCTTCTTAAAAACCAAAACCAATGTCTTCATTAATGACATAGAAAAAAGTGGCTTGTTGTATTAAAATGAGTAAACTGCAGACACAAACACAAAACCACACAGTGGTCAGTGTTTGCCCATCAGTGGGTCTGCACCCTTTCTGTGGTCATTCTGAAGATGAGAAAATTGTTGTTTGCAGTGGGATGTTGAAGCAGGAACAACTTTGTGAGGTAAAAACATGCTGCAGGTTTTTGATCATTTTTTGTTGTTGTTGCTTAGCTTATGGCTATGATTTTTGAATTTAAATTAAATTAAAAATTATATTCTGTGCTATTTTAATCAAGTAACAGAAATAAATGCAAAGTCTAAGTGGCATAGCTAGATTGTAATTGTGTTTAGTGATTTAGGATTTGTCGATATGAGATCAAATAGTAATTAAATTAGACCTGTTCATGCTGTTTCATGTATCCTGTACTCAATAACTGTCTTATTAGTCTAGTTTGTTATTTCTTCTTAAGAATTTTAGGATAAACATCTAAAACAACATCTGACAACTTCATTCAGTCCCCAATCATCTGAGCAACACTGAGTCAGTAATATGATCAGGGAAATCTTCATATAGACTGCTTATAGATGTTAACCTCAGAGGTCTTCCTGTTGCAGTGCATTATGGGTCTCATCCAGATGGTTATTTCACCCTATCCATTCTACAGAAGCTCCAAAACAAAATGTCAACATGCACATGCAACATGTCAACATGCAAAAACATGTTATGTTTTTGCATGTTTGGATGGCTGGTCGGGTTTATGGTGATAGCAAGTTTAGAAAGTGTCAATATTTGGTAACGTTTATTGTAACTTGTTAATCATGCTAAATTATCTAGTATTTGGTTAAAGTAACCATCAGTATATCTTGTCAAGTTTAAAGTGTATGGTTCAGAATTCTAAAATATAAGTTGGCTGACAAGCTGTTTAGTTAAAATAGCTTGTTGGGGATCCGTCACCTGATATTTAATACTGTAATATTTAATGCAATTAATATTCATACAATACAATTATGCATTTGTGTTCAAATACATCAAATACATCATAATATACTTTTGATTGTAGAGGTGGAGAGAGCTCACAGCATTACAAGCTACAGTTTTGTCTATTCCCATGACACACGCACACACATACCTGTGTTGCTCTAAAGGTGTCAACAGCAACAGGATATCAGCTATCACAGCAGTAGAGCAAAAGAGAGAGAGCAAGAAAAGAGAGAGATGAATAAGGGGAATAAAACAGCACTCCGCGTGTTAAAAGGAGCAGGCGGACCCTGAGCACACATCTCAAAGCGTGCACACTCGCGCTGTCTCTCTTTTTCTGCTGTCCCTCAGAGCAAGCCACACGCACTCACTCCAGCCTGTAATTAATACAGTGTGTTAAGAGTCCTCGGTCGGCAAGAGAGAATCAGGAAAAGAGAGGCGATGCCGTGAAGGATCTGTATTTTAATTTAAATGTAATTTGGTGTTGATCTTCTCCCTGCGAGTCTCAGTGCTGCATTGAAGGAGAAAAGCGGTAGAAGAGAGAAAAAGGAGGAACACAAGGAAGAGTATGATCTCAGCATGTGCACCTGCGTGTTAGCTATTGGCTACACAATGCATGCATGCGTGTGGGCAGGATGGTATTAGAAGCTCCTTGGTGTAAGGGGCAGTTTGGCAGGCAGCAGTACTGAGCCAATCGACGTCTGAGTGTACGTGTGAGCGCCAGCAGCCCCCTGAAGCTGCCTGATCTCCAGAATTCTGTCTCACGTCATGTGATGAGAATCACAAAGGTGTCAAAACTTTAGGATCTGGAGAGAAAAAGTGTAACGAGGGATCATCAAGAACACCTGAGAACATGAAGCGAGGAGCCGAGTTTTCCGTCTTCCAGGGCGGCAGCCCACCTCGCAAGACGCCACAGCCTGTCCCGGACAACCTAAATCTCCGCAAGCAGCGTTCCCTTGGCAACCTGGTGCTTCTCAGTGATGGGGAACAAAGGGTTTATGCCTTTGAGCTAGATGACCCATCATGCCCATCTTCGTCAACTTCAGGGGCATTATCATCATCACCTTCGTCCCAACAGGGCAGAGGCAGAACCCGCAGACACCCAGACAGCAGTACCCGAGCACAGTCGTTATCTTTGCCCCTAACCAAAATGCTCTCTCAGTCCGAGCACTCCCTAATTCCTGTTCCCTGCGGCCATAAATCTAGCCGGATGGCTCCTGCTCACCGGCACCAGCGGCCAGAGGTGGTGGGTGGCAGTAGGGAATCAAATGAGCTCCCACGGGCAGGAGCGGCTAGCACAGGAGGAGATTGGGCAGAAGACCTTGAGAGTGCCAGAGAGGAACAGGCACAGCTAGATAAAGAGGTTATACTAACCATGCTGGGAGACCTGGAGCAGGTTTTGAACCGTCAGATGCGCCGTAAGTGCTACGCCCCATACAAATATAAAGAGTCACTTAAATTCATCAGATATTTAGTGCTAAAACATAGCAGTAACGTTGTTGTCTCTGATGTTGCCTATGTTGCTAGGTAATTTTTATTTGTATTAGTGCATTTGGAGTCAAATAGGAAACTGCATTCCTGGTAGGTGTCTGGGTGAATTATGGTTCTCTAGTTGTGGAATAGGAGAACATTTAGAAGCCAGATTCACCTACTGGCAATAGAAGTGTTGCCATGCTGTCTGCTGATCTGATCAATAGCTCAATTTACCCTCCTGTCGGTGTGATCCATGCTTTTATTTCCAGCCTGTCCAGAAGTAAACGCCAACCATGGGGCTGTATGCACCTCATTTAATAGAAATAATTAATTTGTCTGTACTTCATTCTGATAGTAATGTTCTTCTGTAGACTTTGTAGATTTTCAGTTATAGTTACTGATAAATGGAGCTGGTTATATTAAGGTTCATTTGTAACTGCTGCATTCTTATCAACATGCCATGTTTCAAAGGTGTTATTGGGCTGCTTGTTAAGTCATGCATTGTTTATATTAAGGATTAAGTCTAATTCAGGGTACATTGCACTGCACTGTTGCTGTGAACAAAAATAAATATTTTAAATTATGTGGAGCTTATTGCTATTTTTAAGCCATAAGACAGACTTACACATGGTAAAATGGATGAAAGAAGACTGAAATTTTGGGACCTGATTGACACCTAGAGAGCAAAAGATCAAAGAGACATGGGAATTTTGAATTGGGTCAGTGAGTAGCAATCTCTGAGAGCACCTTAGTAACCACACAGAAAACCCAAGTGACCACATAGCAATGCCCTGGCAACAACCTAAAAAAACATATCATTATGGTAGCAAGTTTTACATAGGCAAGCACAACTTATTTTTTTCAGGGAAACAACAATTATAAACTATATCTTTTAATTCTCTGAAGCCCAGTTATATTAGTCAAGGTTTCTTGCACCAAAGCTATCATTTATTATTTAGATTTACTAGAAGCCGTTTAAGGGTTCTATATGTATCGCTTGTGTATCATCACAAGGGAGTAAAAATCTGCTGCATCACACACAAGCAGCTTGCTTAGAAATGAGCAATGCATCAACACAGCTGTGAATTGTGCAAAAGGTAAACCACACAGATCAACACTGATTCCAGTTTAAAGCTCAAGCTTATAGTAGGCATGATTGGCTTAAATCTGTGGAAACTCTCAGCTGCTGTCCAATCCGACAGAGCCGGTGGTGACAGGCTGAAGTGGTTCTTACAAAATTGTGTCAGCTCACCCAGAGGGTAAAAAGTGCAGTTATGCCACCCAGAGCCCACTTGTTCATCAAATATGTGACTCAGAGCCTCTTGCTTTGTTCTTAAAGACTCACTCACATGCAGTGATAATGTGAATGCACCTGCTGTATAGCTGTGTGTGTGTGTGTGTGTGTGTGTCTGTTTTAAATGGACCTGATTGGCTGATTGTTCCAGTCCATTGCAAACACATAAAGAAAAGCCTTATGGGTAACACAGTGTCTAATAGAGTCACAATGACCGTGTATATATGTTTGGGTCCTGGAGCCATGCCTTCAGGTAATTGGGCTATAGCAATATATGTTGGACAAAAGTGTGTCCCAGCAGTGCAGTCTGGCTTTGGACGGTAGGTTTGATAAGACACTGTCAAGCTATAACTTTCTTTTATATAATCTCAATCCATCTTCAACCCTCATGAGACCTTCCACCCGGAAACTGCTTGAATCAAGTCAGACTTCTTTGTGTTTGATTGGTCATTAGCACATGGTTATGAGGTTCCTAGGGTATTCTGGGTGGTTGCTAGGTGGTTTCCAGGATGTTATGAGCAGCTTTGAGGTGGTGGTTATTTGGTTGTTAAAGGTCAAAGTAACGCATCTTTATGATATTCTGGCCCTTTAATAATGCTCTGGTCCTTCCTTTAAGTAACAGCCTAGTTTATGCCTTATTACACTTTGTACAGGTTTATGTAAATGTCAGCCTCTCTCAAAACAAGAATAGACATGCTAACGCACAGTAAAAGGTGATATTTTATTACACAGGTTTGACATTAAGGTGTCTGACAAGTGAGAAGGAGCTATTAGCAATGCTTCAATGTGTGAATGCTAATGTGATCTGTATCATTCTACTGAAAAACAAATCATCTGGGAAATCACTTCTTACATTTATAATATTACTTTCTTTGCTAAGAACTTTGTAGTTGATAATGATCCACCTGATGTTAAATGTTTACAAGTTTATATTTAAAGTTATTATTAGTTTCAAATAAAAACACACATGGCTGGACATAATTGGAACAAATAAGTAAGTCTGTAATGTGACATGGGAGATGCACCCCCTACTGCAATCATCACCCTTATTGAGTGTCACTTGGTGTTTTTTTTTTCAGTGAGTGCACTAGAAACAAGTAAAGTAGTTATGTCTACTATAACAATGTACATAATCAAAATGCAAAAAGAAAGCAAAGTTAACTAGCAATTTCAAAGTTGTCTGTCCTTGCCATCTACGAAAATCTAACAATTACTTTATTAATATGAAATACTGTTAGCTGATTAATAATGCAAAATGTAGATGAAAAATGCCTTGTCACAAACCTGTCTGAACGGCCAGCCATAGGCTATGTTTGATAGATAAAAAATAACTATATTTGATGTTTTATGCAGTGTTTTAGTGAAAGTATCTATAATTTTGCTGCTCACCATGTTTTTGCAGTTAAATTAACCGTGTCATCTTAGGCTCTTATTGTGGCGCTTTGACGTCATTAGCAGGAGAGACACTGCGTACTGAGCAGAAAGGGCTTGAAGGAAACGTGTTTGGCCCTAGATAAAATTATTAGAGGATACAGAGCTGAAAAATCATTACCATAAACAACCTAATGTGCTTGTTGTGTGAACTGTTCTGCAGTTTTGATGTGCTGCTCACTTAAAACAGTAAAATGGTGCTACTGCTATGCCTTGTGGAGCTATTCTGGGGTCAGGACATGGATGGGCATGGTGGTCCACCATTTGAATGTCAGTGTATTGGGACATCTCACAGCCCATTCAGATTTGACACATTTCTGCCTGACAGGCAGATCGTGCTCCAGCCCAACTTTGAGCTGGGTTTAAGGGTTGGAATGTGGTGTTATAACACATGGATTACTCTGTGCTTGGAGGAGAAGTGATGACCATGAAATCTGTCCTTTTATCCCATGAGCTGCATAGCAAGTTGTAACTTCAGCATCTGAGTTGACATGCGAGAGCAGACAGCCTCCACATACTAACCATTAGACGCAGAATGTTTGACTGAGTCACATGTCCAGTCTGTTCATCCAAACTATGAACTAGCAAGTGACATGGTGGTGCTAACAGAGCCAATAACTGTTTTTCTTTTTGTCCACCAGGAGAGGATCCAGAGACCAGACGGATGCGTACGGTGAAGAACATTGCAGATCTGAGACAGAATCTTGAAGAAACCATGTCTAGTTTACGTGGGACGCAAATTAGCCACAGGTGAGTGTGGGGGTAACTGTTCACAATGCCAAGCCGAAAAGACCTCAGCTCAGACCAAAATAAATCTCCATTCTGGTTTATGCTGATCAGTGCTGGTGAAACAGTGTGGCCTTGTTGTTCACTTGTAAAATCTAGCTAATGAAGCTGGTGGACCAGCATGGGCTTAAGCGTTTGTTGCAGTGCATTCTGGGATATGTGAAGGATAAATGATTTTGGTATCTTATATGACCATGGAGGTTTTGCTAAGCTAGTTAAAATGCCTAGTAAAAAAAGACTGATGTTGGTCTATTCTGCAGTTTATAGTTAAATTACAATAAATGAAGCAAGCAGTGTTAGATATGTATAATATTAGATCAGTTAAGACAATATAAATGCTTTGTTAGAAAGAAAATTTACTTTTTCCGAAACATACATTAACTATTTAATTTTAGCTGTGATTTCTAGTGATAAACTCAGCAAAAACAGTGACAGCTGCAGTTATTAAAAATAAGTTTTTTTTTTCAATTTAATTTCTTTAAAGACAGTGCTCAGTTTGGCACTGACAAACTTTGCGACTATACCCTCACTGCATCAACATGATTGCTAACAAAGATACGCTCCAAGCACATTGTGAAAAGGAAAATGCTCTCTCTAACTTTATCAACTTAATTATTAAAACCATCTACAACCAAATTACCAAACACCAAATTGCTGACAAAAAATACAGTAACACACAGACACATAGATTAATTATCCACACTTTGTCCAGCTCTAGAATGGGCAATTTTGCCACTTCCCTCTTTATCTCACCCACAATGTGAATGTAATTTCACAGCAAAATGGTTCAGAGGCAGATCTCCGACATGACAGATGGTGTTGCCCCCCCCTCTCTCTCTCTGTCTTTCTCCCTCTCTCTCCCGCTCTCACAGGGCATCTTCCTTGGAAATCAATGCTTGATTTTTTTTACAGCACACTGCTTCTTACAGGAGCCAAAAGGGTGTTAGACACTTCCTAACACTCCCTCACCATAAAGCTAACCACTACAGAGCCGATTAATCAAAAAACTGCAACCCCATTTTTGTATGGAGTTCATAATGTTCAGATATATATTGTTGACAAGAGGACAAACAATTAATCACTGTGAGACACAATAATTCAATAGGATATGTCTCATAGTACATGAGGGGCTTGCATAAATTGAATGACCACAAAGACCTAACTGTCACTTTCTGTAGAAAAGAGTTCAATTTTTCAGCATTGTGACAACACTCAGTTGTCAAGAAGTCTGTCTTTACCTGAGATATTCCCCCACAGTGTGAATTCCATCACAAGTTTATTAGAATCTGTCTGGCTCCTGTAATTGCGCTTGTTAAATTGAGTTCCATCCATCTCCACAAACACCTTATGAACGGTGTACAGTCGGAAGAATATGGAGTATCTTCACACACACATTTACTGCAGTGCTGTGGATACCATAAAGCTCTATTGATCTGGCCCTGTGTTCCTGTTTTGGAGCTTGAAAATGGTATTGATTGACATTAAAGAATAAATCTTCTTCAGTCTATGAGTGTGATATTTTCAAGATCAGACAAGCATCTCGGACAGCAGTTTTAAAATATAACTAGGTTTTAAGGCCCAACGTCTTCAGGGGTTTGGTTAGATGACAACTCATTGTGAATAGTGTGCTTTATAAGCAGATTAAATAATGTGAACGTATGTAAACTATCCAAACTTCTGAGGTCGCTAATTAAATGCTTCTATTGTGGATATTTTATATATCCACAACAGAAGCAATATATTTTTTTTTTATTTCTATAATTATATATTCTAATATTAGCATAGCATTTCAAGTAAAAAAAAAAATAAAGGTACATTCATTTATAATCTCATAGTATTTGGATTATCTCCCTTTTCTCCCATATCCATATTATCTCAGCATGCTTTGAGGATGTTCCAAAAAGCATCTTGTGGGCTTTCATGAAAGCAAGGGCACCTGATGTTTTGTACAAAGGAGTTCATGTCATTAATGGTTGATGACACAAATTCCTTATATTTGATTTGTGGCATAGAAAGACATTTTTCTTTACATTTTGCAAACTTTCTCTTTGTTTTCTGTTTTATTTCCTGGTTTAAGGTAAATAAAATCCAGGTTGCCCAATCCAGGTTTTCCATATTGTCTCAGGCATTTGTAACCCTGGATTTGTGTGTGTGTGTATATGTGTCAGATTCCCACATCCTCTTTCATAAATCCAATTGATCTTTCTCTAGCCCATCACTTATGTACTTGATCTCATTTCCAGCACATGTAGTTAGTGCTTCCTCATTACCTCATGTCTATACCCCAATGAAAAAGGAAGGCCAGTAGACTACATATTTAACAATGTACCCTTATCATCAACACCCATCTTTCTGTATTACTTCTGTACCTTATTTCCATGGGTGACTTCTATAGCATAATTATATGCTATAAAATATAGTTTCACCAGGCCATGATAGTGCTGGCCATTTGTGAGATGCCTAACATATATAACAGATTCAGATGAATGCCGCAGTCTTACTCTTTCCCAACAGTAGAGACAGGGTTGTCGAAAAGAATATAGTAGAACTGGCAGCTGTCATGAGGAGTGACATCACAGTAGAAGATAAATGCAAGAGACCGGGTCAGCAGCTTATTTTGGAGATCAATTAGACAGAACAACCTGCTGATATTTTCTGTATCCAGTGATGTTAGCATATGTTCATATAAACAAATAAAACTTAGCCCAAACTAATACTGTTACATCTGATTTATAGAAAAAGAGAGAATGGGTTCGACTCGACACCTTTGGCAAAACTTTGTATGTAATACCCTATTTCAGGAATATTCAAATTACTTGGGGACCATATTTAGAGCAGAGGCCAGTATATTGCTTTATAATTTATAAAAATGAAATACAATTTTATTAATTGTGAAATTTTGAGGATCCCTGACTTAATATTTTCAATGTTATTACAACTGCAAACAAGTAGAGCTGGCAATATGCGGACCAATACAATTATGCAACTTTATCTATACCACCGTATGCTGGCATACAATCTACAGATGTGCTGAGGGAAATTACAAACACTTCTGTCTGTACCACCCAGTAAAAGCCCCCTCTGCTCCATGCTTTGCTATTTGCTATTTTTGAGTGCATGTTGCTCTGTCAATTTTTATCTTTCCTGGCACCAACTTAAAAAACATCCTCAAAACTAATAAACAAACTGCTGCATCACTCACTGTTTCTGCTAAACTGTATGTGTCTGCCTAGAAATTATTGAACAAGCATTTGTGTGACCATTACCCAATTGTTTTTCATTCTCCATTGCTGCTGAGTCACAATTCTCTGGTGTATTTTATAATAAGAACATCCACATACAGAACGTTTCTGTAGCCCTAGGTGCAGCTAATGCTGGTGGCCATCCTTTTAAATATGTCACAGCACAACTGGGTAACAGTAGATGTGGAATATATATTTATGATTTTGACAAGAAGGGCCCCTGGACTGTTCAATACGAATCCATAGCCTGTTCATTTTGTAAAGACTTCTGATTTTAAGGATTTTAATATAATGGCACTGTAGAAAGTTTTTTATGAGGGTTAGGTTTAGAGGTTGGGTTAGGGGGTACAGTTTGTACAATATAATAACCGTACAGTATAAAACCCTTTATGTCTATGGAATGCCCCCATAAAACATGAAAACCAGGTGTGTGGTTTCCTTAAAATTCAAAATGACTGCTTTCACCTTACAGGTATATGTAATACATATATACCGTTATGTAATTGCTTCCCCACTAGAGAGAGCTGTTGCGAGGCATGATCATCTTTCTTGTGTGCATGGAGGGTGTCAGTATGGGCATCTGTATTTGAGCATATTTTCTCAGCTAGCGGCACACACACATTTGCGCATCAGCAAGCTTCTGACATCTGAAGACATCCACGTCAATACACACATACTCACATAATCGAAGACATAGCTGTAGCACTTCATAAAGGTCAGAGGGAAGTTGTGGTCTCGCTAACACGCTTGTTGATGGGCTACTGCTTGTTGAAGTGAATAAGACATGACACAATCAGTATAGCTTGTGTTATGAAGAGTGGCAATCACACACAGCAGCATTGGCAATGTTTCTGCTTCAGCGGGGTCCTTCATACCACACTGAACACTCCCAACCTACAGAAAGAAGACCTGCTGTGAAGAGAGACGCTGTCTAATGTAGACATATGAAAGATCTGTTGTGGATAAGAATATGAAGACATCATGTGTGGATGTGTAGAAATATTAAAGACATAGTTTACCCAAAAATGGAAATTCTGTCAACAAAGTCCTAACTCTGAAATACTGGAAGAGGAATTTTTTGGTTATATGTTCCTTGTTAGAAATCTTGTTGATATGTTAGAAATTGACCAATAAATTGTAAGCATCATTTTTATGTGTTCAATATACAGCATAATTCTGTGCTGGTGGAAGAAAGCTGGCACAAAGCAAGTGCAAGACAGGATGTGGATATTTCTAGTCTAGACTTTTTTTAGAAAGATTGCTGCATTGCATGGTACAAGCTGATCCTCAAACTGTGAAGTAAACTGTTCACCTTGGAACAGGGGTTGTATATTTGTGTCTTCAAATGGCAAGTCAGCAGTTTTAAAAGCAGGATATTGATCTAATTACTCAAATCCCTGTGCGGTCCCCAAATGTTTAAACTAATCCTGTTTCTCTTTCATTTTTTCCTATTCTTTCCTTTTTCTAGTACCCTAGAGACAACATTTGATACCACAGTAACTACAGAAGTGAATGGGCGTGGCCTCCCTGCCCTCTCAAGTCGCTCTTCCCCCATGGCTTGGCGTCTTGGCCAATCGTCAAGCCCACGTCTGCAGGCTGGCGATGCCCCTAGTTATGCCCCACCCAGATCTACTGCTGGCACCACTGGTCGCTATGGTGATCCCTCAAGGTTGCTGTACACTGCCCCTCTGAGGAGAGCAGCTGCCTCAGGGGTTAAAGGATCAGAGCCAGGGGAAAAGGGTGGGATCCCAGAAGCTGGGCCAGAGGTCGACGTGACCGGATATGGGAGTGATGGAGAAATACTTGCGAAGAATGTGCATGCAGATGACATCAGTGGGTAAGAGACAGACAAACCAGACAATAAATAAAGATAAGATAAATATACAATAAACCACATCATAAAAGATAAAGGAAAAAGATCTTTATTTATCTATATTCTGAATCAAATAAGAAGTCAAACACCTTGCAACCAACCAAACCCAGCAACCACAGCACTAGCAAACATTTTGGTAAAATACTAGTTGTTTTATTGTTAAGAAATATTTTGTAAAGTTTGTAATGATACATATTATTACATTAAATCAAGCAGTAACTGACAATTTTCTTATATACAGTGAAGCAGTCATAAAGATGAGTGCTGAAATATGATTCATCTCTTTCTTTCTTTGTTTATTTAATGTTCACGAACAGAATAACATTTGTAAAATTATGACTGATTTTTAGATAAAGCCATTAAATTACTATCAAAAAGAAACTTCTACTGAATGTAGTCTTACAATACATTCTTATGAGGGTTAGACACACACACTTTGTCATATTTTTCTTTATAATAACTCAGGGTCTCCAGGTAATGCGCTAATGTGTCTGTCCTTGCAGCCTCTGTGCTGATGAATACACAGATAGAAAAATAACAGTAAAAATGACACCGAGCTGATGTATTCACACTTGCTCCTGAACAATTCATTCCAAAGTAATGAAACTACTAAAGATAAGCGTTCACACTGTCAAAACTGCAGGCAATAATTTTACATTAATAAGCAAGTAGTTCAAGTATGATGCTAATCATAGGAGTGCTAATGTATTTGTTATCTGTGGCAACTCCCTGTCTCTCACATATCCATGTAAACACACATCAAAGGCTTTCTTTTAAATTATAAAGGTAAATAAAATAAAAACTCTCTCCTATATGCAAACACACAATAGTAACCTGTAAAGTACAAGGGGTAAAATCAACTTGAGACCTACACAGTTTGCCTATTAAAACCCTAATCATATAATCCAAATCTGTATTACACATACATAGTACAGCAGGCAACAGTCTGCATTATATCTAACTGATAAACAGTATAATTTGTTTTCACTGACATGACTTGACATGTCTTAATTATCTAAAATTAAATTAAATCTGTTCTCACATTCTAACATGGAAAAATAGCACAATTAAATTGAATTGACAAAAACATGAAATTGCTCAAAATAATTACATGTGAACATGATGGTGCCTGTTTGCTGCTAATTTGTTGTGTTTGGCCCTCAAGGTATCATACAGACGGAGGTCTTTACTCTCGCAATATGGACATTTTCTCTCGGAATGTGGGTCGACCCCCTGAGCTAATGCCCACTCGAGAGGTCATCCAAAAAGGGGTCAAAGAGATGCAAGGAGAGGACAGGTGAGATATGACTTCCTGACTTCTTGTCATTATTCACAATAGTAACTTTAATTCCCACATACTGTACATCTCCAGTGGGTCGTCCACCAAGACCTTATAACTGATAGGAAACAAAAGTGTTTGTAGGCACTTCCTGTAATACTTGAAACAGGGACATTCACAAACCTAATAACACTGTCTTTATGCAGCAGAGGTGGTGAAACTTTAGAAACATGGTGTCTGTGATGGTTTGGTAGGAAAAATTCTGACAATATTTAAATTAATTTGTGACACTTTGTAAATGCGGAACATTGGCAGAATGTTGGGAAATGGTAGTTCATTGTTGGTCTCTTTTGCTGTGTCATTTGATAACAGGACACAAATTTAAAAAACTCTAAAAGAAGTGTTTTATTGAAGTGATTTATATGCTGCTAACAACATTTTGTGATGTCTAACTCCCCAACTGTTAAGTTCATATCAAGAGATGAATGAGATTTAAAGTTTGATAGACCTGATAACAGTGTTCTATGATCAATGAGCACTATCCATCCTTTATCTGTGGTGGATGAGAGAAGAGGGAACTGAATGGAAGTCTAACTGATGAGGTCCAGACCACATCATAACGGCCGTCAATCACTTCAAAACCTGCATCTCGTCTGCTGTCAGGCTAAAAAAAAAAGAAAGATTTGTTATGTTATGAGTACAATGCACATCATATTTTGACATTTTGAATTGTTGTTTAGTCTCACATAGCCAAACCGTTTGCATAAAGTAGGGTTTAATTTGCTGCTTATTTGGGCCAAGAACAACCCATATAAATAAATTGGACACATTTGATTGACAAGTGACCACGGTTTTTCAGACAAGCTTTCAATAACTTACAAATAAGGCCCCTTACTATGATAATGTGATGATGAGCTACGCACACAGGGATCCATTTGCAGCATTTATTGAGAGTAGTCAGACAAGCAAGGTTGAATACCAGCAAACAGGAATAACAAGGGCAAGGCAGAGACAAAATGAGGAACAAGCAAGGGTCGAGGCAGGCAGCAAACAATCACAAAACCAAACGTAAATCCAATAATCTGTGCAGGCAGCAAACAGTCAAAAAGCAGTATAAACAGTCCAAGATCAAAAACACAGATAGTCCAAATGCAAGGAGAAAAACCTTATAGCGAGGACAAAACAAGACTTCGCAATGATAAACAGTTTGTTGGGAGCTTATATACGGAGGCTAATTGGATGCAGGTGTGAGAGGGAGTGGTCAATCCCAGGTATGAGGCAGTGTGGGAATTGTAGTCCGAATTGAACACCAGTTAATATTCCGATGACGGTTCCCTCTGGTGGTGCGGAGGAGGTGGAGCAGAGACCTCCTCTGTAACAAATAAATTGGCAATAAGTTTTCCTATAGTTGTCTGATTTTATTATGATTTTAAACTTATCAATAAATTAATTTTTATTTATTATTAAAGTGTATTAAATGATTAGAAGGATTTAATTTCCCCATTATTTGCCCTCACCCGCAAACAGGCACAGACTGCAAGAGAAGCATTATATTTGGTCTGGCTCCTGGTTATAGACATTTTTCTGTGGATAAGGATCAGCTGTGTAGAAGGTACCCAGACTGAGTGTCAGCCCCCAGACTAATGAACCCAACCTGTCCAGAGGGGATCCAATTGTGGAAAACATCTCTGACTCTCTGTGACATAGGATTAGCTGTACTGTAGAAAGTTTATCCCCCCTTCCCTTTCCCAATTTTGATTTCAAACCAAGCTGCGTTTTATTCAGCACAGGATATTTTAGTAGCAGCTCATATTTTATTGGACCACTGAATGATCCTGAGTGTTTGCTAGTTGGTACCTGTGCGTTTTATGGTTAGTATTTCACTGGCCTCTGACTCCCTGACCAATTACCAGCTCTAATTGGGAAGATAAACATGATCCCTGTGCACTTGTTCCTGGTGCACTGTAGTTTTGGAAGGTGGAGAGAGCAGAAGGTTCCAGAGGGATTCATTACGTTTGGTGCTTAATGTCGATCCAACTCTGTCTTGGTCTTTGGCGGTGCTTTTTTAATCTACAGCTAAACCCATCACTCTGATTTAAGCATGTGCCATCTGCTGCAGTAATCAGAATTGAGCTGTAAACTAATTAAACTGTGAGTTGAGTAAAAGTGCAGTGTTTTTACTATATCCATTATCTGTGGTTTCTGCTAAGGATCACTAATATTATTTAAAATTATTAAACTGTAATAATTTTTCAGCACCATTTTTGTTATGGAAATGAATAATACTTTATATTGTGTAACGTTCTGAGGAAACGTCCTCTTATTTTTCTAAACAATCAGAAGATTTTTGATTGGTGGATAAATGGGTAATAAAATGGAGGACGGGTTGTTTTAAGTTACATAGCAAGCACTGAGCTTGCAATCACCCAAAAGACCATAGCAACCACCTGGCAATGTCCTAGCAACCATTTAGAACAGTCTAGGAAATGCATGGTAATGTGTTAAACAACACTTAAAACACTTTAGCAACCACCAGTTTTAAAGCACCACTTACATTTATAAAAATTCATTTTTAAGGACAGTATTCAAGGAACTATTTTCATATTTTTGGTGATTTTGCCAGTTTCATCTGTAAGGAAAAATGAGTCAAGTGGATCAGGAAATGACATAAGCTAGATTCAAACAAGCATTGCCCACGTAAGCAATAAAACTTAACATGTCCATGCATGTGCACTAACTTCTAAACCATGGCTCCAACTATGCAACTAATATTATTGCTTTATAACAGCAATACTGGAGTCTCCCAAACTTTAATCCATTTTAATAAAGGTGACCATATTTTCATCACAGTTACCAGTAAGCGACATGTTTGTATACCCACAGTGCATAACAGTGTAAATTGTGTTTGTCATCTGCTGTGTGAGTGTCCATCTGCATGTAATACCTCGAAGAGTGTGACTGCTGACATTTGGGCATTTTAACAAAGCTCATTCCCTCACCCTACTGTGGCATGTAGCACAGTTAGAATCCCTTAGGCTGGGGAAAATGAGATTATTTCAATCTGCTGTTGCCCTTTTAAACCCCGACTGCTGAATAAGCACCAATGCAGAGTGGCCTAAAGCAACATGCCTTTGGTATTATAGCAATAATTTTGCCTTGCAGAAATCCATCATGAAACTAAAGGCTAAAAGTGGGCCTTGGCGAGTTAATCTTAATCTTGCGTTGTTGTTTTTAGTAATCTCATTCTAATATTAGTTAAAAAGACAAAATGCAGTGTTGGCTAGCATGAACTGATTTCATGATGCAGTGTAAACTTAAACTAATGGAAATTTTGTGCTTGTCTATATAATTTCAACAAATCATATGTATATCTTCTAAGATATAGGGAAATTGCCATCAGACAATGATTAATCCAATGACTGCTAAAAGCCTTTAGCTAAAAATACTCCCATCATGCAACATAGATGAGGCTTGGCTGGCGGCAACTCTGAGGGGCGAGACTGAGAAAGCAGGACCCGCATGACAGAGGCGAAGACATGAATAAGTAAAACCCTTCACTCTCTGAGAGAAAATGAAAGAGAGAAAGAGGGGCTGGTTGCTCATGACAGCTTGCTTGGCACTTTTGTACTTGAAAGGAAAGCTTTGAGGGTTGGTTTGTGTTTATTTGTGAGAAGGGAGGGAAGACTGAATATAACAGTGCCTGTTTGTGTGTTTATCTGAGGTAGGGATGTTCAAATGAGCTGGGATGTTGTTACTCTGTGGGAAACAGAGTATGAGTTTGGTAGTGATCACTTTTCCAGACATCACAGATTCCTGTTAGACTAAAGATTTTGTGATTGATTTAATATTTTGACACAGAGCCCAGAGTGGTGAGAAAAACCACTGTCCCAAATAGAAAATGATTTAGATACTTGTTCCTACACATTCATCACAGTGATGTGGACTCCTGGAGTTCTTGGTCATGGTTATAGATGGTTACCTTACTGATCTCATTTGGTACAGGAAATCACTCACTAATTAAGATTCATTTGACTGCTTCATAAATTAATGATTATTTCTGCCCTGCTCTCCAGTGCTGCTCATTCAGTCCCAAACAAAATCGGCAGACTTTATTTCTTTATTTTCTGTGCTGATTTGGGGGGGGGGACAACTAATGGAATTCTACAGAATGGAGTTAAAAATTGCAAAATGTGTTCAACAGAGTTGATATTGCTAGACCCTAAAGAAATAAACATTAATTGGAATCTCACAGCCTATGTTTATCATTAAACAAAGGATGACAAATAATATGTTGTCTCTATTTTATCTCTAACCTGTGTTTTAATAAAAATATTCAAAAAAGGTTGTTGTTTTTACCCTCAAAAACCTGCTCAAGACCAGTTTAACGCATATTTTGAGTAATTAGTAAATGGACTCTGGTCAATACCACAGTGACCATTTGTATTACAATTATTGACCAGGCACTGTATGTTACATAATCTCATTTTCAACATATTTCCTTAAAAAGGGAAAAAAATAAAAACATACTGTAAAGAAAATCCTGATTGTTGTTTATCCAGGATTATTTTTGTCTCTGTAAATTACCAGTAATAGTTTGCAATATCCGACCATGTCTCCATTGACTTTCAATAGCAAGACCTCCCGTCTGTCTACTGGGCAGTGTTTTCATTCATTAGCCCAGAAGATCATCCATCAAACTCAAATTAACTAGAATCTGACTCCGAACAGTTTTAGAACAACCCACTTGGTTTCATTGCTCAGGGCCACATTTAAAGCTACAGGATAATAAGGTTTCTTATCTCAGAAGCATTTTCCACCCAATCCATCCACATTTGCAGCATGCAGAGTTTGTATTTTAAATGCAAATCTATCTCTTCTAACTCCCCAGGCACGTTAAATAGTAACTTAGTGCAGGGAAACTATTCAGATACTTATTTGTTGTTATTCAGCACTTTTAGTTTTTAACTTAAAGACCTCAGGCCAAGAACATTTACAGAAGAGCAAGAACAATTATTGCATATCCACCTGGCACAAACTCCCAAAGTGCTGGCTAAGTTTATCAATGTAAATCTTTTTAATCCTTTACGTTACTTAAGTTTAAATTCTATATACGTCAGAATGCAGATCTGTTGAGCTGCATATCACAACAGCATTTTCAGGTACTGTAGGCATGGACTAAGTTTGTTTACTAAATTATAAACAGTCTGTAGTCCTCTAACATGTTTAAGGCAGCATGTTTTTGTTATGAATAGTTATGTCCCAGAATGCATTGCAGCAACCCCAGTTAAAAATCAAGATGGCAGATGGAGTAGAGAGAAACATTTATTTCATTAAATACCCAAATGTGTTGATAAATTGTTAAATCTACTTTTACCAAAGATTTGATTTTTTTGTATTTTAAAAGTATTGCAATGCTAGTTTTGCTTAGTAACTTCTTAAAAAACTTGTATTGGAATAGATTATCAGTTCAGAGTCTCCTGTACACTTTATGTACTATATAGATTGCTGCCTACACAATGTTTTGCTGCTTATATAGAATATTCCAAATAAGTTGTTTATAATGTTTATTATAGACAGAACTGTATAGCTAACTAGGTTTTGGAACAGAGTTTGTTCATTGGTTATAGAAACATTTATGAACATTATACAAACATTTGTTCATTTTTGTATGCATAAATTAACCTGATTGCCAAGTACATGTACAAGCTTAACAAATAGTAAAAATAATAAGAATACAAACAAAGGCATTCTTAATACCAATATTAATATTAATAAATGTAACTATAAGAGGAGTATTACTAAAGCTAAAGGTACTGCAAAAAGTTCATAAATATAAAAACTTTAGGAAATATATAATATAAAGATATATAGATTTCCCATACATTAGTGCAGGATGTGCAAAAGTAAGCCTAGTGCAAATGTAGGAAGGATGCTTTGTGTGCGTTAATATATTATAGAGGGTATAGCGGAAATGTCAGGAAACCATTTTTGTGGCAAAAGGTTTGGGATTCATAGATTTTCCTCTGGCTTCACTATACGGTCATTTTTGCATCTATTTAGATGGCAGGTTTAATAGGGTGCCCTGAATTGATCATTGCACTGGGGATGTAAACACTGGCGGTATAGACAAAGAAAGAGGTTTCATTAGTGCCCAGACAACAAATCAGCCTCATCCGTGATTTCCTTCTTCTGAGTCTATTTTGTGGGCAAACAGGTTAGTATGCAAACAGATACTGGTGGCTTTCCTCAGTCAAACTTTATAATAACTTTAAGAACATTAACTAATGAAACTAACTAATGCTTAACAGATTATTGGTAAGAACATATATAGTTATAATCTGGCTTTCTAGCTGCTTAGAGCCACAGATTTTGCCACAGTTCCCAGAATACAACGACATTTGCCATGTCTTAGGTGATGTGTTTATCTAATGAGGCTATTAGCCTGACTAAATAAATTAAATTCTTATGTTTCTATGTTTCCTGGGAACAAATGTTCTATTACAGATAATATGATTCTATTTTAATTTCCCATCTCTGTTTATTCAAGTAATTCTGGTTATGATTTTCAGATACAGCCTCATATAAATATTGCAAAGTTCATTTTCCTGCAGGGTGTTTTATAACTTTGTTTTATAACTTGAACTATCATACTTTTGTCTGGACCATTTAAACCCACAAAAAGGTTTTAAATTGTGGCTAAATAATCAAATAACTGTCAAATAATTACAAAACGTCACCAGCTGTTTATATAGTATTTATTTATATATTTATTTATATAGTATTTATAATATTTATTTATATAATGAATATTAAGCATATTAATAAATTCACATTTGAAATATGTAAAATAAGGGACTGTTTTGGCTGTGATTCACAACAAAACTGAATTTACATCAGGCCTTTCCAGTGTAGATATTTTGGTTTAATCATGTTGATTATTTTGGGTATAGACCAGATTTGACATCAGAGTTATCTTTTTTAAACATTATGTGGTAAGGACATTACCCTACACCCTGGGTACTGGTTATAGACCATCAGAATTAAGGGGCCAGTACAAAGCCAGTTTCTCTGACCACTATAAGATAGTTAACAATGTGTCTTCCTGTAGGTCATCAGAGTTAGCATGGCACTAGCAACACCAAGATCATAGGTCAATGTAAAATGTCAAATAATGACTAAGACAGAATTCAGTTTGTTGCCTCTGTGATTGTGGGTTTCTCTGTTTAGAAAACTGGGCATCTACTAAACATCTTTGAATGGTATTGGTTTTGGTTTACAGAAGAAAATGGCTGTATATTAAGTTCAGGTCTGTGTCCATACTGTCAATTTTACTGTTTTGATAGAGGGTTCGTCTGGTTCCTGTGCAATGCAGATGTTGAGCAAATTTCCACTCCAGACTAGCAGAGTGATGTTCGTCTGTTCTTGACTTCATAAATGCCATCTCATTTTAAATGATTAGATTTAGTTCTATGAATGCATCAGCTGAAGTTTCTTTGTCAAATCGAACCATATTCATCTGATTCCCTTTAAATGAAACTTTTTCTCATGAGCTTGAAGGTTCTTATAAATATATGGTGCACATGCATAATCTGCATACTTCTAGTAAAACATTCCAGTAAGTGAAGGTCATTGAGGGCTTTTTTACCCAGCATGCAACTTTAAGCTTGGCCCTGACATTGACTGGAGTCTGTCTCCTCTGGCTACGCCCAGTTGTTTGAGGATGTCTGTTTCTCAGAGTCTGTTATGGGCCCAGGGGAGGGATGGGAAGTGGTGGGGCGGAGCTTTTAAAAGTGGCGAGATGGTTCTTTCTTTCATCCAGCCTGTGTTTCGCAAGTAAGCAGGTGGGCTAGATTCCTCAGCCACCCTTTCCTCCTACGTTTTCTTTTTGTGCTTTCTCGCTCTCTGTTTCTCCTCCCCTGGAGCTACAGCATGACACACACAGCCAGCAGACAGCCAGACAGCATCAATCAGCATAGGATGGTGAGTCATGGTCCATCCTTTCATTTTAGCATCTACTGAGCATCATTCTGGAACATACATTACCATGTTGGTGACTCTAACAGGCCAGTCACCACATATTTTAAATGTACAGTTGGAGCTTAGTTTTAGGGTTACACAAATGGCTTTGCTTTGATTCCTTTTTGCTTTCATTTATGATAATTAAAAGACTTCCAGAGTTTAATGTTGCTAATCTGGATTATGTTTTGAGTTGTGCTTGTGAAAGTAATTGGAAAGGCCAGTTTTGTGTCTTTATATTTGTCACCATTTGAAGAAATGTTTTTTCTTTTCTCTTTGGGAATCATTGGATAGCAGATATTGTTTGGCTATGAGTTTTCTAAATGAAAGTGGTAAAAGAATTAGCATGGTGTAGTGGCCTTACAACACTTATTATTATAGTAATACTAGAACATTACTATTTGCAGTGGTGAACGTAGCTTAATTTATAGAAGGAGAAATGACTGGCAGATGGGTTCATGGTTTTGACAGTGTATTCATCAATTATTTGTTAAATTAATACATATAGATTTTATACAGAATTCAGTTTTTATATGTATATGTAAATACAGAAATTGAATGTTGCATGTAGGGCAGTTCATAGTTCAGTTTCCCTTGCAGGATTCCAACCTTATAAGTGAAAGTTAATTTTCACTATATGAAATGTTTTCTACACCACAGCATGGCACATATTTAACAGGCCAACAGACACAGCAAGTGATCAAAAAAATGATTCATTTTGTTCCACGTAGGACTCAAAATCTGACTATATTGAGTGTTATTGTAGTTATGCGGTTCTTTCGACACTGAATATTGCATGAGAACATTACTCTATGCCTGAATGAATATTTTCACTGTGCTCGCAATAACGGTAAAAAAACGCAGGAGAACATGCCATGAGGTGCCATGAACATGAGCATTTGTTATCGCTAAATATTAACACACAATGTGCATTGATTGCCACGTTGACTACACATTTATAGTTGCATTTTGTAAGGGGAGTGATGGAGAGACATTAATATAAAATTAATGTATATTTGCTGTTCATATCATATTAATAGCATAACATATCTGCTTCAAGAAATTTGAGAAAAATGTGGGGGTCTTACTTGACAGACAATGAGTTTGAGTAATTTCAGACAATATTATATTATTATAATACCTCTAGGCAGCTGCTTCATCCGTTTGAAGGAATGGTTCTGTCTGGTCATCACTGCAACTCATAAGCTATCCCTGTTCAGAGCAAACAAACAAACACACAACACACACATTTTAATAAGGAAATGACCAGTCTTATAGAGTTATGTAAATATGTTGTATTGTTTGCCTCTTTAAATAAATCAGATAAACAAGAAGAAAATCCGATATAACAGCTGGAATTTGGGATTTACTGTATCAATGACTATAGGCATGATGACTATCAGTGACTTTATCTTCTGCCTCAGACCTTCCTACCACATCGTAATAAAGAGAAAACTGGTGCATGGAGCTTACACTAATCATTGTATTCTATCTAACAAATGTTACAAATATGACTGGTGGTGTTAATTAGTAAATTGTTGCTAATGTTAGCTAACTGCAGTTACAATACAAGACTGTAAATAGCTATTATCTAAAGATAAACATTTACTAAAGCGACCTTCAGAAAATAGCACTATTGACTAGATTCATGAGAAATCAGCGTTAAAATGTAAAAGAAAATAAAGAAATTTCATTGTCTTACCAGTGGGTTTGGGAAACACTGAAATTAATAAAATTCAGTGCTGGAACTATGCAGTGTTTGAAACTATTGATCATTTCATGACACAAGTTACTTCCATATTCCATTTTTCCAATGAAAGTCTATGTCTCAATTTTTTTCAATGGCTCTGGTTCTGGCTATTCTTACATCAACTCATGTATTGTTTTATAAAGCACAGGCAGTATATAACATGTAGTACACCATAATGCTAACAACAGTATGTCTCGGGTTTGCTTACACATTAATGTATCATATAGAAAAAAGACAATCGTTTATGATTGTTGAAGAAGTGTTATACAACCACCAGAAAATTACTTCTAATCTTTTTCAATCTACAAATTCAAATGTTCTCTCTTTCAAATCTAGTAATGGTAAGCTGTAGGGCATCACATTTCACAATGGTCCACACTAGATAATAATGTCTGACTGTTACCCAAAGACTGATGCTGTTTTGCTGAATTAACTGTGACTAATTTCAGTTTAAAAGTGAAATGCTGATGTTAGTATTCACTACTTAAAACATTAATTGATATTTTATGTAATTTTCTGGGAGAACAATCGTTATATTTTGCCAAAAGGAGCAAATGAAAGCAGTTGCTTAGCAAAAATAAGAGCCTAAAAAGCTTTTAAGCAGCTGAATTGCTTAAATCTTAGTAATACACTTGATGATTGGCCATGTAAAGATGTCTCATGAAACTTAGCAGCCAAATTAACCATCTCTATTTATGCATTTGCATACAGTGCATTCAAACAATACACTTTCTGCATTTCCTAGAAACTGACCATGGTGTTGCTACTGCAAAGCTTTAGAAGTTGAGCCACAGGAAATCCACCATCTCTGACAATGTGGTTCAGTATACTAAAGTTGTTCCAGTCCTCGTGAACAATTACTTGGAATATATTCAGTATTTAATACACTGCCTGTGTCCCTAGTCTTGTCGGTTCCAAAAGCATGCCAGTATATTTTACATTATAGAAATTTGGCAAGATAATAACAAACCCAAAAATGTCTGAACATGTTTCTTAAACTTTTTTCAGTAAAATTGAATTATATATTGCCAGTCAACATCCTTCCGGTAGAAATTCAGCTTTAGTCACTATTCTGGCTGTATAACAGTGACCACACTCTTTTCCTGTGGGCACACACAGCAGGTACATTGCTGTGTGGAAGAAATACTGTCAAGGTGACCTTAACCAATGAGCCTTGCCAAAAGGCACCCAGTTGGACTA
Source organism: Chromobotia macracanthus (assembly GCA_036877525.1). Taxonomy (NCBI): domain Eukaryota; kingdom Metazoa; phylum Chordata; class Actinopteri; order Cypriniformes; family Botiidae; genus Chromobotia; species Chromobotia macracanthus. The sequence goes on along the minus strand of JAZGTH010000022.1, from coordinate 616,178 downwards.
GGATGTCATGCTTGAGTACTACTAACAGTCCCAAAAGTTTACATTTTAATGATGCATTGTGGGAGCGCAGTCAGCAGCAAGTGCAGAGGAAGCAGAAAACCTTTAAAAGCTCTCGGTCATAGGAAATGTGTCAGTAGTGTGTATTAGCTGATATTTTCAACCGAACTGGAATGAAATTTGGTGGTTATATATTGCAACACATTGCGCCTCCACTTTAAGCATTAAGTTACACTCATCTGAACTCACTTGTGACTATCACATCAGAACATCAACAAGTCAATAAATCTACTCACGTGTAAAAACAATAGCTGCTAATGTATAAAAAGCCACTGAAGGCCACTATAAGAAACTACAATGTTTGTAGGCAAGATCAGCAATTTAAATGCTTTTGCTATTCATGGTTGACATCGCATCGCATTAAATTACAGAATCATATTTTCTTGATTGAAACTGGATAATGTAAACTGGGAGATGAATAGCGCTTGTTGGATGAGATATATCTGGCATGGAAAGGTCTGAAGCAGTAATTCACTGTAGGCCTGACAGAATGATTTTGAACAACTCTGACCAAAGAGTTCAATCCAGATTTTCCACCAAAAGTTCTTCTTGTAACTGTGTATGAAAAAGTGTTCAACAAAGTCAGGTTCAAACGTTATTATATATTTAAACACAAAGTCATGAGCTGTTGTGCATTACTGTTCTTTTACCATGTTTAGGCACAAAGACAAAGCAGAAAAAAACTTTTTTACAATCCAGCCAGAACTGGAACTGTTTGTTTTGTAATAACCTTAAATAAAGTCCTCAGTCTCATACACTTTGTTCAAATCTTAATTTACATTGTTGTATAACGCAAGCTTGCGCTTTCGAAAAAAGCATCAGCTGCGCCTTGAGTTAAATAAGGTAGAAATAACAGTGCTGTAAAATCAATAGCTTATTTTTAGAGTAACTACACGGATGCACGCAAATGCCGAGCTTCTTTGTATCACTGGAATCTTTAGAAACACCCACACGTTGGTGTTAAGAGCCCTGCAGGGTCTCTCACAATTATTATCCAACAGCGTTCAACATCTCAAAGTTTTCTCTCCTTCTCAATCCATCCTGCATATATTATACACGCCAAGGGAGAATCTGTGCTTGTTCTTCAAACATTTCATAAAAAGATTCCTGGACTGAACATCCAGTGCCATCATGAATGTATCGCATTTTGAATAACAACAATATTGTGCAGGCTTTGCTCGGAACCTTAGAATCAATATGAATAATTGAATTGTAGATATTGACATTTCTTCTCTGAGTTTCTCTCTCTTTGTCTTGACTAAATTGTCTTCCGGCTGGAATAACTATCAATACAGTCTTAACTGTCTGATGAGCTGATTAGCTTAGAATCAGAAACAGCCGTCCATCCTCAGAGTTTAATATATATTTCACACAATCACACAATCAAACAACGAAGAGCAGTTTGCTAAAGCAACATGAGGGAGAAAGATAGGCAGTGGGCGATAAATATCAGCATACAATTTATTTGGTCCAATAGATAGAAAATAAATTTGTAAGTGACTGAATAAAGCTATACAATTCTGCTTTGGCAATAATAATATTAGTAATGTCGTGTATCTACAATGAGATGTTCAAATGGGCTCTGCTAAATAGAAAGAAATGAGAACATAAGGTCTGGTGAAGAGTGAAAGATTGTGAACAGCTAATAGTAAGTTAATGAGAACTGAAGTGGTAAAGCTTCAGAGTCAACTAATTAAGCAAATGAATAAGATGGAAGTAGTGAGTCAGCAGTGGCCATTAAAATTTCCACAATGTGATGAATGAATCCAAATTAATATCTACTATGATCGTTTTGTAACGTCTTACTTGATCACACTGCAGAGCGTTAAGCCATAGTTAAACAAACACCCATTTCAGAGAAACAGGACGATACTTACTATTGTAGGATCTAAATAAAACTCTCATTTGTCTGTCCATCTATAGCTGGGATGACAGCAGTTCGGTCAGCAGTGGTTTGAGTGATACCTTGGACAACATTGGCACTGACGATCCACCTACGTACTCAGGCATCTCTTCCCGCAAGAGCAAAGCAGCACAGGTGCACAAACACTCCCGTCTTATGTATTTTTGTTTCCTCTCTCACATACACACACACACACACACCCTTTTATAAATAGCTTTGCACCAACAGTCTGTCAGGAGGCCACAACAGATTGAGCAGAATAAGAGTTTCGGACATTTTGCTTTGGCTACTAGAAAAAGTTCGGCCATCTGTCAGATAGAATGCTTGTGTAAGAATACTGCGTGTGCATGTATTTACGTGTGCTATATTTTCTGTCTCTGTGATTCACAGTCAAATAAAGATACGCACAGAAATACAGAGCAGGATGGAAGTAACTGGGCTGGTGCTGAAGATCTGAAGAAGGTTGATGAGGAGATGGAGCCAGGATTAGACCCTTCCTCTAAGTGGAAGACCTCATCAGGTCAGGGTGAAGATGTTGGCCAGAAATCAGGTTTGCCCATGTCCCAAACAGGCTCCTGGAGAAGGGGCATGAGTGCCCAGGTTGGCATCACGCCACCACGGACTAAAGGCACATCTACCTCCCTCAAAACGCCAGGTATCAGCTGTTCTTAGAATAATACAGTGACCGCATTTAGCATTTATTTAGTTTAGCTTAGATTTACTTAGTCAAGCTTAACTTTTTTTGATGACCTTTTTACATTTGTTAATTCCTTTAATGCTGCTGTAAATGTTTTCTCTGCCACTAGCCGCACCAAATGAAATTGCAGAAATAATTATTTTATAATCAGGTTTCTCCAATTTGCCTCATCTTCCATTATTTGGTCAAACAGAGAAAGCCGCCTCCAAGTTTTCTGCCTAGAGCTTTCACAGAGACTTTCAAGTGTGACTGTCAGGTTTTAGGGACCTTTAGGGATTTTATGTGTGGTATTAAAAATAACTTTAAATACCAAAGATAAGGCAAAACCTAAAAGGTTAAACCTAAGAAGCCTTGTAATAATTTAAGCAATTGTTGTATGTGTATCTTTTTCTCAGTCGACCTTAACAGCTTTATCTCTGTCAGGCTACTTTTTGTAAGTAATGCTCAGAAGGAGTGAGTAACTTTGGCTGAGTTGAGAGTACTGTAAAAAAGCATCATGGATCGCATCATAGCATCATAGATAGCATCGTAGAGCACAACAGCTTTTGGCAAAGTGGCTGTGCATTGTATCGGTGATGATTGATAGGGTTGGGAAATTATTTGAAAATATGTTTGCAAAAATTGGCCACGCTTGGCCAGCTGTATTGAATGATTGTACTGCTCCACCAATGCCACAAACATCTTTGTACTGACAGGTAAAACAGATGATGCTAAAGCATCTGAAAAGGGCAAGGCCCCATCCAAGAGCCCAAGCATCCAGCGCTCGCCATCAGACGCAGGAAAGAGCAGCGGAGATGAGGGAAAGAAACCACCCTCAGGCATTGGACGGCCACCCACCACCAGTTCCTTTGGCTTTAAGAAGATTTCAGGGCCAACTGGGGCCCTCATCACAGCCAGTGGGGCCATGTTGGCTAGTGGTTCAGCCACTCTAGGAAAAGTGCCCAAGTCTGCCGGCATTGGGAAGGGCACAGTGATGGGGAATGGGCAGAAAACAAGTCTGGATGGTGCTCAACACCAGGATGATGCTGTGTTGTTAGGCTGTGGCAGTTCAAAGGTTCCACTTCAGTACCGCTCCCTGCCCAGGCCTGCGAAGTCGTCCAGCGGGGGTAGCGGCGTGGTGGGCCGCAGCGGGCATCGTTCTAGCTCTAGTAGCATCGATTCGAATGTCAGTGGAAAATCTGCTGGAAGTGGGGGAGGGGTGGGAGGAACCACAACCAGCACAAAGAGAAGAGATACTGGGAAAGTAGGATCCGGACGCTCGAGTCCTGTAACCATTAATCAGACTGATAAGGAAAAGGTGGCAGGGTCAGATCAAGAGGGAACGGGGCTCTCCACCTCCCCCAAATCCAGCCCTACTTCCAGCCAATCCGGACTCAGACAGCCAGGCTCCAAATACCCAGACATTGCATCCCCCACATTCCGCAGGTAAGAATACAACAGACAAGTTAGACAAAGATGAGACAGACGTAGGCAGATGTAAGACTAGAATATGAAAGCAAGGTTAGTGTTTCTTACTGGAGGACAGTCTGAAAGAACCATTGCTGTTTGTGGTTTGACTGACTTGTGTGACTTGGCTCTCTTGTCCTCTTGGCTGCCATGGTAAGATATTTCCTCCAAAAGTTTGTAATATGAAAGTGATCGTGATCCCCCTCAGGCATTTCTGCACTACTGATTTCATCTTTCAGAGAGGTTTCAGATGACTTTATTCAGAGTTTCAGGAAATTTTGTGATTGCGGAGCTCATTGTGTTAGTGATAGAACCTTGTGTTAGTCTACTCTGTTGTAGCACCTCTCTCACAGCTGAAGCCAAAACAGAGGAGGTTCTCGTCACCACCTGGTGGTTGTCATTTGTAATTGCATATATGCATTACTTCACACTATACAGAGTCATCAGTCTTTATCTTCTGTTGAAAAGACGCAGATAGAAAAGCACATAAGAAAGACCAGGGTGATTTCAGCTGCCATTTTTGTTGTGCCTTTGATTAAAACTGCATTTCAGCCCAAATGTCTGCTACATGCTGACATGATGATTGTTCCAGCTCAGGGATGATAATTTGCCATTCAGAATCAGGCTCAATTTATCACTGATTAAAGCAGAAAAGGTAAAGCAAATCACCATGAAGCTAACTCATTTCTGTATTATTAGGTGTGTCCATTTAAAACATGTCTGAGTGGCATGCTCTATAAAGCTGAGTTGTGTTGTTTAATATGTGTGTCTCGCCACAGGCTCCTAATCGTTATTGCTGGAGCCACACAGTGACAACCACAAGCAGATCCCCCACCGAAAGCATATTTGATTATATTATAAGCATATTTGATTGTGAGGAGGGGGGGCTGGCCAATGCAATTATGGTAGAATTAAACAGTGTTAAAGTGAGAAATTTTATGTTTTTATGTTTTATTATTAATAATTTATTCTAATATAATAAATATGATTTATTATATATTATTCATTTATTTAGTTTAATCGCATGGGTGTTTCTTAAAGTTTTCTTAAAATTTCCTGACCAGGTGTGACAGTTTTCCAGTGACAAGTACTTTGTGTCATAAAAGTAAAAAATGCTGTTTGACAAGACAAAATCATAGCCAATCAGGACTTTGACCTTTAATTTGCAGATATGTAGAGCACAATGTTTGGCCAATGAGATTTCATTGTGATCAAAGTTGCCCAGCATGACACAATAAAAACAGAAAGCAAGTAACTGACAAAATTCTTTCGATTTCTGTCCATCCTTCCCTTTATATTCTTTTGGCCCAGGTTGTTTGGCGGCAAGACCAGCAGTAAACCCAGTTCTCCTGGCACCCCTGATTCTGGTAAATGCCCATCAGCATTGGGCAGCCCTCACGGCACGCTGGCTCGCCAGACCAGCCTGGACTCACCCTCCTCAGGAACAGGTAGTCTTGGCAGCATGGGTGGGCAAAGCGGAGGCAGCAGTCCACTATACGGCAAAACACCCGACCTGGGCACAGACTCACCGGCCTCTAGTCCAGCTTCAGGTCTTTCTCTACCCTCTAACGCCCGTCCATGGCCCCCAAACCTCAGCAGCTCCTCTGCAGGCAGTAAAGACACCCTCAGCTGCCACAGTATGACTAGTTTACACACTAGCTCTGAGTCCATCGACCTACCCCTCCCACACCACGGACAAAAGGTTACTCGCACTGGTAGCATCAAATCCACACTATCTGAAGGGTAAGTCATGAATAGCCTGTAAATCTGCTCAGATTTAGTGATTAAAGGCACAGTATGTAATTTTTGCTGCTAGAGGTTGCATATTCAGAGCAATAATGGAGGTGCAGCTCAATGATGCTGTGACAGAACATTTGTCATCACCACTGTCTCACAGGACAAACAAATCTTGTTCATGGGTGGATGAAATAATAAAATAACATTTTATAATCGTTATGTTGATCACATGATTTTATTTCATTATAATAATTTAGCCACAATTAACATAATGTTTAATGTTAAATTACTACAAGGATATGTTGCTTTATTGAATTAAATGGTGGGGTATCGCAGCACAGTTTCAAAGCAGTTATACTAAAAGTACATTTGAATGTACCTGCAGCATTTACAAAAAGGCTGACTTACTATTAATATTTAACACATAATAACCAATATTGATCCTTGTTTAATTTCAAATTTCTTATTTCTTATTGTGAATTTCTACAGATTTACAAATACTTGGAAATATTTGTGATATTGTATGTACACAATTGAACAAAATATATAACACTGTGTGTGGTTTTTGGATAGTCTAATTCAAAAACCTTACATATTGTCACATTAAATGATAGGTTGAAATAATAACTCTGTTCCAAAATGTAGTAAGCTGAATTTTAAGAAACCTTTCTAAATAAAGTCTAATGTAGTCTCACAATGCCCTAATAAGAAAAAAGATACATGCAGCACACACAAATATTAAAATCACTAAATATTAAATAATCAATATATATTTATATATTTATATAATATATAACATATTGAATTCTTTTTTTATTGGTTGTCTTGTAATAAATAAATTATATTCATAATCCATTCATGAACATTTCATTTAGTCTTCCATCCTAGATTTATTATTTATGTGGTTGCATTATGGGATTGCGTTTTCTGAGAAATATGCATGCGATGCTGCCCTTAAATTCTGCCAAAAGGTAACCTAGGTGACAACCTAGGTGACATGGGAGCACACCATGATGCTCTAAAACTAGGTTTTGGAACAGAGCAAATGTATTACTTTTAAAAAAGCAGCAGTAAACATTTAACATAGTTTTTATTATGTAGTCTAATATTCAATCATGATTGTGATCTCAGTCTAGATGTCTGTTTGTTGAATGTAACTCTCTATTTCTGTTTTAATAGCATGCCTCTTGACCGAAACACTCTCCCCAAAAAGGGACTGAGGTACTAATACAATCACTATTTATCTCATCTAATGATTTAGGTGTTTAACTGCTATTTGTGAAAACTTCAAATTAGACCAAAATTTGACATTTTTCACTCTGAAAAAATTGTAGCTCTGCCATGGCAAACATCAGCGTTGTAATTGGTCATAATTAATTCTGTATTAAACAGAAGGAAGGATCTGAGTCATAAAACGTCTTAGGACTTAAGCAACCACCTAGTGTGTAGAATACCATGGAAAATGGGAAAATATAAGTAGCATTTAGTCATTTTTATAACTCTTCCGTTTATAATTTTCAAACTTAAGCATTTTTTAAATGCTTGAAAACCACCTCTTCAACATGAAGTGTTCCTATTCCATTGAATGGCCTGTCAACAGAGTGTGGATCACCAATATTTTGCAATGCTTTTACAGAGACAGCCACAGTTCAATCATTTTTAGCCACAACAGGAAAACAGCACTTTGCTTTTAACAAGCAATTAAATATTTATAGAGCGCTCAGCATTTAAACTAAATTAGAGAGTTCTATCCAATGCACCATTAGAAATGCAATCAATCGTCTATTGTAATGAAAAATAAACACATTTAATTGCAAAGACTCTTTGCAGTTAAATGACAATGCATGCCAATCTATTGCAATCTCATGGGTCAAAATATGATATTTTAATACTAAAGGCTGGACAAGGGTCACCAGTGACAGATGCATTGATGTGTTCACTGACAACATTTGTGCTAAAAAGATCTGTGTGAACTCCAATAACAGCTCTATGGAATTAAATTAACTTTCTTTCAAGCATGCTGATAAGACTGCCCACTGCCTGAAGCTATTACTGCAGAAGAAAAGGCCGTGTGGGCATTTACATTGTCATGTTTTATTTTACAAATCATTTTCATACCCCATAACACCCGCAGATTTAATAGGTTTAGCTTTAGCACCGTTTTATAGACTGAATTCTTGGAATCGTTGATGCTACTTGCTTTTTTACTAGTTTTCCAAAGGTTCTAATGATTTGGATGATTTAGTGAATTATGGGAATTCTTCTTCATGGAATCATTTTTTATTTTTCCTCCAATCAGGTACCCCCCCTCCTCCCGACAGACGTCACATGAAGAAGGAAAGGAATGGTTGCGTTCCCACTCCACTGGTGGTCTGCAGGACACAGGAAGTCCTCTTTCGCCACCGGGTACAGTCACCACAAACACTGGAAAATACCTGCGTATGTTACTTCACTTCTGTACCGTTTTCAATTAAAAAATACCCGAAAAATCTTTTTTAAGTTGTGCATTTAATCATAAATAATGATCAGATTTCTTATGCTTATGTCTGATATTTGTTATGGCTGTAGTGAGTCCCACCAATGTGTCCCAGTTCAATCTCCCTGGTACCAGCATGAGTCGCTCCAACAGTATTCCAGCACAGGACTCGTTCGAGCTCTATGGGGAGGGACATGCCTTGGGAGGAAGCGCTACCTCACTGGAGGAGCGACCGCGTGGAATGAGCAGATCTGGATCTTTTCGAGACAGCACAGATGAAGGTTGGCATTACAGTTACAGCAGAAATATAGCAGATGGCCCCAATGTAGTCTGCACAAGCACCAATTAATTTATGAATATGCCTGTTAGAAAATTATTGGTTTTCTTTTGCATTGCGAAAAAGTGTAGATTTTTTTATGTTGTATTTATTTTGTTCTTTCTGTTTGTTTACAGTACATGGTTCCTCTCTTTCTCTGGTTTCGAGCACCTCATCTTTATACTCTGCGGTAAGTGAAGTGATATTCGTTTGGCTGTATATAAACAGATAGGTCTGAATTGACTGATGCAGTGCTGTCCTGTGTTTCTCAGTCAATACCCATCAGTTACAGAAATATTTGATTCCATTATTCTTAATCTGAGATTGAGAATTAATTACATTTGTTCCATAAAACCAATGTGGCAATATGTATAGCTCAAATAAAATATGTGGATTTAAGTACAATTGAATATTTTGCCCCCACATTTTGAATTTTGGGGACATTTTTGCCATGTGAACCCTCATAGCCTCCATTCATAACTTTGAATAGTCACTTTAAGGTTTAAACAGTCGCACGTCTAGTTTATAGTCTGTTTAGGGTTTTAGTGAATAAGGGAAGCTTGTCTGTAACTTTCATGCAATTCCTTTGAACATTGAAGTTCAATACTGTAACTTGTTCTTTAAGGCAGTTATTCAATATTTCTGTTTATCAGTTAATCAGCCTTAAACTTGATTTATGTATCAATAAACAGCTGGTTGCCATATATACCAATATACACATCTTATTTTTCTGCCTAAATCATTTCTACATTGTAAGCAAATCCGAATTAAAATATTGACTGCTACTCTCTGAATTCCAGAAACATCACAAATCCTGCTTCCTGTTTGCCTGAGCATGACAAACTATTAACCTGAGTTTGATCATTTGTTTAAGAGCGCTGTTATGAGGGTCTGGAGTACTCAACATTTACCAGCCCAACATAACACAAGGCTTAATGTTAAAATGAGAGGCTTATGGTGGCTCAGTATTGTGACTTTGCCACTGTTTGAACACACATTTTCTTACTTTCAGGTGCTGGCCTTTTTAGACAAGGTAACAACTCATCGTGCAGAAAGCCCGTTTGTATTGCCCGTCACATTATTTAATGAACGCAAATCCTAACAGTCTAACGTTACGCTTCAAATCAGTTACTAACAGGGGTAAACCTAAATCTGATGGCAAAATTCCTTCACTACAAAATAAATCTGTTTTGCAGTATTTTTGTCTTGCTTTTTAGTAAAAATGTCTAAACATTTACATTTACTAATTCTGTGAATTAATAAACTTTGCCAAAGGCAAAATGTTTTATTTCTTGTTTTAAACTATAAATACACAATTTGGCAATGATGTGGGACAATAAATTTAAGTCAAGACGTATTCTTAAAAAATAAGTTTTATTATTTTTTTACAGTTTTGGTTTAAAAGAAACTCTATCTCGTTCATACGTTTTACTGTAAAACAAGACAAGTACTTTTGCAATTTTGCAGTGTGGTAATGGCTTTGTGATTTACTCTTCATTGTCTGCAAAAGATGCTAGGTGTGAACTGCTAGGTGTGGATATTTGCTTTTTCTTGTTGTCTTCTATGTCTAAGAAAGCAGTAAAAATGTATGTGGATGCAAAAAGATTTTGGGATGTTGGTAACAGTGCCTCGGGGTATTTTTTGGTTATTTTTAAGCATTTTGTTTTTTTTCACAGACGGAGGAAAAGGCTCATTCTGAGGTAAGAACATCCTGTTTCCTGCTCAAGTGTTTTGGTACCATCAGACATAAAATCAATAAAAGGTCACACAGTGATACACTTTCACAAAGTCCAACATCAGGTGTTTAAATGAATTGAATTTGACATGCATTTGGCTGCCACTTTTATCCATAGCAGCTTCAAGGAATACATTTCATTAGTATATGTGTTCCCTGGGAATCAATCCCATGACCTTGGCGCTGCTAACACCAAGTTTTACAAGAACATTGGAACATGTACAACCAAACCAACCTATTTATTTAAACTCAAATCAAGCCTTGAGTGTTTTCATAGGTAACATAAATTTAACCCTATGTTGCATTCTTTTTATGAGACACTCTTAGATATCAATAACTGCAGTTTAGTTTTTAACATGTTTACAGTCATGGACAAACATCTTTAACACACACATTCCTAACTTCACTTTGATTTGGACTCCTGTTTATTTGATCATTGATTCATTTTGTTTTTCTGTTCATTTTGTTTCTATGGCTTTAATGTTTTTTCCTCTCTCATATTTGTCCAAGACTGCCAGCTTTTGTATATGTAACATTTTGCAATCTAACATTTCCTTGTAACTGCTCAGAACTAATGAATTCCTGTGTCATGGTCATATCTATTCTTTTATACAAACATGCAACATAGAGTTAATTGTACTCTTCTTTTCTCAATCAAGGGCCAAACAGTCCAAAATACAACGGTAATTTCTCATTTTACACACACTTTACTAGTATAATATAAGAGAAAGCAGTGCAAAGTATCTTACATGCCCGAGTGCTAATCTAAGGACATTGATGGAAATCTTAACAAAAAGTTTTGTTACTATTAAGCGAGCAAAATGAAAGCATTTTATGCTTCATTGCTTCAGGTGCACAGCTCATAGAAGTCTGTAATGAGAAACCGTTTCCTTTCCAACAGCAAATCAGAAAGCTGAGACGAGAACTGGATGCTTCCCAGGAAAAAGTAGCGACCCTGACCTCCCAGCTGGCGGCCAATGTGAGTTAAACTCTTAAACAAGGACAAGCACACATACACACACACTACTGGTCAAACATTATTATTCTTCTCTATTTCACTTATTCTTTATTTCCACATTTTGCAATAATAGTGATCTTATCAAAACTATTACAAAACATTACATAAACAGAACTATGGGAATGATGTTGTGAATAAAACATACAAAATAAACCAAGGCTCTTAGATTTTACCATTTTCAAATGAGTCACCCTTGTCTGCCATTAGCAAAAATTTGCATTTTGTGTTTTATCACCTTATCATCAGCTTCTTAATCGCCCTGGGATGCATTTAAAACAGTACTGAAAGAGTTTCCGTCTATGTTGGGGTGTCATGGTTGATTTTCCTCCATTTATTCAGTCGCCATTTCAAAAACTGGTTAAATTTTAGCTATGTAATGAAAAAACATAAAGTGGCACGATTACCTTTATGTCTGTAAAACAAATTTTAAACATTTAAGAATACACCTTCACATCAGAGGTTTTAATATTATGAGAAAAGACTACAAGAATAACTTATTTTAAAGAAAATCTAAAATGCAACTTGGGTTCATAATTTAAGTCAAATGTTAAATGCAACTCAACAAACCAGTGGTTTTCTGAGGAAATCAGATATAGAAAAGTATGTCAGATGTGGAAAGCAGTGTGTGCCAATACATTGTTAAACTAGGACTCACTGCGTTTCACTGTGTCACATTAGGATTTTGCTTGAAAGCACTATCTGCTTGAAAGTGAGGTGAGTTTTGGCTGGGCTGAGATCCACTTACATGCTGTCCCAGGTGTGATGAAGCTCTCGCTGTCTGACAGTTTAATGAAGAGTGACAGAGCATGGGACAGTTGCTGTCTCTCCAACCGTCCTCCTCTGTGATTTGTGTTTGTCAAGATTTGTGTTTGGGAGAATGGCTCTGAACTAGTCGTAGAGTTGTTGACTGGTATGACATGTTTACACACAGGCAGGATATTTTGAACTTGAGTTGCCAGACAGCTTTTATAACTTTTTTGTTATTTACTGGGACTCAATATGGAAAACTGACAATAAATTGACAACACAGAAATTACACCATGAAGATGAAAATGCCCTTCCTGAAAATGTACATATATATGAATCTTATGCATACAGAACAGTGGCCTTCAATTATTATGCCACAATTGAAATGTATAAATGCCATTGCATTTAAGAAGTAAATTTCAAACTGTTTATTTAAAAAGATTTCAAGAAGAACATTTCACAAAAGAATTTTGGTAAAAGTTAATTGATAATTAGAGTATACTGTACTGTTATGTAGGAGAAGCTATTTCACCTTGATGAGTTTTATTGTATTTTGCTATAGCAACCAGCTGGATGTAAATTATCCCTGTCATTACACGGCTACAGCCACATGAGTGAATAATTAGACATGAAATGTTAATTTAAAATATTTTTTGTAATAAATTCAAAACTGATATAGGAAAAGAGACAGTGGAGTGATACATTAAGTAGTACCTGTCAAATAAATCGCAGGACCCGGATGAGTGTGTGTTATCAGTTTAATCAGTTGTTATCGGGGAATAACAATAACCTCAGAATGTCGCACCTGAATCAAGAATCTCTCAAGAATCAATGCTTAAGTATTCCAGATGTAATAAACATTTATTGTAGACCTTGTTGTATGTAATATACTTATACTTAATATACTGATATACTTAGGACACTCCACAATAAACAGGCTTCTGCGCGTTTCTGTTTATCTTCCATCTGTAAATTTCTGCTTATCCCTGGGTTAATCCTATAGCTTTGTTGGTTCAAACATGTATATGTGAGGCTGCAGAGAGGGTGTGCTATCATTGTGTAAGAGATCTTGAGGATGGCTGTAGCCAACAGGGTTAATACTCTAGCTAGATCACTATTTTGGCCTCAGCTCAGTTGTTATCCAGGGGAATTAAGGTCAAAGAAACAATGTCAGTTTCCTCAGGGATCACAGCTGGAGGACTTCTGGATGTCTACACAACCACACCTGAATGGTAGTCAGGTGGGGTATTGAAACCAGATGCTTAGAGTGTTTATGTAGATGTTTTCTTGCTTAATAAAATTCATTACAAACTGGTGTAATGTAGGTTTATTTAACCTCTCTAAAGTAACCAGTTTATATTCCTAATTTATAGCTTTCATTTTTACTCATACCATTTCTTAGGATAAAATTGAAATGCCTTTAGATTAGTGGAATAAGATTTTATTAAACAAATTTTTTTTAAAGAATTTTGATTGGCTGAATTGTTTCTGTCTGGTCTGTTGCATGGCTGTTGATGGCTGTCAAAGTTGTCTGGCACCCGTGTATATGGTTTATGGAAATGTTGTCTGTTTCAGGTGTGGGTTTAACTGGGCTGAGGAACTCCATGTGGACAGATTGTTGAAGGAATATAAATGGATGAACAAACAGGGCAGGGCAGGGCATGCTGTAAAAGTGTGTTTATAGAGGCACTCTCCCATTAGATGCAGTCAAGCATTTGTCATTGTGCCTCTTAGAATTCACTTGGCTTCACTTTCTGGCACTGCTTTCAAATAGTATATAACAACCTTAGGAAGTTTTCAATTACCCTCTACTTGCTCCTGTACTTGTTTGTATATGTATTTTATAATAAATAAGTACAACAAATTATTATATTATATAAGGAATTTAAAATGTAAAAAATTCAACTTTGTACACTTTGTTGTAGCAGTTGTGGCATTTTTTATTATTATATATAGCAGTAGAAGAAGAAGATTGGAATAAATAATCTGTTTTATGGTAAAATTAAGACATATTTAAACGTACAATAGTTTCTATACGTGAATATGTGTATCCATGTTCTACCCAGGGTTCTTTCATTTCAGAAGTCTTTTCGGTGTAGCTGAAAGCCCCAAGGCTACATGTTCAGTCCAGCCTTAGACATTGTGTCTCCTTTGAACTCCGTCTTAGTAGCTTAAACCTGAAACATGCTTCAAAGCCCTCAGTGAATGTCAAAAAGTTCACAGCACCCTTCAGCTTGGCGGTGCAGTGGAGATCACAGCTCCCCAGGAGAAATTCTCTAGAGGCCCAAACTGGGGGAATATTAAGAAATGTGATAGCACTTCCTGCTCAAAGGCCCATGGCATGCTTTGAGATTTTATATGGGGAAGGAAAACCTTCACAGATCTATAAATCCACACTGTGGACCTGACTGAGAAGACCATATATTTCTTCTCTTTGAGTTTTACACCCACAGTATTTACAATATTGATTTACACAATTTGTGTTGTTGAAAGCAAAACAACAAATTGAGCATGTTAGCTGTGTTTGGAATGGATTTATTTCAATTTAGCATAAAAATGTAAAATTGAGCAGTCCAGCCAAATAATAAGTGAAAATAAAGATGTTAGAAAAATTGTGGCTGATTCTGCTTACTTTTCATTTTTTACAATTGAAATAAAAAGGTGAACTTGAATGCATTGTTTTGTAGGAAACAAAGTATCCGCACAGTGTGATTTGTTGTATTGCACAGTTTTCCAAAGATCAGGTATTTTTATGTTTACAGAAAATGCAAAAAGTAGAAAGCTCATCTGAGCATGTCTGTCCTTGTTGTACTGTCAATTACTAAACAAATGTTGATAACTTTGAACCTAGAGAAGCTTAATTTTTTTTAAACAGTTTAGGCCCTTTTGGTGAAGGCTGTAACGAGAAACCTGTGTTGAACTCTGTTTGTTGGTTTGACAGGCACACCTGGTGGCGGCTTTTGAAAAAAGTCTAGCGAACATGACCTGTCGTCTGCAAAGTCTAACTATGACAGCAGAGCAGAAGGTACGAAAACACACACACACACATTTACAACAGGCTGATAGATCAATAAGCCCAATTTGTCATGATGCTTCTACATCTAGTTGCAATTTTTGTTGCTTGAGTTTTATTTAATAGCACATACTTTCACAGTCATTGTGTACAGTCATTTTTTACATATATTTTTGGATATGCTTTAAATAAATAGTTCACCAAAAATGAATTCCTGGTGATATTTACTTACTCTAATATAATGTATAAACCTTTTTCACTAACTACTTCTGTGGAATCCAAAAGCTTTTATTTAAATAGCTGAATGTCTTAACTGCAAATTTACTAGGAATTTAAATTGCTGTCAAGCTGTCCTTGGTCCCTATTTATGTTTGTTTTATGGAAAGAATGGCTCAGACATTCTGCATCTTTGATTTTCCATAAAAAGAAAGTCATGCAAGTTTATGCATGGGGAGGGTACATTTTTGGGTGAAAAAATGTTTTTTCTCTTTAAACATTAAAGTTCTTCCAACCACCCATCAACAAAACATGAAATTTAAAGTGATCATGTAAATGTAACCTTCAGATTAAAAGTTTCACATGATTGGTTCCTTAGCTCAGCAGGGCGTTTGTGTCAACATGTGCTTTTTTGACAGGAAACATCTGACAGACCAATAAGACAGCTGGTGAAATGAGAGTGTTTGCGTTTTTTGCATACAAAAGAGCTTGTGTTGTAAAAAAGGAGCAAACTACCATGTGGTTCTCTTCCTGTCTAGTGATTCAAAAGTAATACTGATCTGATATTTTAATTAGCAAAAGATTTACTAATTAGGAAATATTAAACTTTGGCATGTAAATCGTACCCAACCATTAAGGGGGGTGTACTTCAGATTTTTGCTGTGCAGAAAAAAGATGAAAAAATCCTATAGAAGGATAGACCCATGAAACATAGACACTTGGGGTGGTCTACCACCTAGTAACTAGAAATGTACCACCCAAAACATGTTGACAACCAAAATGTTCTAAAATAACACCTTCATTTCACAGTGCTGGG